>OW679199.1:4745300-5108766 GCA_940337035.1 Agriotes lineatus | reverse complement strand
TCCAACCATTAAAATAATTAAAATTAGATGATAAATTAATGTAAACTTTCACATCTCCATTTCATTCTTGAGTTTTTTATACATGGTGTCCCAAAACTCTTAGGATATAGAGCTACTACGTATTTTAGAGATTAAAATAAGTCGATTGAACCCAACTTACCTATATACCAAAATGTACCGTTTGCCCGTGAGAGGAGTTCAAAGTTTACTTAAAAAGTCTACAGCTTTGTACGCTTGTTACAGTATCAAACTGTTTTAACGACACTCACGAGTGAGAACTTGGACATGTCCGGGAAACGTCCACACTTACCCTGGAAATCGTACGAAACAGGCTAAAGGCCACGGCTCGAATACGCTCAGGGAGATGGGCGTGGTCCTAGAAACGGTACACCACATGGCAAGCGTCACAGTATTTATAGCGTATTACAAGATAAATGGGCGCCACAAAATTCAATCGGGGAAGACCCACGCTTAACCGAACCTTGAAAGCCAAACGGGGTAGCAATACTCAAATACTAGTTCTGGGAACAACAATGTAGCGATAGCACGTCGACCTACCTGCAACACTCGTGCACCACTCCCGGGGCTCACCTTACATCGATCTTGACATAGAAGCGAAATCACCCTGTAAATAAGCATGCACACATACCAGGGATAATCATAAGTCAAATACAGTAAAGAAATCTATTGGGCCAAACCCATGGCCGAAAGTTACAAGAGGGCCGAAATAGTCGGCGCATACAATAATACACTCACAGTGGTATACAAGGCCTACCCTAAAACGAATAAATTTAGGCCCGGCTGGGAGCGCCTTATCTAACGTCAACACTTATATAAGTACACGAAAATTCAAGAATGAGCGCCCAGTGCAATGCAGTGAAATGCAGTAATGAACACACCGTGCTTTGGTTAAATTCTATTAGCGAATATATATTTAATTCAGTACATAAAGTGAAATACAGCACACAGATTTGGTCAAGTGCTGTTAGTCAGTAAATATTTAATTAAGTACATAAAAGTGAATTACAGCACTGAACGCACACAGCTTTGGTCAAATGCTGTTAGCCAGTAGATATTTGATTAAGTACACAAGAGTGAAATACAGCACTGAACGCACCATGCTCGAGTTAAATTCTGTTAGCAAAGATAGTTAATTAAGCACACCAAAATGAAACCGGCAATAATAGCGACAGCAATAACGTTAAATATACAATCAAAACGAATAACAAGCGTAGAGCAATCTCACCTCCGGCCGACGAACCTGATAAACGTTATCTATTCGATGCAGGCAAGCTCATATTTGCAAATAGATATCACGCTATAAATAATAACAACGCACCTTCGCAATCAGCCGAGAGTAACCAACAAAACACGCAGAACATAAACAAAGTAACACAACCAATAAACACAAAAATACCCCCTATCTACCTACAAGGAGCTACCACCATTAAATATCAAGAAGTGATAATCGATGTTACAAAAATCATCACGGGAGAATTTCAAATATTTCACAACGGCGATAACATTAAAATTAACCTTACTTCCCCAGAAGATTATAGAAAGCTCACACAATACTACGACAACAATAAAATAAAATTTTATACTTATCAAAATCCAGACGCGACTAAAACTTCAGTAATTATTAAAAATATCCCAATCTCCTTAACAGAAGATGAAATTCTGGAAGAATTAACTTCGAAGTATTCCGTTACCAAAGTCACACGTCTCTACAATAAATATAAGTACCCAATTCCGATATGCGCAGTAGAACTACACCTGAATTCTAATGATAATGACATATTTCAACTGAAAACTATACACTATTGTACAGTTACTGTTGAACCCCTTCGAAAATACCAAGACATACCCCAGTGCACCAAATTATTGCCAATTGGATCCGAGATGTGTCAAGTGCACTGGACATCATCATTACAAAGAATGTACGAAATAAACTGAACAAAAGCCTAGATGTGTAAACTGCGAAGAGGAGCATCCAGCTAACTTTAAAGGCTGTAGATACTACCTAGAACAAAAACAAAAACTCTCCAACCAATAAAAACCAGTACCAATATATAATAGACCTTCGTATCAAACATTCTCAACCCAATGGCCTAAACTACCCTCAACTAGCACGACCACAACTCAGTCTCAACCAACCGCTTCTATAGATATAGCAAAAATAATTTAACAGTTATTGGAACCATACATAGAAAAACTTAAAACTTTTATCACGAACTTGATTTCGAATATCCTTAGCAATGGCGTCAAATAATCAACGACTATTTAATCAGCTAACCGTCCTTAACTGCAACGCAAATGGCATAAAAAATCAAAAGGCAGAGTTTCACAGTTTTATGAAGGGGCATAATATTGACATCATATCAGCGAAACGCACCTAGTCAAACGAATAATTCAATATCACAGGATATCAAATCTATAAGAAAGATCGTATTGAACAAGTTACTTCTGGAGGAGCAGCAATTATAATCAAACGAAACATCGCACACCACCAAATCTTGATCCCAACTCAAAGTAACCTAGAAACAGTTCCAATAGAAATAAAAATGCCAAACAATCAAACCACGACAATAGTAGCAGGGTACCAGCCACCAAACAAACCAATAGTAATAGAAGATATTGTACAATTGTTTAGCAACAACAATCCGACTATACTGCTTGGTGACCTGAATAGTAAAAACCAAAGATGGGAATGTCGAGCGAATAACCCCAACGGACACAAATTACTCAAAATTACATCTGATCATTGTATACAAATAATTGCTCCCACAGACTACACATATTTTCCGTTCAGAATCGACCACCAGCCAGATATTCTAGATATTGGATTAATAAAAAATCTCAACACACCAGTCACGCATCAAGTTCTAACTGAATTAAACTCGGACCATCAGCCTGTATTACTAACTTTCAACAATCAATCAGTACCAAAAACATACCAACGTAAGCTAATTAATGGTAAAATAAATTGGGAAAAATACCAAGAACACCTTGATCTAAATATAAATACCCAAAATCTGCCATATACAAAGGAATCAGTCGACTAAGCCGTTCAGCATATAACAACCGCTACCGTTCGTGCAACTCAGTCTGCTAGTATTAGTCATCCAAGCAGAAAGACGCTTCATACTTATGCCAGCCCACCAAATCACATAATTTCTTTAATAAATCAAAAAAACGCCACTCAGCGATTATGGCAACGCACAAAACAGAGAGAATATAAATAGTGATGGGCATAACCGGACAATTTTTGTAACCGAATTATTTGCATTCGAATTATATTAATAACCGAATGATTATTTGAATAATAATTCGAATAAATTTTGGCTCTCGATTTGTTTCGATTTCGCCGGTTACGCGGTTCAGCGTCATCTGCATCGGCATCGTAACTTGCAGATAGCAGAGGAACTCAGTTAATCGTTAATTATAATAGTTGTATAAATGATTTTTATTTGATTTCTAAGGAGTTTGTGCAATAAGTAATTGTGGATATGAATGAAATATATCTGAATACACCTTTACTGTTTTCGATTGCTGGCGATTTATAATAATATCATAATAATTAATAATATATTGTTGTATTTGTATGAGTTTTGCGACTCGCTATTCTGCATTAGCTCGATTACTCCTACATTCTTCCGATCTATAACCAAAACATAATATGTACATTATGTGTTATGTATTGTAAATTAAGAGGTATTTATTAAGAAGTGTAGAAAGAAAGAAATATGCGGGACTGCTTGCTAAGCGCAATAAAAAACAGTGGTAAAACGTTTATGTTTATCGATCGGTCGGGTTAAAGGCGGCAAAAAATTGATTTATATTCATATCATATGACGACGCGACGGATCGACCGCGAGCCTCAGCCTGCAAGGAAGCAAGGGAGAAAATTGTGATTTCATTACAATCTCCCTTGCTTATGCTTATGAGTTATGAATGACGTATTATTTACAGAATTTCGATCACTCGCAGGTCGCTGAGATACGGCACGTAGTACGTATCAGAATGAAGTTATTTTTCATTCGAATACTTGGAACGAAAACCTAGTTACATAGGTTATTTCAATAACCGGATAACCATTAGGTATATGTTAAAAATTTGACTATTTTAATTAAATTTGGAAATTTTTGGAGATTTTAAGTCAATTGACTTAAAATCTCCAAAAATTTCCAAACCGGATAACCGGTTATTTTTCATTCGATAAGCCCGTCATTAAATATAAAACCAAATTAAACCAGCTAATACATAAGGTAAAATGGGAGCTTAATAACTTCCGAATAGCGTCATACCAAAATTATATTAGTACAATAGAACCCGGAGATAGTACGTTATGGAAAGCTACAAAACAAATTATAAACAAACCAATTATTATTGCCTCACTCAAGTAAAATAATACTATACACAATAGCGATGCGGAGAAATGTGAGATAATGGAAAATCATTTGGAGAACGTATTCACAATCACACCAACACCACAAAATATAGAAAACACACGCGCTTTAGAAGAAGAAGTTAAAACCGAACTAGTAAGTCTAGATAATGCAGGATTGAAACCCACTAGTCCGCTAAAAATCAAGACACATATAGCTGCATTACTAAATAAAAAAGCACCCGGGTACGACCTAATTACTAATGTGTTACTTAAACATTACACTCCCACAATTTTAGCTTTTTTAGCAACTATATTTAACATATGTCTAATTATTGGATATTTTCCTGAAGCCTGGAAGCACGCGGAAGTTATAATATTTCTAAAACCAGGAAAAGTTAAACAAATCCCTGCAGCTATCGGCCTATAAGCCTATTAGGCTCTATATCTAAAATTTTAGAAAAAATAATACAATCTAGACTGAACTCATTTATTAATGTAAATAATATTCTACCGCTATTTCAATTTGGATTCCAAACAACCTATTCGACTACTCATCAGCTGCTAATTGCCGAAAAAATTATACATGGATTTGAAATAAAACAACATACGACCATAGCCTTTTTAGACATCTCACAGGCATTTGATAAAGTCTGGCACAAAGGAATGTTGAAGAAAATGCTGACTTTAAACATACCCCCGTTCTTAATTAAGATAATATCTTCATTTATTACCAAGCGAACATTTGAAGTTAAAATCAACAGTACTAAATCAGGCCGCAAACGCATACAGTCAGGGATTTCACAGGGTTCGGTTTTAGGACCAGTTTTATTTAATTTATTTATGTATGATATACCATCCCCAAACGAGGGCAGCTTAGCAATGTACGCAGATGACACCGCCGTAATCACACAACATGCAAATATCCATACAGCTACTTATAATCTGCAAAACTGTATTAACCTGCTATCCCGCTGGTTTATAAACATTACTCTGAATCCCACAAAGTGCGTTACCAAAATATTCACCTTGAGAAGACCTCCAAATCCAAATGAGATATCGGTGAATGGATATCGTACACAATGAAACCCAGCAGATCAAGCAGTGAAGTATCTCGGGGTGCACCTGGATCGCCGACTTACATGGGGAATTCACATAAATAAAAAATTGAATGAATCCTATGGTCGCCTAGCTATATTATTCCCCTTACTGAACAGGAAATCCAGTTTGAAAATTAAATGTGCGAAGATATTATATCTTGGAATAGTAAGACCTGTAGTCATGTACGTCAGCGTAGTTTGGGGCTCCGCATCCAACACTCATATAAAAAAGGTACAAATACTCCAAAATAAAGTATTACGCATAGCAACAAATGCAGAGTGGTTTGTACGAAATGAACAACTCCACAGAGAATTACAAATTCCAAAAATAGAAGACTTTATCAGAGATACAGCAAAAACATATTTTAAAAATATGCAACAATGCCCAGCAATCGAGTCAATCTCCATCCGGCTTAAACCAAGATTACCCCAAGATGTGCTGCTACTATCAAGTGATTCAGAATAGCAACTTCAGTTTATTATTTACTCATCATCTTACCATTTAAGTTTTATATTATTATAACTGTAAATTAAGTACCATCCATACTGTGTACAGCCGCTAGGTGCTTAACCAGTAATCAATAAATTAAAAAAATAAAGAACATAAATCTTGCGTCATTACAAAAAACAACAAATCTTTTCTAAAACATTCAAATGCAGAAAGCTTTGCAATTTTACATTTTCTGATTTTTTTTATCCCACTGCACTGATGCAACCATCACGTCTTTGAAGTTCTTTTTATGCTAGTATAGTAAATAGCCACATATATTGTACAGTGAATTGAGTTCATAATTATTTAAATTAATAGATATATTTGGATTATTTTCTGGTAGTATTACCTTGTCATATGTCACAGCTTTTTTTGACTTAGAAATAACTGCATCTAAAAAGTCTGATAAAAGTTCTCTGTCGTCTTTCTCATAACTACTTTTCGACACATCTTTTAAATATTGTGAGACACAAATACGCTTTAAATTGTTTTTAAACTGTACTGCTGTATGCACAACTTGTTTAGATCGCACTACACTCAACAGATTTTCTAAGCAGTCTTGAGTGAATCTTGACGTGAGCAGAAATGTTTACCCTTTTTCATTTAAAAACAGTTTTGTTATGTCCAGTATCGATTGTGTAGAAATGAGAGCTCCCGTCCGAGAAGGTTTCCACACTGAATTTGTACCAACTTTCATATGTTGAATAATTTCAATGAAAGCTTTCAAGAATTCCACAGCTTCTTTGAACTTTTCTGGGTTTAGTTTACTTAAAACCAACGTAGGGTGTCTGGATGTCATTAATACAAACCACTTCTCAATTACTTCAATAAACCATGCAGTAGTGTAGAATTCTGGTTTTTTCATTTCCTCCGACAGGAACTTCAGTGCACTGCTAACACTATGGCTAATTACATTTGTCGAAGTAGAAACTTTCATTTTTTTAAAGTTGTTTGGCGTCAAATCGTCTTCTGTCAATTTAGGTACCAATCGAAAGTTTAAATTCTCTTGTAACTGTATTAATTCTCAAATATGATTTGCATTAATTGTCTCAGTTGGTAATTGATACTTCTGCTATAAAAATTCTGGTATTTTTATAATTTCATTGCTCACAAACATGTTTTTAATATTTTTGAAAACGTATGGTACATCAGCCAAAATATATATTTTTCTTTCATCATCAAACGGATGACAAATGTAGTTAAGTATTTTCGAATGGCGGCCTGCTACAATACTCCAAGTTTTCCACAAACTTTAATTTCACGAACCCATATCTGACGTAATGCTAATGATTTTCAGACCTATACTTTCTGCTTTAAAAATTATTTTGTTTATGATACCGACATAGGCTGACCCATCCGTTGAACTACCACTAAAATGAAATGCGACTGTTTGCTTCCATCGAGAACTAATACCACCAACCATAAACACAAGAGCATGCGTTGCTACACCAGAATGTCCAGGGACAGTTACTTTTCCAAAATATTTGTTTGGAGATGTGTCATACAAAGTAGAAGATGTAATTGACATTTTGTCCAATATTATTACACAGTCTTTTTTTTGCTCGCTTTTAAAATTATCCACTTTAATCTTTAAAAAATCAAACACCTCATGCAACCTTCCTACGTCAAATTTCAAGTTTTCTAGTCGCCTTCTTAAAGTCCGGGGCGCAGGCAATAGTAGGTTTTGTCGCCATTGCTGCCGCAGGAAAATTTCAACTTTAGTGCTTTTTTTATTGTGGCATTAGAGCACTTCATAAATTTTGTAGAATTTCTTCCCATTGCGTTAATTTGATCCTTCGTAAAAAGAGTATTCAACAGTTTTGTATCTTTCCGTTCTTCATTCACACTTATTAAAGTATCCTCTAACGTTTTAATTTTTAATTTTGCGTTTTGCAAATACTTTTGGCTATTTCTATATTTTAAAAGCAGTTTCTGATATGCTTTTTCATATTGCCTTACTTTGCTTAGCAATACTGAAGTATCCTTTGCTTCTACAGGAACCAACGGCTTCACAGCTTCAATGTCTTCGAAATTAGACGCATTTGTAGTAATTATTTCTTCCTCATTTTCAGTGTTTTGCTGAAACTTTGTAGTTGTCGAAGGCTGAGCTCGATCTTTTGGTGCTTTACGTATATGTTTTTCTTTCAAGAAACTAAATAGTGTGGGAACAGCATCGTGCAGTTTTCGTGTGCCATCTACTCTAGTTTTCTCCCACATCTGAGGCTCAAAATGAACCTATAAAAGGCAACATTTTGTATTTTCTTAATTGGTATCCACTTTAACCGATAAAGATACAAGAAAAGGAATCTCGTTAAAAACATATTTACTAAAAGAATTATTATTTTTGTTTCACGCTTGATATTATTCTTACCTCACAAACATAGGAAGTGTGGAATCCATCCTTCCCTTCGCACCCTGATTTCCCATTGTTTTCTTCGTAAAAGATCTTTGGGAAAGCGCTTCATAATAAATCCTTTTCAGCTCGGTTAGAACAGCCAACAGCTGCACAACCTGGCATTTTTACCATACTGAAACATTGTAAAATAAACATATAAACATCTTAGGTTAAATTGTGCTAATGAGGTTAGATCAAATAAATTAGTAAATACATATATGTACTACCTTAAATCGATTTTAGCACATGTTAAATCGAAAGAAAGTATTGCTTTTCAAGTGCAATGGACGATTTGTCTGTTGTAATTCCAAAAAGTTTTGTTCAATTTAAAATCACTAGTTGGCGTGTAAAAATAACAAATAGTTTTATATACTTACATAATTTGATTAATGTAGAGAAACAACGTTCTGAAGAGAACTTATTTTTCCTGAACTAGCACTAACAAACGCTAAAAATCGATAAAAACTCGATTTAAAGATAATATTCAATGCAATCAGACGTACCTCACAATCTGGCAACATAATGGTGGAAATGTCCTACGCGGCGAAGACATGTGTATGTCCACACTGTCTTGTATAAAGCCACTGTACTAATACAGAATTAAAACAACATAATAATGGCCGCATGCGGAACAACTACATTTTTGCTTCACAAAAAAAGTAAGCGGGATGCAACTTGTAACTCAGAACATACAGAAATATAACTGATTTATTTAATTCTCAAACAGACTTTGCCTAGTTACATGAGAATGAGTATTCTACATTAATTTATAATTCTCAAAAAGCAGCCTTGCGCTGGAAATTCCATAAAAAAATTATGTCATGGTAGTACGTTTCAAGGGAAAGTAATTTTGATAGACTGGCTGGAATTCAATCGCCTTGTAAATAGCATAAATGTCAATTACAAAAGAAAAGCGGCGTAAATATTGTACCCACAGTGAGGGATGTAATACACGCAGATATTACAGAATGCAATAGCAGGACAATTATTATAGCATAAAATATCAATTTTAATTAAGTTCTGGAGAAATTGACTAGTCCCTCACTCGAAACAGTTACATCGCTGAATGACGATGTTCAAAGAACAACCTGGGAGATTGGCGGATAATAACCCACTTATTCAATAGCAGATCTGGACTGCTCCCCCTCCCCCCCACCTACTAGAGTTTTCCCCGCATATTATGTGACTTATAATGTTAAAAAAATAGTCATGTGTTTTTAAACATCTTTATCTTTCCTAAAACGTATTTTTTCGTGTTTTTCCTGTATATGCGTGGCTAGCGTGGTTCATAATTATGTATGTACTTTGTTTAATATATTAATTTTCTATCATTTTGTAATTATACTTAAACTTGGCTTACTTGTTACGCGAGAAAGCGGTAGTTAAAGCAACCCGTAACACTAATTGCTCTGGATAGCTTAACAGTCGTCCCAAGAACGGTTCAAGTTACCTGAAATGTGTTTACTGCTTCAAAATGGGAGTACGTTGACAATATTAATTAGGGCGCTACAAGATTGTATAACTCCAGATCTTCGAGACGTTTCCAACCTTGAAGAAACATTAACTGACTCGCATGAAAATAGTAGACTGAACCTCGATCACATACTTTTCTTTGCGGACATTAATTTCGCTATAAAAATATATTCTGTATATCTGCTTTACAACAGACCAATAACAGGGACACAAACTAATATTTAGAACACTATAATGAGTACACCAGGTTATTCAAAATTCTTGTTCAGTAATAATAAGTTAGTTTTCCTATGTGAGGTCCCCTAAATACAAACTATGGAGTGATTTACTTTAAAATATAAACAAAGGTCAATAAGGTATTGAAATTTATGAATAATTAAATACAGCCTTAAACCAACTTAGACGTAACAAGGCGAACATCAACCTGAAATATAAGCAAACAAACACTTCAAAGAGGTACGATAAATCAGCGTCACAAACACAAATTATAAACCGTATGAATATTACGATACCTCAGCAGTAGTTAGCAATCCAGTATATGTAGAACAGTCAAGAGAAAGAGGCATCGTTGCCAGGTCAGAAAGAAAAATAGAGATGACCTTGGTTGTCGAGAGAACACCTGGAGCGTCAACAGGAAAAATACGGCGGCGTTGGAATGTAGCCAGATCCATGCAAGAACCTCGCAGTTGTGGGATAATTTGATCTACAGTTTGTCCAAATTGAGGTGGCGCAGTCCAGGTATACGGATTATATGAGGGATTTGCCGTAGTTAATTGGCTTAGGAGCTTACCCTAGTCATTTGAGATTACGAAACCCCTTCACCTGCAGAACAGGTCCGCATTTAGTTAGCAGTGGTTTTTCGCACAATTGATATACTGAAAATCAAGGAATCAAACAAAAGCAACTAGGTATTTACATATATTATTATAAGTACCTAGAACACAGCAATTTTTGTATATATATACAATTTAAATAACATAAAGTGTTATGCTATTTATTTAGAAAACGGTACAGCAAATAATATCGATCTTCCTGGCCGACGATACGGTAGACAACGGAACCCCAAAAGTTTATAAGCATAGCACAACTGGTAAATCCAGATAAAACAAGCGCCTTACGGCCGGTAATGTTATTCTTGTAAATACCAAACTTCCGAAATTACATCAGCGTTATAACATGTGGCAACCTTTATCGCGGCGAACTCTTAACTGCCAAACTGCACACGTTAGTTTTTGGAACCAAGAAACACAGCCAGTCAGGCAGCTGAGATGGTGAACCTTGACTGCCGACTCCAAGAGAAGCAAAAGTCAGCGGTCTAAGCAAGCAGGTGTTCATTATCGCTGCCGCATAAATGCCGCTAAAGCCGCAGTTCGCGTAAAAGGTCGAAAATACAGTGGTGTCATAAATTAAAAATGATCTAACAATCTTAGAGCGATCTGCCGAGATGTTGTCTTTTTATACTTTCCACTGCTTCATTTCCAATCCTTTCTTGGTTTAAATATCACACATTGCCGACCTCTCTTCCCGGTTTAATAGTTTCAGTCTTGCCACTGATGGTTAGCAAGCGCAATTGATGGCCGTTCAAAACCATTACTTTAACATCTTTCAACTCTGTTCTCATCGACTTGCTCGTCATGAAGGTCATTCAAATTCCGATTCGTCTTCATTTGAAAAAGAAAGATTGCGGTGAGAAGGGCAAAAGTCACTATCTCTATAAGCATTGATAAATCTCTTGGTTTATATCGGTCATGATTTTTCCTTGTATGTTCGAATAACCAAACCTGATGACATGTACACCTCCCATCAGTAGCGTAAGACTAAGGGATAAGGAAGCCCTTGTACAGGCTCTCAAAAACTTGTAAAATTTGGATGGATTTAGTTTTACTAACCGCACGTTTGTTGCTCTGAAAATTAGTTTTTAAAATCATAATTTTTATTTACATCCGGTAACACAGAAATTTCGTTTCAGAAGTAAACCGAAAACAAAATGGGAAAAAATCTCGACAAGTTTCTTCTGTTGATGTGGAAAAACTTCTTGCTGCAATGGCGACACCCCATACAAACAGTAGTAGAAGTTCTGGCACCTGTACTATTTTCACTTCTTTTGGTAGTTCTGCGAAGTGTGGTTACTCCAGAACCCCATGGTGCACTATTTTATATACAATATCCATGTCTTTTACCAGGTTCTGTATATTTTCCGTAAGTAGTTGGTTAGAGTTACATAGGGTAGGAGGTGGTATAATCAAAACCACTGCTGACTGCCCGTTGTCTTGCTACAGCTTAATTATTCCGTGGTCTCCAAGAAACCTAGCCCTCGAAAGAGTTATGAATGAAACTGTAAGGGCCATCAATGATAATTATGCCTACAACGTAACAAAACATATCGGTTTCAACAACAGCAAAGACATGGAGAATTACATGGCTAGTGCAGTAAACAGATATGACTTATATGCTGGAGTTCAATTTGACGATAACTTGGCGGAAGAAACAGAATTGCCCCGTAATATGAGCATCACCTTAAGGTAAGCATCAAATATGTATAGTTCTTCGGGATTGGACTTACTTAATAACAACTACGATAGTAACCTCTAACATGCGTTGTCATCACTATTATTTTGACTGAAAAGTAATTTAGGAGAATATTAGTCAAAAATTATTTAGAATGTATGATTTTTGATGATAAATAAAAATCATAAAGTCGTGAAATATACTTTAATTTAAATTTGAAGTAAATTAAAAAAGTTATTAAACGTTTCGCCACTTTTGATGGCTTCATCAGTAATTTAAGTTCATTACACTATAGAAGGTTAATACATTCTGAAAATAGAAAAAATAAGATTAGCGAACAATTTAATTTTTTTTTAACATGTGTACTTACATGATTAGTAAAAGATTTTTGGAAATTCTTTCACGGCATTTTTCAAGGTTTACACAATAGAAGTAGTCATTCTTTAAGTACAATCCATGTTTGGATATAATTAGGAAACAAAAGGCATTAGCTGTTCTGAAGGCAGAATGCAAATGAAATTTGATAAAGGGGCTTGCAAGGCCATTCACATATTTAAGTTATCAGTCAATGCGCACAGCGTAAAAAGTTCGGAAATACAGGTGACATGGGCAGAGACGTATTAAATTAAATTTTTATTTAATTGCAAAATTAGTTTTAAAGATAAAAGCATGAATATGAGAGTAAAATATTTGGTTCAAGTATATAAAATTGTTATTTATACAAATTATGATAGATAGAACTGAGGTTATCGATATCAGTTCTATAATTAATAGCATTGGGGATTTTTTATATTTCAATCATCTCCAAGCATAGACGTTTTTCTTAGATTATTCTCTTTATGTAAGATCTTAGGTGTATTCAAATTGAATTTATGTAGCGATTCATTGGCGTGGTCAGTCAGTGCAGTTTTTTTATTGGACGGAGATAAATTATTAATTTTAATTGAGTACTTGTGTTGATTAATTCTGTTCTTTAATAGCTGTTTTGTTTGATGTGTTTTTATCGGACTTTTTCCACTGTCTAGGGTGTATATCACACGACGTTTCGGGAGTTTTGATCTACTCCCGTCTTCAGATGTTCCTGGTTAGTCTTGAGAAGGACTCATATTGTACGATTTTAATCGTAAACTCTTGCCTCCCGAAACGTCGTGTGATATACACCCTAGACCAAGGGTGGCGAACCAATGGCACGCGACAAAATATTTTGGGCACGGCGTTAATTAAGGAATTTAGGTACCTAATCAAAACAATTTATATTTAACAACGAATTGAACATGACGCTTCAAAGCGCAAATAAAACCATTATTGTTATGATAGATCACATTCGTGCTTTCGAGGCTAAACTGCAAGTTTTAAGTAACGATATTGTTACCAAAAACTACAAATACCTATTTCCCAAACTTGAAAAAAATCACCAGAAATTTGGATTTCCACGAAAAACCATATCAAGCAAAAGTCACTGAAGAGTTTAATTCGTTAATTAATTCTTCAATCAAAGAATTTTCATCGAGATTTTCTCAGTTCAAAGAATTATCGAAAACACTGAAGTTTATTATGTATCCTGATGTGACTTCACTTGATAAGCTGAACTGGGCCAAATTTGATTGGTTGGAAATTGAAGAAATTGAAATGCAGCTGATTGATTTCCAGTCTAGTTCAATATAGATTCAAAAATGTATCGAAACAAGGAAAGAGTTGAAATTAAATGAAATAGTAAGACTACCTGTATCAGGTAATAAGAGTAAAACTGCCAATATCAAGATGATGGAAACGTAGAATTCAATTACAGACACATTTAGCTGTCTGAAGAAGCTGGCTTTTGTTATCTTAACAATATTTTCATCTACTTATGCCAGCGAGTCATTATTGTCAGTAATGAATAACATTAGACTCGCTTAGAAGCCGTTTGTCAGATGACTACAGTTCAGCTTGCATTCTGCTAAAAGTAACAAAATATGAAGCTAGTATAAGTTATTTAGCATCTAATTTGCAACAGCAGAAGCCGCACTATTTTTTTTTTCTTTAAATAAACATAACGTTACTATTGCTGTCCAAAATGTATATTTTTGGTTGCAAATAAAGAGTTTTAAGTTGATAGTATATAGTGTTATTTTTTCCCCATTAATTACTAAGTCAAAATTGTTTGATGGCGCGTCATGGCCTCATTAAACATTTCTTTAAAAAAATGGCACGTAGATGAATAAAGGTTCGCCACCCCTGCCCTAGACAGTGGAAAAAGTTCGATAAAAACACATCATAATAGATCACTGCCAAAAAAATTACATTCAGAGAACAAGCTGTTTTGTTTGTCCTATGTAGATAGAGTTGCAGTTATTACAGTCAATTTGATAAACCAGTTTTGATTCCATATTATTTTCAGTCTTGTCTTTTAAATTCGTGAAAAATGTATTACTTAAAGTATTGTGGTTGTTAAATGTTGTTATGAAATTGTATTTATTAAGTTCTTTTTCAATTTGTTCAGAAAGTTTTGGGATATAGTTAATGGTTTTTCTTTTGTTAGAAATGTTTGAATTATTAAATCTTTTGCCCAAGCAATTTGGTTGTAGATCTATTGGTTGATTAATTTTATTGCATTTGTTAATTATATAAATTCGATTTTTAATTTGTTTTTTAATAAAATAAATTCGATATTCATTTATGATTAAGATGTTTGTAATGATTTCTAAGTTTTTTTATGAAATTGTTTTGATAGCTCGGTCGACTAAATTGTTAATTACACTTTTTTGTATTTAATTGAGGTATCAGAGTTAAAATTTAAATATCTATCAGTCTTTATGTGTTTTCGAATCCAATTCGTTAATATATTTCCATTAGCTTGTCTGATTAATGTTAGGTCAAGAAAGTTTATGGAGGCATTGTAAATTTTAATATTGGTTGTACACTGTTGAAAAGGTTAAAGAAATTTTGTTTATTAACAGAATCAGTAGCCATTATGATGTCGTCTACGTACCTTAAATAAAGAGAGTAATCGGTGTTTTGATTTAGAATTTTGGTTTCTATTTCCTCCAATACAAGTTTGGCGATCGTGGAAGAAATAGGGAAACCCATAGTACAACCAAATGTTTCGGTGTAAATTGTATTATTGTAAGTAAAATAGGTAGTATTGAGAACGAAATCAACTGCTTATACAGGGTGTTTCAAAACAAATGCAAAAAACTTAAGGGGCTGATTCCTTGTTCAAAATAAAGGATAGTTTATTATATAAACATTGGGTCAAAAGTCAACCATTAGGGAGATATCGCACTGCAAATATGGCGGAAAATCATGTTTTTATTTGTTATCTTAAAAACGAAAAGAGGTAGAACAATAAAATTTTATGGAATTCTTACTATTATAAAAACACACTTTTTGCATATTTCTCAACTTTTTTAAAAAGAGTAGAGGGGATTGAATTAGACTACCGCTATCATTCTTCTTAACTAAATTTAAGAAAAACTTACGCAATGACATGGAAAAATATCAATTAATAGGCTGGTTTATTTAGAAACTTTTTGTTTCTTGCAATTTTTTCATAAAACTTACCGTTTCCAAATAAAAAAATAAAATGTAAAGCATTGCATGTCGAGAAAAAGAAATTTATTTTAGAAAAATAATCTAATTGCTGTTTTTTAAGACGTTTCTTATTGTTGTTTCATTTGACATTGCTCACTTAGTTTGAATACAAAATACGACTAATTTAATCAAAAAATTATTATCTGATCATTTAATTATTCAGTAATAAGAGTGCAGTGCGATATCTCCCTAATGGTTGACTTTTTTTGACCCAATGTTTATATAATAAACTATCCTTTATTTTGAACAAGGAATCAGCCCCTTAAGTTTTTCGCATTTGTTTTGAAACACCCTGTATAAACTCGTTAAGTGGAATGTTTGTGTATTTTTTAATTCGATTCCAGTTGTTTTTAATAGCATTTAAAGCAATGAATTGGTATTTTGGTATATAAAGAAACAACATCCAGTGAAAATAGTTTGTGGATTTTATTAAGCTTTATGTTATCAATGTGTTCTTTAAATTTCCAAGAGTCTTTTATGCTAAATTTTTTAAGTGATGTAACATTAGTTAAGATGTTTGAAAGATATTTGGATAAGTTGTAGGTATTATTAATAATTATTCATTTTGTTGTGTAAACTTTGAAAAATGTCGCGAAAGAATTTCCAAAAATCTTTTACTAATCATGTAAGTACACATGTTAAAGTAAAAATTAAATTGTTCGCTAATCCTATTTTTTTCTATTTTCAGAGTATATTAACCTTTTATATTGTAAGGAACTTTTAAATTACTGATGAAGCCATCAAAAGTGGCGAAACGTTTAATATTTTTTTAAAATTTACTTCAAATTTAAATTAAAGTATATTTTACGACTATATGATTTTTATTTATCATCAAAATCATGCATTCTAAATAATTTTTGACTAATATTTTCCTAAATTACTTTTAAAATTTTACCCAAGTCAATTTATGAAATTTTTTAATTATTTTGACTGTTATAACCAAAATTACTAAGGTTTCCAGGAGAATTGCGAGCTGGTGCTAGTCGAGCTAGTTTAGGGCGACTTACTTGGAGAACGAACCTTATATATCCTGTATACCAAACGGGCGGTCCTAGAACTTGGGACAGCAATTCAGGAGGGTACCCGCGTATGTCTTCTTCTTATCAATAGCCAATCCTCTGCTCATCGTATTAAATTTAAGGATACCACCATGAAGGATTTCTGTACTTACAACAGGAAGTATCGCTTTCCGTCATAGACTACCACAAGGAAAAGCTTCATCAGGAATCTCTTAATCGGTCTGCGTTTCGTATAAGGATGCAAAGATTTCCATACCCGAAATGGATGGAAGACCCACTACTATTAGCGTTGCAAAGCTTTATAGGACTTATTTTCATGTTGAGTTTTGTATATACATGCATTAACACTGTAAAGATTATTACAACAGAGAAGGAAAAGCAGCTAAAGGTGTCTATTTCATCAATGTTTAAAAACATACAACTATAATGCATACATATTTAGGAATCCATGAAGATTATGGGCCTACCAAACTGGTTGCATTGGACAGCGTGGTTCCTGAAATCATTCATTTTTCTTCTTATAACGATTACAATAATGGTAGTTCTCCTGAAGGCAAAATGGTATCCTAACATCGAATATACTGTATTCACTAATTCAGACCCATTTGCAATCTTCTTGTTTCTTGTACTATTTACTTGCGCCACAATAACTTTCTGTTTTGCTATTAGCGTATTCTTTTCTAAAGGTAAGCTCTTGCGTATTTAAATCTCAAATTACACAAACACTGTTTTTGTAGCAAACACAGCAGCAACAGTTGCTGGCATAACGTGGTTTCTATCTTACTTTCCACATACTTTAATGACAAGTCAATATGACACATTAAGTTTGGCACAAAAATTAGTTACATGCTTGTTTTCCAACACCGCTATGGCATATGGGTTTCAGTTGATACTGATGTTCGAAGGCACTGAAGAAGGTAACATTGCAAAAATCCTTAGCAGATATAACTTCTAACGTCATCGTTGTATTATAGGTCTTCAGTGGCACAACATATGGAATACGGTTACTCCAGATGACAACCTCGTATTCGGACACATCATAATTATGTTAGTGGTAGATACCTTCCTCTACTTATTGATTGCTCTATACGTCGAAGCCGTTTTTCCTGGAGATTATGGAGTGCCCCAAGTGTGGTACTTCCCGTTTACTTCTGCCTATTGGTGCGGAAAGCAACAGCACATGGGTATTCAGTTTCAGAAACATTTCATCCATATATACAACTCTTCTTTTTCCAGACTATCGAGAAACGAACGAAGCGTCCAATGAAAACGAGTTTTTTGAAAAAGATCCCACCGAACTTCATGTTGGAATTAAAATAAAGAATCTGCGAAAAGAGTGGGCAAATAAAAAGGTAGCCGTAGAGAATCTTTCCCTTGACATTTACCAAGACCAAATTACAGTCCTCCTGGGCCATAATGGCGCAGGGAAAACGACCACGATGTCCATGCTCACTGGAATGTTTCCTCCCTCGTCTGGCACTGCATTGGTGGGAGGGTTCGACATTCGCAAGAATATAGCGGAAGTACGTGGAAATCTTGGGTTATGCCCGCAGCACAACATTCTTTATGACGAATTATCTGTACGGGAGCATCTTTACTTTTATAGTCGATTAAAAGGACTTGGAAAAAGAGCAATTCAAGATGAAATTAAGAAGTATATTGAGCTTCTTGAACTTTTACCAAAGGTAACCGCATAAGAGCCGATTTTTTCTTAAACTGGTGTTGAATCGGCAATCGGCTGGTAGCCAACGAATCAGTGATGTTATTCAAATTTTCCTTCAGGAACATTCAAAAGCGTCTACATTATCTGGTGGCATGAAAAGAAAATTGTCAGTTGTTGTTGCTCTGTGTGGGGATTCGAGTATAGTAATGTGTGACGAGCCAACAGCAGGGATGGATCCATCAGCCAGACGAGCTTTGTGGAACTTGTTACAATCCCAAAAGAAAGGTTTGTACGTTTGAGCTGCATTGGAAGAGAGTTAATAATTAAATTCCCATTTGCTGCAGGTAGAACCATCCTGCTGACAACCCATTTCATGGATGAAGCAGATTTGCTTGGTGATCGCATTGCAATCATGGCGGAAGGAAAGTTACAATGCTGTGGGTCAAGCTACTTCCTTAAAAAGCAGTACGGGGCGGGATATCATTTAGTACTGGATACATCGCCTCAGTGTGATGTCGATGAAGTGACAAACCTAATACAAAAATATATACCACAGACACAGGTAGGGTTTTGGGAATATATTCTTTTAAATTGGATTGTTAAAGTTGTTATATAAAGGTCGAAAGCAATGCAGGCTCTGAACTAAGATACATATTGCCCGAAGATCAGTCTCCACTTTTTGAAGAAATGCTAGGAGATCTTGAAAGGAACAGTTCTAGTTTGAACATTCTAAGCTATGGCATTTCATTAACAACATTGGAGGAAATATATATGAAGCAAGTAATCTTATATACATTATAATCGCAGTTTTAAACAACCAACTTTTATTAGGGTAGGTGTCAGCAGTGGTCAGCAAGAACTTAATGAAACCAAAACCGATATTGAGGAAACGTCAAAAACTATAAACATCAGTGATGAAGAAATAAAAAATACTTACAGTGCTTTTTCAAGCTATACTTCCACAACTCAGTGTAAGTACATTTCCTTTTCAATTTTTCACAAGTGCACTCTCATTATTTTTTTAGTACATGTGAAAGAGGGCCCATTGTTGGGTTGGGCGCTATGGAGTAATCAATTTTTAGCTATGTTAATGAAAAGGGGCTTATCGGTGCTGCGGTCTTGGATTTTGTTTGTGATACAAAACTGTATTCCAGTGCTGTTCTTGGTTTTAGCTATAGTTATAATTCGGACCACAGATACTTACAGGGATCTTCCTAACCTAAAAATTGATATAGATTCCTACGATAGCCCTATCACAGTGGTAACTAGGTATCAGTCAAATCAAACATATGGTTACTCAGAAAAGTATATAGACATACTTAAGAAAAGAAAGATGGACGTTATTGATTGGAAAAATGAAAGTATGGATCAAAATATGCTTAAAGAGGTAAGTTACTGTTTTTAATATTATCAAAATCTATTTCTAACGCTGAAAAATTGAGTTTTTTTATTTAAAATTTTATTTAAATTAAGAGATGCTTTAATTTTAGACCAAAGATAATACAGCTAAAGTTCTTCAACGATACATAATTGGAGCATCATTTACAGAAGAAGATTCAATTATAGCATGGTATAATAACAATCCATACCACTCGCCGCCATTGGCACTTCAACATGTCCTAAATGCTATATTACAGACGGAGACTTCCCAAGAGTATAATATAGACATTTATAATCACCCTATTCCTTTTACAGTCAATACCAAGGTATTAACGTCATTGGAGTTTCTGCCAAATTCATCCATTTTCCAGCCAAATACAAGGGTAGCACCGTAAATTTCTGCAATTTAATAAAACAAAGGTTTGGTGCCAAAAAAATGTTTTATGTTTTTCAAAATATTAGTCCTTAAACTCTATACATTTACGCATTCGATAAAATCAATTTTTAAAACATAAATTCCACTGTTCTTGAGTCACTTGAGAAACAAGATTTTTGAAGCTTTCCACAGCATCTTCGGGAGTTGAAATCGCACACCACGCATTTTATCCTTTAATCGAGGAAATAGAAAGTAATCAGAAGGTGCTAGGTCGCGACTGGGTGTGGGACTTAGCAATTATAACCCAGAAGTTTCTAAAAATTCTATTTGTTGGATGTGCGGGTATGACTTGAAGCATGGGCATTGTGCAGAACGATCTCATTTCTTAGGCGCAGTAAACGAGCTTTTTGAATAATGTCTGGCAGGCATACTGTTGTGGGTGGTGTAACTGAATGAGGATCTATTGGAAACACCCATTGTACAGACTGCCACTTAGATTCGGATTCAAATGCATATATCCAGCTTTCGTTACCAGTTATGATGTTATAAACTGCCACTTTCATCATATTTCTTAAAAGTTTTCTTACACCATTCCACACGTTGTTGTTTTTGTACATCTGTTAAACTGTGTGGTATCCACCTACAATATACTTTTCTTACGCCCAAATGATTATGTAAAATCTTGTTTACTGCAGTCATGCCAATGCCCAAGGTGCTCCTAATAATACTATATTGTCCTCCTGAATCATTCTTCGTACAGCTTCTATGTGTGTTTCGGTAAATGCTGAAATTGGTCTTCCTTCACGAAAATGGTAGCTGCACGAAGTCGTCAAAAACTTTCTTTCGGAGATAGGAAACTTTTAATCATAGTAAATTATGGCTCTAAAATTGTCATTCACGCTTATTTCAAAATTAACTTGTATAATAACTGTCGCAATTGTCAAAACTAAACTTCAACTGTCAAACTAGAAAACAACAAACATTTGTTTTATGACAAGTTTGATTTCTATGGTGCACTTGATCTATTAGTTTGCAGAAATTATAGGTGCTACCTTCATAGCAATCGAATTGAAAATAAGAACATTTCATGAGGCTAGTTTTATTTCTAGCTGGTACAGCTGAACCAAGAAAGTAACATGGGATTTCAAATAGCGTTCAACCTAGGTTTTAGCATGGCGTTTGTGTCATCTTTCTACATCATGTTTTACATCAGAGAGCGTGTGAGCAAAGCAAAGCATTTACAATTCGTTTCAGGGGCGAAAGTGATACCATTTTGGGGAGCAGCATTCATATGTGATTTGCTGACGTTTGTGTTCACGTCTGTGTTGATTATCATTACACTGGCAGCTTTTCAGGAAGATGGATTCAAAACAGCACAACAGCTAGGTAAATTCAACCAGAGTTTTTACGGCCACTTTCCACTAATTGAAGAGCTTCCGGGCAGTGTCATGTTTGTGGAAGATTATTTCTTAATTCTACGTCAGTTGTACTGTTGACGCCTTCAGGATTTATTTAAAATGTCTCTCCTTCACTTCAGCCTTGGTGTTAACATCTCCGCCGCAGGAGGCATCGGCTTTCTCTCTTTGAAGAGGATTTTTGCGAGCATTGGGGTCTGTGGGAATTGAACCTACATTTTCTGGTCTAGAACCAGAAACTCGACCACTGAGCTACATCTACTGGTTTTAACTAAATATATGCGTGTCCCGCCTGGGTGTTCATCTCCATCGATTACAGTTTGTTGCATTACCGTACTCGAATAGTTCGGGCAAATAGGACTAATTTGAAGAATGCTTCGAGACGCAATGGATACAGTAGAAGTGGCACAAAAAGTGGAACAAAACCTAGGTAGAATATAACAACAAAAATAATAACTTAAGAAATACGTGATACTTCTATAACATAGTTAAACCGACCGATGAGTAAAGAACGACGAAGGTTGGAGTACGCTTGGAAACCATTACCAGCTAATTTTTTCCAACAGGAATCTTTGCCGTGATTTCTGTTATCATCAATTAATAATCACAGACCATCTACAAACCATAAAGAACCAACGATGCAACAAATCGAAATCAAGAGATGGCCATCCAAGCGAAACGTGAATGTATTTAATTAGAATCAGACGACTTCCACTCCCAATTCCTGAAGAAGCCGGCAGTATAAATGACTAAACTATAAAAAAATCTTTGGCAAATACTACGATCCAAAATATTTTTCGTTCTGTAGATTGTATATTATGCAAATGTAGTAACGCAAATATATTCCAACAGGTCGCGTCTTCTCAGTACTTCTCTACTTTGGATTTTCCATGTTGCCAATGATGTATTTGGCTTCATACCTATTTGATATTCCTTCAACAGGGTTCACAAGGATGGCGCTTCTTAATATTTTTACAGGTATTTATTACATACAATTTTAAACTTAGGCAACTATAATTCAATTTTGCATGAAAACATTAATAATGAAAACGGCAAAAAGATCATTCATAAATTTTTATGTTATTTTAAATGTTTAAGTTACTGCGCGATTTTCGATCTTTATATGGGTAAGACGTGCCTCAGGTCTGATTACTGTCTCCCTTTATTTTATTTATTACATCTCCACATTGAAGTAAAATAGAACGACGTAATAATAGTTATTTACATTACGAGTGCGGTAGATTGCAGTTTACAACGTGAGGTTTTAATTTTTGAAGCACGACGCGAAGCGGAGTGCTTTAATAAAACCGAGAGCTGTAAAATGCGTAACGCTTATTAAAAATTTTTGGCCACCATTTTTTTTTAAACATTTTCTATAACTTCGAGATTTGCTTCGAATATCAAAATCACCGATGAAGCAAGCTGCCTTCAGTAAATTTTATAGTCCATCATGCATTAAAAGGCTTTAAAACGTCAAAAATTAAAGCCATAAATATCTAAAAAGTGCAAAGGGGTTATGATTGTTTTGAACGAGGGATTACGTAACTAGCATTTCTGCAAATACCAGTTATCACTAGAAAGTTAATCTCGTTTTAAGAGTCTCTGTGAGTTAAAAATTTTCTAGGCATTCTACCCCACCGGAGGTGCGTAAAATAGTAGTTACGGTAAACATCAACTATGCATGAATGTGTTGTTTAGTACGTGTCAGGAAACCAAAAATATATTTATTAACGGTTGAACTTAGCAACAAGCTGCCGTTCAGATGAACCGTTGAAAGATGAAGCCCTTTGAATTTCGTTACTTCAAATTGCAATCATGTTTAACTCCATGGCGAGTATTGTTACAACTGTATTACGTTGAAATTTATCTCTCGCATGTGAAGTGCCTCCCTTTTGTTGTTAAAATATGTATACATCTCTGGATTTAGAATTACACCTGCTACTCTTTTATACGTCTTTGTATTTAGTCAAGTGTATGCCCCATAGACACCAGTTTTGACCTTTTTCTGATAAGGAAGGACGCCCCCCCCCCCACATTGACTTTTAAGCAGAAACATCTACTCTTTCATATTAAAACCCAGCCCGTGTCCCACTGCAACTAGCTGGGTGCATTTTTGGCTCTGTTATCTATCGTAAATGCCGTTTAGAGTGCAATAAGCTAACTGGGGTGGCACCTTTGTTTTTAACAACATATGCTTCTTAAAAATTCCATTTAATACACATTCAAGTACATAAGGCAACATTTCATCACGAATAATGTGTCTAGAATAGATCAACTTTAATGCCAATTAACTAATCATTACAGGTGCCGCTGCATTTATAATAGTACAAGTACTCGAGCAGCCGTTCCTTGAACAACAAAACATTGCGAAGAAGATGCACTGGATATTTCTGTTTGTGCCCCACTATTCTTTAAGTACCGGCATCAGAAATTTACATGCACTGTATTCGACCCACAACATCTGCAACATCTTTCTAGATACCTGTATTAGGGTAAATTCAACGCAAGCAGCATGCCGGCAGTTGATGTGCAGCGAAAAAGAAGAGTGCTGCAGTAAGTCCACTTTCAAGTGATCTTGAATAATTAATATTCAACCTGCATGATTTAGATACGACTACCTACTACTACGATTGGCAATCTCCTGGAATAGGAGCCAACACGGCAGTCTCATACTCTGTTGGGGTATTTCTGATGGCACTATTACTTATAATTGAATATGGGCTCCCACAGACAGTATTTTATAAAATTCTTCAAAAACCGAAATCAATCGGCAATAATACTGAAGAATCTCAAGAAGACAGCGATGTTTGTCTGGAAAAGACTAAAATAAAGAACACTACGGCAGCCGAAATTAACAATTACGATCTCTTAATAAAGAATATGAGTAAATACTATAAAAATTTGCTTGCTGTAAATGATCTTTGCTTGGGAGTTAACAAGTTCGAATGTTTCGGATTGTTGGGAATAAATGGAGCTGGAAAAACCACCACCTTTAAGATACTCACTGGTGACATTCCAATATCTTATGGTGATGCTTGGGTTAATGGACTTAACTTGAAATCTGAAATGAAGAAAATTCATCAGTTGATTGGCTACTGTCCCCAATTTGATGCATTGTTGGATGATTTAACGTGCATCGAAACTCTTACCATATTCAGTTTGCTCAGAGGGAATAAAAGAATCGACAGTAAATACATAGTGGAAAGTTTATCCCGAAAGTTCGACTTCCATCAGCACTTGAATAAAAAGGTCAAGGAATTAAGCGGAGGTAACAAACGAAAGTTGAGCACTGCGGTAGCTCTGGTTGGAGATCCCCAAATTCTCTATCTGGACGAACCCACGACGGGAATGGATCCGGCGACGAAACGCTATCTATGGAATGCACTTTGCAAAATACGCGACGATGGTAAATGCATCATACTTACCTCTCATAGCATGGAGGAGTGTGAAGCATTGTGCACTAGGGTTGCTATTATGGTCAACGGTGTCTTTAAGTGCATTGGGTCAACTCAACATCTAAAAAGCAAATTTTCTGATGGATACACCTTAACTATAAGAATGCGGAAGAACGAGAACCATAGCGAATTACAAAGTGGTGCGAAGTTGGAGCCAGTAGAGAAGTTTGTTAAAGATAATTTTAACAATGCAGTGGTCCGCGAGCATCATCAAGGGTTGGTAACATTTTACATTGCTGACAAAACGCAATCCTGGTCGAAAATGTTTGGAATTATGGAAAAGGGTAAGAAGGATCTCGATATAGAGGATTATTCACTAGGACAATGCAACTTAGAACAGGTAGGTACATAATAAAATATACCATATGAGCGAATACTTCTATCCCCCAGATGGGTATAATATTTATGTTGGGAGTGATCAATAAAGGTAAAGAAGCCTTCCAGAAGATGAAAGTATTCGATCATGTGGTATGAGTATTCTAGTAACAAAGTGAAACTAAAAATTAATTTTAGGTTTTTCTCTCTTTTACTAAAAATCAACGAGAAGAGTGATTTTACTGATCTCCGAAAGGAAGAAAACGCTCTCCTAATATTGTTTAAATTGTGATAAATGGACAACATTCTGGACTGTCTAATAATAGGTTAACTATAACATGTAAGCTAACTTCCATATGGGTTCAAATAAATAATGTTATCGTTTTCAATAACCTTGTTTGGTTCTTGTCCTTGTCAATCGTTTTTCTCCAAACACTAGCGCCTAATAAAAACAAATCAACAAAGATGATATGATTAAGACGAAGCTACGACGACCGCGGTTAAGGAAATGTGATAATCAGTCGCCCTCTCTCTCTCTCTCTCATGACGAAATAAATAATGCCAAATCTACAAAATGCGAAATTGCTGTTTAAACCGCAGAATCGTTTTTATGTACTTTGGACTTTACGATACTAGCTGCTAACAGCCTTCATAAAGAGATAAGAAACAATTAGATAGTTCTCTAAAGCTAATGAATTGTAAAAATAATTATTGTTAGAGCTTATTATAACTAGAAAATGTAAAGCTGTTTGGCACAATAAAATAATTACTATTGTCTACATGGCCTGAATTACTTCTACGTAACGGTTGGCACATACTGCTCTAGAAAACTTTCAATATACATTTGTTGGTGTCCAAAATAAAACGCTTACTTGGTATATTCGCTTTATCCGACAATCTCAACTTTAAAATACATTCATCAAACATTTAACTAATGCAAATAAGCAAATATTTTACATCACATTTTTTTATCTCTTCTTACACAAGTTGTGACTTCTGCGAATCGATTATTTACGATCTGTTAAGAGCATGACTTTAGTGGTGGGGACAACTCTCTGACTTAAGACTCCGCTATGGATTGCAGCTGGCTCTCATAGGGGGCAGAACTAGTGGTGCTACAATTGAACGTGAACAATTAAAGTTTACCAAAGAGAATATGTGAGATCGAATAATTTTTGATTTGACAAATTCTAGAAATAAAAAACAATGCTTTCCTAGTATCGCAGAGACAGAGACGCCGCATTTTTTCGATATGCAAGAAGAACGTAATAGATATTTACAATACACTTGGGATAAAAGCATTATTAACATACGCGTGTGAAATTTGCACAACGAGACAACATTTATCTCCCGAGAGTAAGTAATATTTTTTACCAAGACATACATGAATGATTGTTAAAATACTTATCCAAACACTGTTATTGGGCGAAACCGGACATTTGACAGTTAACCGAATTTTTCGGCAATCTAATAATGTATTAAGGGAGAATAGGTTTTCCCGTAATTTCTTTACGAATGTTTGTGGTTTTGGCAACGTCACGAGACAAACTAACCTGATCAAATTTTCCGAACTGAAGGATAGGAAATTTGTCGAAGTATGTTGCCGAAAAACAACAAATCTCAAGTTAAAAATTATCCGAGCAAAATTATGAAACTATAAAAGTCGGTTGGAGGGCTAAATACTCGATTAAATGAACAATTCGTATATAGGAACAACCAAAATTCTATATCATTTATTCAAAAAAGCTCACTAGGAAATAAGATTCAGCCAAAACTAACTAGCTACCCCATAAAGCAAAATATTAATTCTTTTATATATATATTTATATGTATTATTTTTTATTTATAAAATGTATTTAAGTTAATAAATGCATTAACCTATTTTAAACTGTACACTCGATTTTGTAAACATCTCGGTTGGATGCACAAGTTCACATAATCGACCGACTGCTGCATTTCTCAATTATCGGTTCATTTTGTATCAGCAGTCAGTACGCAATGAATATGACATTTATACTGACGCACAACGACAGTTTAAATTGCGATTTTGAAATACCATTTTGATTAAAACAACATTTGGTGGCTGTAATGAACTAAAGTAATAAAAATAAACTGATAAAATTCCAAGAAAAATTGGAGGTTTTTTAGCACTATAAAAATACACAAATAATATTAGAGTCCAAAGCACGTTTTCCGTATTGGCGAAACCTTAAAAATGTATGATTCGACCCCTACAACCAGATGTGACAGCATTAGTCGGCTTCCCCACAAATGCGTATCCTACATAATCTTATGCATTTAAGTACGCGCCGTCTGTGATATTGTAACTGAACTTTCGGATAGTAATAAGTAGCTATTTTCATAGCTGAGTAAGAAAAATTAGCTTTGTGCATTCAAATTGGCATTATTATTGCAAGCACTACATTTAAAATTTAGAGTTACGTTTTCAAATACTGTCTTAAGGAAAGAGGCAAAAAGTATCCATCGACGACAAAAATTAAAATTTCATTTTTGCAGGTCATCTTTTTCCTAAAATAGTGGGTTTTTAATTTGAAATTCGGCCATTCCCTAATTAGATACGTGCTTTAACAGAAAATCACGTTCCGATAATCAACGGAATGCATAATTTGGTCGCTTAAAAATAGACCTGCAGTTTTCGCCTACTGCCATCTATAAGTGAACGTCGCAGCGGGCGCGCTCTTAAAAACAATTTTCAAAAGAGAACATTCAAATTTGAAACAAAATCATGATTCTCAGCAACTCAGCAACTTAAAGAAATTTCATACTTGCTTATCGCCATTATGAAATATTCTGTCTTAAATGTTATGTGTTTATGACGAGATCCTTGACTGCAATGTAAAGTAATCTCTTTGAGAGAATACTACAAATAGTTGTTTGCTTACAAAGCCAATCTGCGAAAATTCTAAACTTCTACATTTTTTTCTTCTCCTTCTCCTACTTCTCTTCTTCGTAAACGCCAGTAACTGTGTTTACCAACCGATTAAGCCGCACTTTTGAATTAAATTTTAATTCATAAGGTTACTAAAAACTCGAAGAAGGGTACTAACATATTTACAAGAATAAAGAAGAAAGGGGATGAGAAGATTTTGGGAAGAGTAAACTGGTTGTAAAAAACCGATTGAAAAGGTGAGAAACAAGAAAAAGGTCGAATATAGACCAATGCATGGGGAAAGAGTGAGTACAGGTAGAAGAATTAATAGTATATAAAGCGATTTTAAACCAACAGTGACATATGACTACCAGTGTAGATTTTAACCAAAAATTATATCAATAAGAATATCTGCAGGAAATACAAATAGATGAGGAAGGAAGTAGAACGACAAAGCGAGAAATAGCATGAAATACTAAAATTTTACACTTACTGACAGTGGCGACGATTTAACCCTTAAACTACAACGCCTGAAAAATGTCATAAAGTACCGCGTGGGGTCTTTGTAGGACTCCAATAAAATTTTGAATATATTTTGCCAATTTTAGACTTAGGTTTGATTCCACACTTAAAAGGGGACTTCAATCTACTTATTAAACCATATACATTATACAGGGCGTGTATAAATTGGTGCATTACGTCGCGTTATTCTTTGGAAAGTTTTGAGCAGAAGTGTAACTACTATATGGCAGTTCTGGGCAAAGCCCGGGGGCCCGGCGTTCTTAGGGGCCCTTCTATATTAACTGAATATCAAAATCTTCTAAGTCTGAAACATGTCAATGAAGGCACTAGAGAACAAATGTCTTTTTTTTAGAAACTATGTACAATTTACGTTTCTTTTATAGTTCTAATAATAGTAAGAAAAACAAATTTATTCGTGCACGTCAGGTTTTGGAAAATAAAGTTATTGAACAGTAAATGAAATAATATTAATTAGGTACATTACATGGAGCTGTATGCTATCGTCCTGTTTGCATTATTTATACACGTACGGGACATTATGAACTGAAAAGAAGTTCAGCTATCACAAACTACTTTACATTGAATCGAAAGAGCCGGTGTAGCTCTTTGTATACCCACATAGCAAGAAGTAGTTGATGGTTTCGCAGAATATTTTGGTTCTGTATACAACAGAGTATACACTCTGTATAATGTAAATTTTGATATTCCTCTTGTTACTAATGACATGCTTACAATTACTCATATCAGCAAGGAGGAGTTACGTGAAGCTGTGAAAAACAGCAAATCTAAAACATCCGATGGCGAAGATCAAATCCCAATTTATATTTATAAAGGTTGTATATATTTCTTAGTCGATCCTTTGCACAAAATATTTAATTTCATAGTATCTCGTTGTACTATTATATATAAGCGTATTTATACACACACTGAATCAACAATTTCTGAATTTCAACATGGTTTTATGCAACGTAGGTCTACAGCCACTAACCTAGTGGCCCTAACTCAATATCTGTCGGAGGCTTTGGATAATAATGTTCAAACAGATGTAATATACACAGATTTTTCCAAAGCTTTTGACAAGGTTGATCATGATGTACTGCTTAGTGCGCTTTATTATTTCGGTCTATCGCGTAACTTGTTATTGTTGTTAGCTTCGTATCTGCAAAATCGGTTTCAATATGTGGTGTACAATACAACCGCCTCTAAAAAATATAAAATTAATTCTGGTGTACCTACCACAAGGGACCACTGTTTTTTATATTGTTCATTAATGATTTACCCAACTGCATCACTTTCTCAAAGAGTTGATTTTAAAATTTGGCTTAACATAAAATCTAAAATGACAGTAACAAGCTGCAATCGGATATAAACGCTATTTTAGAATGGTCCCATAGAAAGCGATTCCAATTCAATATTAAAAAATGATATGTTCCATCATAGCATAGAGAAAAAATACCAATTCAGTTTCATTATCGCATGGATGAGCATATCCTGTCAAGGACTGAAGAAATGCATGATCTGGAAGTAATTTTCGACGCTAAACTAAGTTTTAATGCGCATGTAAATAGAATAACATGTGATGCATATAAAACCTTGGCATTTGTCATTCGAAACACTCGTAGTTTTAGAAATATCACCAGTATTAATCGTATATTTTTTGCTTTAGTAAGAACTAAACTTGAATATTGTTCAACTCTATGGAATCCAATATATAATATAAATAAACGAGTTGAAAGAGTTCAAAAGATTTACCTAAAATTTCTACCCTTTAAAATAACCGGAATATATCCACATTTAATGTCGTATAAACACTTACTTGAAGGATTTAATTTTTTAACACTTCTTGACAGGAGATACCTCAGCGATCTATTATTTATTTATAAATTGATACATAATTTAATGCATATAAGCCCGAATTTCCTAAGTAAAATTCAGTATCTGGCTCCACGTATTGCTTGCAGAAGTTGCTCTGTTTTTTATGTTCAAAGGGCTAGAACTAATATATTATACTTTTCCCCAGTAAATCGAATATATGATGGTTATAACAAAATGCAGAGTAAATTAGAATATGTTTGGTCAATCTTTTACTAATTTTAAAACAACCGCAATCAAATTCTTTAAATCTCCGAATTATTAATATTTTTGTTTTATATATAATACTTATATTAAGAATATGGCTCTCTTTTCCGTTTTACTACAAAAGTTATTTATTTATATTATAATTTACATGGACAGTATCTGTCATTATCACGGCACATTTACTGAAAATTTAAGATTTTTGTGTTTGGGTATTGGTTTGTTTGATCGATGTTGGGTATGGGTGTGAACTTTAGATTTGTTTCTTTTTCAGCGGCTTATCAACGAAGTAAGCTGATTTAATTTATTTTAATTTATTATACCGATGGGGCCACAATTATACGGATGGGGCCATAATTATAGGTATATAACAGCAATAAGATAACATGAACAACAAAATAGAATGCTTGAGTAAGAAAGAGATGACCATACAGCAAAATTATTTTAGTAGGCACAATTAGTTGACATATGTCATAATTAAAGTGAGCGTCAAGCCTACTCGTATATTTGCTACTACGTTTATCTCTTTCTTACTCAAGCAATAAGTGTTATTTTCTTGTTCATGTTATCTCATTGCTGTTATATACCGATGGGGCCACAATTATATATAACATATAACATATAAACATAGTAGCAAATATCCGGGAAGGCTTGACGCTAATTTAATTATGACATTTGTCAACTAAACATGCCTACTAAAATAATTTTTTCGTATGGCCATCTCTTTCTTACTCAAGCATTCTATTTTGTTATTCATGTTATCTCATTGCTGTTATATATAATTGTGGCCCCATCGGTATATAACAGCAATGAGATAACATGAACAAGAATATAACACGTATTGCTTGAGTAAGAAAGAGATAAACATAGTAGCAAATATTCGAGAAGGCTTGACGCTAATTTAATTATGACATTTGTCAACTAAACGTGCCTACTAAAATATTTTTTTCGTATGGCCATCTCTTTCTTACTCAAGCATTCTATTTGGTTATTCATGTTATCTCATTGCTGTTATATATAATTGTGGCCCCATCGGTATATAACAGCAATGAGATAACATGAACAAGAATATAACACGTATTGCTTGAGTAAGAAAGAGATAAACATAGTAGCAAATATTCGAGAAGGCTTGACGCTAATTTAATTATGACATTTGTCAACTAAACATGCCTACTAAAATAATTTTTTCGTATGGCCATCTCTTTCTTACTCAAGCATTCTATTTTGTTATTCATGTTATCTCATTGCTGTTATATATAATTATGGCCCCATCCGTATTGTGATATATTAAATACTGAAATAATGGTTAGAATAGGTTTAAAATTATGTTTACGTAAGCAGTAAGAGTATTATTTCTTATTTAATCAGGAGTTCGTGTTTTTTCTTTTTGAATAATGCCATTTTATGTTTGTATATTTAGATTTTGTAGATTTCGTAACTCGACGTTATTTAAGATGTGTATTTATCTAACCTTTGTAATTGGATATTTTTTCTGTAAAGGTTAGTATCAATAAATAAATAAATAAATAGGCAGAAATCGATCAATTCTTAATTTTATTAGTTCCAGAGCAAAAATGGGCGTAGTTTAAGTGCTCTGACGTAGGAAATATGCAAGGAAATGTTCAGACATGTCCACTCAATGTTCGACAGAACAATATTTCTTGTACTATCTTTATTTTATAAAAGTAACTTTTAAATTGTGTAAAATTTAATGCGTTTTTTGAAAAAACTATTTAAGAACATTTCTCAAAATTCTGACGTGATGGAACAAATTTGAAATCAGATTCAGAATCAGCATGCCAAAAGACATAAACTACACGTATTGATGTATAAGAAAACCAAACTGTGTTAACTAGTGTAATTCTTTGAGCAATATCGGATCCTTAAAAGTGATTTTATCCAGATCTATATGGCTTTTTATTGTTTTAACATTACCCGTTACAGTGGCAAGTTTGGAAAGGTCATTTAGTAAGTTAAAAATAACAAAAGACTACCTGACATCGCAAATGAGTCAGTGTAGATTGAGTGAACTAGCTTTACTTTTCGTAGAATCAAAAGCTGCTTCGGAAATGGATTTGACTAATCTGATCAACGAATTTGCAAACAAAAAGGCTAGAAAACGAAACTTTTAAATTGTTTTATACTTTTTTTGTTCCACTTGTTCCCTATTATTTTATATCTTTTTATTAGTTACTTCGAAAAAAAAATGTTTTCAATTTTATACATTTATAAATGTATTGTTAATATTCGAGTAGCGTCCCTTATCAATAAAAAGAACTTAAATTTGATATTATTAAGTTAAGTTAAATCTGACGCTAAAAGGTCAACAGTGCTTTAACCCTCTCACCTCTATCAAATATTATAAACCTGTTGTCGCTGGTTTAAAAAAATTAATATTTACAGCTTATATAAAAAATAGTAATTATCACTTGTAATATCATGAGTAGTCAAAGTTATGTCGAATATTTTTGCTGTGGTATCACGATTGTCCATTGCGCTTAGATTCAATTAGCACGAGTGCGCTAGCACCAGTCGTAATCATCAGCGCCATGGACATGAGTAGTGATACCATCGCAAAAATATTCTACTTAACTTTGACTAAGAATGGTATTCGAGGGACTATTCAATGAACCAAACTACTTTTTCAAATTAGTTTTCAGTAAATCTAGCACCAAACTACGCAGTTTCTATAGTAACAGAACATTAATATTGACTTTTTCTAATAATAAAAATCACATTTGTTTAAAATATTCACTATATCACTAGTGAAAATTGTCGATTATTTTCACTAGTGAGAATTGTCAATATAGTTCACGCTAATTGGTGCAAATAACAAAAATACTAAATTATGAGTGGTTAATAGTTAACATGAAGGGGGTGAGTTAAATAGTCAGTAAAAAATATGATCTTATTTATTTTATTTCAATTATTGATTTTCTTTGGGAGGAGGGGGCTCCAGTCGATCGTCTTGCCTTGGGGCCCCAGACGGTCTTATTACGCTACTGGTTTTGAGACAAAAATATTCATACAGAAATGTTGGACTGGTCTTCATGAGCCCTCACTCGTAAATAGAAAACATTTTTGCTTCGAGTAAACTACCTTTTCAGTTCTAAATAAATACGTCAAAATATCGTTAAGAAAAAACTAATAATGTAATAGCTATTAACATATCTAGGAATGTTATGAGTATCATAACTGCCGCAGATGTTGCATTGAAATACGAGTTCGCAGAGCGAGGATTTTAAAACATCTAAGGCTGTTATGAATCATAACATCCATGGTTTGTTCAATAGTTTATCGGTTGCCATGTACGGTAATGTTTGCCATGGTATGGTAATGGACTATTACCGTACATATCAGTTATGACCTAGTTACCAACCAACTTGTGTATTTGTAAACAAAGGTTTAATATACATATTTATTAGATAAAGTACTTTTATCGCATTTCATTTGGTAATTTCTACATTCAAAATCGTTAAGAAATGTGGTACTTTTCTCATTAGCAATACTTTTCTGGATAGCAACGGTGATTCGTTTTATGTTTAGCAATACTGAAGTGTATTATTGGTGGCACTGTAAGTTTATGTCAAATTCGAGGTTAGCAGGTTAGGTTTTGCGTCAGTTTTGACACATATTGGCGCAAAACCTAACCTGGTAACCTCGAATGTGACATAGACTTACAGTGACACCAACAACACCATTCAGTACTGCCAAGCGCATAACATCAACTGGAGCTGCTTATTGTGATTTAGTACATAGGAACTAGGAACGTGTTATGCTCAGTTTGGTTATGTTTTGACATTTAGTGTCACTTTTATATAAAAATTTAATATTTTACATATCTTATAAAATGCGATAAAATAGTATACTCTACACTTTAGAAAAGTGGTTTTACTGAACTCGTATGGCCGTTTAAGTACTCGCTAAAGCTCGTACTCGAACCCGCCATACTTGATCAGTAAAACATCACTTTTCTAAACTTCTTGAGTAATATACTACTTTCTACAATCGTGTCAAAATGACAACTTTTTGCACAGTTTCTAGTGTCAAAAGTGACGTTTTTAGCACTCTTAATATTAGCGCCCGAATTACGTCTTTTTCGCACCTTGCCATTGGTAGCGTGTTTTAATGCTATATTAAAACACCCTTTACCTAGAGATCCTGCATATAGTTTACTAAGAGTTGGGCAAAGAGTCTGATTTGACATACATTTTTGATCCAAATTAGATATTTAACATATGTCGAACAAAGAGGTTATGGGAGCCAACCTTGCTAACTTACCTTTGATGGGAGAGTTTTCAGAGTACTGATCATTCTTAGGATCTCTAGAACCGACTATTAGGAATATACGGCCAATTTAGTTAATATTTAGATTTGCATGTGTGAATCTATCGGCCGTAACATCTTACAAAATATGTAAAAAGGCACTTTTATCACACATGCCTTGCAAAAAGTGATCCAAACCAATCAAAATGTATCCCGTTGTTTGTCAAACTCTTAGTAACCTATATACAGGGATTCTAGCTTTATCGTAAATTTGAATGTCAACATGACCTAGAGTATCTAACACAGTGTAACGGAAAAAGTGTCACCGAACTAAGTTTTTATATTTCTGTTACGATCGTAGAAAAAGTAACGTATGATACACGTGCATAAGTGCCATTAAAGCACTAACGACGTTAAAAGCACTCCGCTTCGCGTGGTGCTCTTAAACTCGTCGTACGTGCTTTAAAGGCATACTTATACACTAGTATCATAATACACTATTGTTATTCTACCTGTACAAGAGAGCAATTCCTCTCATAAGTGGAAATTTTTCTAATATCTAAATATAAAAATATGGGCCAAAATATTTACCTACCTAAAAAGAGACAAATTGGTGTACATATCGTAAGTACGTTTTTAATTTTACTCAACTATAATGCATAGTGTTTGCTGATATTCACAGAGCACATAGTATATGGCGGCAACTGGTCAACAATTAATTTCGGCCGTTAAATCAGCTATCATCGATAATATGTATGATTCCCTAAACGACCGCGTGGGGTCTCGGTGAAACCCCAGCTACTAATTTATTACTTTTCTAAGAAACAATAAAGTGAAATTGCTGAGTAAGGTCGGAATTTTCTTCAAAGGTAAGTAAAGAAAATATACATAAACTGAAATGTTTCAGAAACAAATATTAAAGGAATGAAACGCAAAAAACTGTCTCTTGGGTCCCAAGACGACTCCGCATGGTAGTTTAAAGATTTAACATTGGAAAGACATTTAACAACCATCGAAGAAGTACCAAATAAGGTTTTAGCATGAATAGTAGACGATGGAAGAAAAAGTAAACGAAGAAATCGATGCATAGATACACAGAGAGAAATATTAATAAAATGAGAATTATAAACTAAAAACAGCGGGGATAATTCTTTTCCAAACCGAATGTAGAGTATCTTAGCTGGTTTGCTTTAAAAGCCGCCCACGCTTGTGGCTATGTGTATCGTCGACAAACGATTGGAGGATTTTAGCATTAACAGAGACTTTCTACCAACTGTTCTTAAATTTTACACACATCTGTAATAAATGATCGAGAAGAAAATATGGAAAACGCTGAAAGGGGGACTTTGCTCTAGCACTAATGAAGGAGAATTTCCCATATTATTCGTTTCATTGTTGGAAATATGTAACTAAACAACTAGGAAAACCAAACAAGCCAAGTTTAATTTGACACATAGGTTAAATAGTAAAGAAATACAGCGACATATGAATTCCAATCGGTTATAGGAGTTGTGCACTATTGCGACCCCTGCAGTAGCATTTGCCTTAATTCAATTGGTTATGCCTTGTCCAAAGATATCTAATAGAGCCACATTTTGTGTGCGAAAACATACCTTTGGTTTATATTCAAAGGAAGAACAATGTATGAGTACAAACAACATATTGTCAAACGAGTCTAAGAGCTTAAAAGCTACTAAAGAAGGAGAAGGTGAAAATTTCATGAAAAACGGAATAAAACAGTTAATAACATGTAAGCCCAATTAGGAGGGACATTAAATTAAATTCGAATAAATGTACAGGATACAACTACTTACATTTAAATATTTAATCTTAGCTTCCCCCGCAGGCTGAAATAACAGACGTTTTCAGTTTTCGTTGTTTTTTCTGTAGTCCGATGATTATTAACAGCAAAGTAGTTTTAACATAATTATTTTACGTAGGTTGTGAGTCCTAACGGAAACATTTTAGTTAATTGTTCTTTTGAAATGAGCACTCTAGCCGTAAATTAAAAACTATTATACAACACACAAAATTTAATTCCGCTATTTTAGAAGTAATAAAACATATTTAATAGGCAAACAAAAGTCTTTCAAAAAATTACCCATCAAAATTTTACTGAGTAGGTTTTCTCCTGGGAATAGATTTAACTTGAGTGGCTTCTCTAAGTAGCTTAACGTCAGTCAGTCAGAGACGACTAGGTGATTATAGGTTATCACAGGTCATTAATTCAATTGAATGTGTATTAATCGATATAAACAGACAACAATCTTAAATAAGATAAGAGCTAAGTTGTGTTAGTAATTTTACCCAATACCTCTCAATGAATGCCCCATAACTATAGCAATTTTAACAATCGCAACATCAATATTATGTACAAGTGACTTTTTGATTACCATAACTCAACTACTAGGAAAGACTTTAGAAGTTGCTACCTGGAATGTTAGAAATATTTACGAAGAATAAGGACAAAAAAACTTAGTGACGATTATGAAAAAGTATTCTCGCTCTACAAGAGACAAAACTGAAAGGGAATTATATCACAAAAGTAGAAGATTGCATACTACTTAAGAGTGGAGGAAATATCAGGTTACTTGGAACAGGATTTCTACTGAACAAAGAAATTGGGGAAGCAGTGGTAGAATTCAAAGCTGTGTCGTAACGAATATGTTGGTTACGTTTACGTGGAAAATATCGCAAAATGACTATAATGATCATACACGTGTCGTCAGAAGGACAGAGAGATAACAAGTTATTTTTACGAACAGCTAGAAAATATCTTACACAATCTATTCCAATATGATATAAAGCTAATAATAGAAGACTGCAATGGGAAAGTTGGAAGAGAGAAAACTTATAAAAAGGTTACAGGAGGACAAGGTTAACACTAGAAGTTAAATAAAAATGGGAAAATTTTAGTTGAATTTGCGACAGAACACAAGATAAGAATTATGAGTACACATTTTGATCGGACGAACATTCACAAAATTACCTGGATCTCGCCAGGAGAGGAGCCCACAATCAAATAGATTACGTATTAATATAGGAGAAACGTTCAGGATTAGTGAAGAATGTTAGAAGTTATCGGTGTATCGACTCCAACTCGGATTATATCCTGTTGATAATTAATTTGAATTAGGAGATAAGAAAGAAACCAAAAGAAAGAATAAATGTTGTCAAAAGATATCATACGGATCGGTTAAAAGACGAGGCAATCAAAAATCAATTGGAAAGAGACTTAGCGGAAAAACTAGGAAATTAAATAGAAATTAATAACGTCGACCTAGAATGGATACAGATACAAACAGCTGTGAACGAGGTAGCATAGAAATAGCTGAAAATTTTTAAAGGAAAATAAAAATAACAATTGGTGCAGAGAGACATAGGTAGAATAGAAATGTATAAAGAATAGAGCAATCTACGAACAAAAGACGAGAAAGGTAAAACAAATATGTAGAAGAAATAACAGGGAATGTTGGGAATAAAAAATGGAAAATATGGAGACTTATATGATTAATTATGACATCAGAAGGCAAAAAGAAATAAAACTATCATCTATCATTTTGATGCTCATCAGTTGATTGAGAGTAGAGTTCCTAAATATTATAAGAGTTGAGCCAAGTCGGAGATAGATGCTGATTGGTTGTGATCCACTGCGCACTCGTCGTTTCGTCTGAAATTGCGCCAGATTTAAGTCCTATAGTTACTATAGAAACCAGTTCTGGGATTGTCACATTTGACAAATTTTTATTTGCCTTTAGGCCTAACACTGATTGATCCAAATGTATTAATATGTATGTGTCAATTTCTACCTGACAATAGTTCTTTAAATAGCCTATCTTGCAGACTTGTAGGTATGTATATGGAATTTACTTAAAAATTAGTTACCCAAATAGTTATTAAAGTTTTTGAAATGGCGGGCTGTTGCATTTTTCGCTTCAGAAGTAGATTCGAACGGGGCTTGATATCCATTCACACACATTCCCAAAACGAGAAGCAAAGAGCAAAATAGTTCAAAAATAGAAACAGAATAAACTAAACACTCACAAGTAGAACCAAACTATGTGAAATCAACTTTGATGTGGGAAAAAGTGCGTCTGGGTGGCAAACGAAAACTAAAATCCAATGCTGTACCTACTTCGTTTACGTTGTCTGAACTCTTTACCAATGACTACTATATAAGTCCGTAGTAACTACCTACCAATGTAGTTTTCACAAACGCTTGAAATTAACCATTTTTTGACATTGTCAAAGTGACAAGTAATTAAATTCACAGATGACACTTACTAAGAAAAACAACTCTGGCCTTGTATGCTATCATTTATTTTTGGATCAGTAATGGCCGCTGACATGTGCGTTGTCTCAACTCTTAAATAGGTACTCTAATTGAGAAGTGTGGATAAATGTTGTACCGCACGCGTAGTGTTATTATCCACACGAGAAAATTAACGCGCACCGCCATATCCACATCACACTACTTATATAGTAAATAACTATATCGTAATATGATACCGTTATTGCATTATAACTGAAATAAACAAACATGAAAAGTTATCTAGTCGTGAGCCGTGACAGACCACGTGATCTTTAAAAAACAAAGTTATTTTTATATGTGACTTTAGATGAATCAGCAATGCCTTAACCCAAAATTTGTAATTACTCATTTTTCTAATTATTATCAATGTATATTAAGAAACCCATTTTTGAACAGCTTCAACTTTAACATTAACTACTAAGTAGCTTTGTCTATTGATAGCTAATTTCACTTATATTTCTCTCTGTTTTAAAAATATTCCGGTTTCGACCGCGACCGTGAATAGTAACGGAAGTTAGTCTATTGTGCAATAAAGTGTGTGCGATAAGTGTGAATCGAATTAAACCACAAACCAAATTTAACGACAATCAGTTAAACGACTAGTGGAAGAACTATTGGGCAAAACAGAAACCTTGGCCATTGCTAATCAACAAACCACAATGAGGATTATGAGGAAGCTTGTAACGCCTGCAAAGAAATTAGTTATCTCAAATATCAGTCCATCTATTCCAAACGCGTATGTAGAAAAATTACGCTTACTATCGTCAATTTATTTCAATAAGATTGGCATACCTGAACAGGAATAGACACACATTATGAGCTTCCATAGATTTGTTTACGTTGCTCCAAATGACAATACAGTGCCAGAGTCCATAATAATGACATACGTTAGCGACCAGTATATATTGTATATACAGGAAGACCAACAAAAATGTTTCAAGTGTAATAAAATAGGTCACATCTCCTCCAAATGTAACTTTGCTGCTCCAAAAGAAACAATCGAAACACCCTCCGAGAAAGATAAGGACAAGAAATGATTGTAGCAATCCAGCACAGAATCATTAAGCAACTAGACCGTACAAGCAAAACAAATGGATGTCCAACCAAAGAATGAAATACCAGTGCAATTTATAAAACCCTCGAATCCAAAACCACCCACAAAAAGAGAGCAAAAACAAAAGAAAAAGAGGAACACAGCAACGAGGAACCAAGCCGGGAACAACTGTCGCTAGACCAACAGCTACAACATCTTGGAAAAATATTAACCCAGCAACCAAATTCATATCAAATCACATATGAATTGAAAAACTGCATCAAGGAAGTTTACTCTGCTCCCGATCCAATAAAAGTAACACGAAAATGTACCAACTATTGCAACCTACCTTAGAAGGCTCGCATAACTCCGAATAGCTCAATCCTCGGCTGCGATGCGGGTATGATAAATGTAGGATTTTTGTTTACTTCACTTTCGCATAAAGGTTTTAGGTTCACTAAGAAAGAAGTATTGGGCGCCAACAACTTTATTAAATTGTTATTTTTCTCTATAATATTTATATATACATCCAATCACGTAATTTAGCGGTTATGTTAATTGATTAATTATGAATTTAATATAATAAAGGTTATCTATTATGGCAGTTCATAAGTGACACTTTATACTGAAATATCGATTTAGAGTTCATATCAATTTGATTTAAATTGTTTAATTAATCATGAGTTTTATAGAAAGGTTTTCTTTCTTTTTCTGAAATTCTGCAAATTCAGGTAAGATACATTTAAAGAGCTTCCTATACCCTCTTAACCTATTTTTGTTCGCAATGATGGCTGTTAAATGGTTTATCGGATAACTCAATTCACATTTCCAAAATATAGGAGATGCGCATTATTTGACACATACCTATGGTATAACATTAAACCCTAATTGACATTTACAAAATATAACCTGTGGCTATCCACTTGGTTCCCTTTTAGCATTGCTACTGAAAAAGTAATTACATTTTCTTATTACATTATTATGAAGTTATTGACGGTAGATTAAATTTTATAGGTACATTTAAACTTGTAACTTTGACATATTTTTTGTTATGACTGAACTGTATAGTTTCATACAATTTTCCTGCGATTTAGGACTGACCTAACTAAAAGAAGCCGATCATATGCAGCCAGGAACTGTTGCCTTGCCCATCGAGTTAAACCTTGGGTTAACAGGAAACAATTTCGCAGCCAGACTAATGAAGCGGTTTTTGCGGTGAGGAATTCTTAACTAGGTTTAGTGCTGCTCTAACATTATCATCTATTCCAATTAGGCACTCCAAAAGGCTTCGTCGAGACTCGGGGCGACCTTATCTAACCGAATCATAGTGTTCCGTGGTCAAAGACGACAAAGAATTGTAGGGGAAGCAAAAAGCTAAACCAAAGACACTTCTATTAGGATATATACTGATCACCGATGTATGTACCTACCAGTTAATTTGTAACTGCTTTTTCTATTTATTTATAATCTGCCCAATGAATTAAATCTATTTGCCTGAAAAACAGTTACTCTATAATATAATGTAGAATTAGATTAAATATAACCTTACAGATCGAAGATTCCAAATTCTTCTATCCTTTTAAGCTGGGAATCAGCTCCTAACTTATTCGTCGCTGGACGCTATCAAGCCTCAATTTGTTTTTTATTCAAGACATGAAGTGGTTGTTCTCTTTTATTTTAATTTGAAAATTCCCAAATTAGCCTTCTATTTAAAATTAAACACTAGATCAAGATTATGCAACCTGTATTTCTTCGAAGTACTTTAAGTTATCTAACTTTCAGGTTTTATTACAATTCATATTAATTGTATTTAGTAGCTCTGACTGTAGAATGCTACAAAAATATACAAATATAATCAAATTTACCGAAACGCTAAAAGACCTATATCCTTCTCTTACTGAAAGACGCATTAAATATAGATTTACTAGAATAATATCCAATATAAAAAAGGTATGCAAAAAGAAATGGACTAGGCTGAAAACTCATCGAACTATACAAGTTTGCAATCCAAAGATATTGCTTCAAATAATATTAAATTAGATATGCCTAAATTAATTAATTAAACTGTAACGGCTCCTTTACCAGACTTGTCGATATCCAACAACTCATTTCTGAAAACCAACAACATATTTTATGTTTACAAAAAACCCACATATAATCAACAGCACCAGTACATATAAAAGGATACAATGTTTATAGCAAGAACCGTATTGCACAGCACGCTAGTGGAGGTGTCTCAATTTTTGTAAATCTGCAGCTGAATACTAGCCTGGAAGCTGTGGCTGTAAAAGTACTTATGCTCCAGAAGTTAATTATATGCAACGTATATATCGCACCAAATTATCAATTAACTAATGAGCTAGAAGATTGAATAAACAACCTTCCAACCCCGTACATCAGTGTAGAAGATCTCAATGAGCACAGTTACCTCTGGGGATGTAATAGATCCAACAACAAAGGGAAAATATTTATTAAAAAAAACTATTAGATAATTATCAGCTTACGCTAATGAAGGACCGTCTAGATCTATCATTTAGCCATGTAAGATTACACCATTTAATATCTTGGTCACCATTAGAAAACTTATTTGATAGCGACCATTTTCCAATTGTACTGGACATTAGCTTTACACAATTAAGACCCATCACTTCTACGAAATAGAAAATTAATGAAGTTAACTGGTCACTGTATAGCGATACTTTAAAATTAGTCACTATTCAGATTAACGAAAACCAAGATGTAGATACAACGACATCAAAAACCACGCAGACAATTATATCAGCCTCAAATGCCTCAATTCCTCTACAACACATCACCAATTTAGCCAAATATAGAGTTCCTTGGCGGAATGAAAACTGCAAAGAAGCTATCAAGAAGAAAAACGAACTTTAAATATTTATCTTTATCGGAAGAAGAAAGATGTCCTGTCGCTTATCGAATTTAAAAAGGCTAGAGCAGAAGCAAAGAGAGTTATGAAAACCAGCAAACAATTATCAACCGTATCAGTTCCATAAATAAGGCAACGACAACCATAGAGATATGGAAAAAAGTTTAAAAAATCGAAAATAAATTCAACAACTTTAATATACCCGCAATCAAACTTCCAGATCGTGCCTTAACTTCAAATTTAGATATAGCTAACGCACTCTGCGATCAATTTGCATATACATCAAGCTGCGATAATTACTTTAATAGCTTTCAAGTTTATAAAAACTCTGTAGAACAAGAACCACTACCAATTATTTTAAATAACAACGAATTTTATAATGTGGAATTTCCCTATACCGAGCTAGAACATGCACTATGCAGAGCTCCGGGTCCAGACATCATACACTTTAAAATGGTGGAAAACTTACCTTATTCCTTAAAACTTGCCCTGCTGGAGCTTTACACTTTTATATGGAAAACAGAATTGTTTCCAGAAAACTGGAAATTATCTACGATAATCTGTATAGCAAAGCCTAAGAATTAGAGATGGGCGCGTGAGTGAATATTCACTCACCTTCACGCACGCTCACGCTCACGTACACGGCGTGACCCGACACTCACGACGTGACCCGCAGCTTTCACTTGAAAATTAAAATTCAAATAGAACAGAATGTTGAAATTTAAAACCAATACAGGACCCGCAATAGAACGAAAAACCCTAAATTAAAATATGTTTTGCACGTGAAATAATTTACGTGATATTTTGCAATCAGAATAGTGGACACAAAAAGAAATAGATGAAAATTGGTTACAACAAGGGATAAATACTGATTTCGCGCAATTCGAGCGGGGCACCCTGCAGGCTTTTATTCGTTACTAAATATTTAACTTGAAATTAACGTCAAGCGTGAAATACGCCTTGGAAATGTTCACTCACGTTCACGGCCCGATTTTCAAATGTTACTCACGTTCATGATGCGACCCGCCGTGACCCGACTGTTTTCACGTCACGCGCCCATCCCTGATAAGAATGATAAAACGTCCCCGTGCAGCTATCGTTCTATATCGTTCACCAATAGCATGTGCAAAATTGTAGAAAATATGGTTCACCAAAGATTAATATGGTGCTTGGAAAAAGAAAAAAGGATTACTAAAAACCAACGCGGATTTCATAAAGGACGATCCTCCCTGAACAATATATCGTTACTTGAAATGCAGATTAGAAATGGCTTTCTAACTAAAGAAGAACTGATAGCTATATTCTTGGACATCGAAAATGCGCCTGAAATGACTTGGAAGCATGGATTAATTAAATCACTTCTGGACTAGGGTTTACAAGGCAGATTAGTATTCTTTATTATCAACTTCCTTACGGATCGAAAATTCCAAGTAAAACTAGGCAACATTCAATCTAAAATATAAAGTCAAGAAAACGGTATCCGGATCGGTACTGAGTGTTGCAATTAACAACGTTACAAAAGGAATCAACCTACCCATAAAAGTACTGCAATATGCGTACGATCAAACAATATATTGTACAGATTTTGTAGAACAATTGGATAACGAAAAATCTCCTCATTTAGACAACTGTAAAAGAACATTTACAGGATTTTTGTAACAGTAATTCATTAACAGGGCTAAAGTAGAGTTTCTAGAAGCCATTTAAATAGATATTAATTAGACCTGAAAAATATTTCTCGTAAAAAGCCGCCTTGCATAAAAACTTAAAAAGTTATGCAAAAATACTACTTTTCGGTAAATAATAAAAAATCTAAGGGTAATTAACATTTTATATTATTTTTACCAATTATTATTTATTTAACCAACAAGTGTGTTAATGAAGCCGATTAATAATAGAAACTGTTTAAAGCATGAACGAGCGATAGCGAGTGAGTGCATTTAATAGTTAATCGCCCATTAACACACGAGTTGATTACAAAATGTTTTCGTTGAGCGCAAAATCTTTTTTTTTTTGGCGAAAAATTTGATTAATACAACTAACCTCCATGCAAAATATCATCAAAACGTCAAAATCACAAAAAAAGTTAATTAACGAAAAAGAGTGTATTAATCAAAAACAGTGTATTAATGACGTCTATTAATCCATCCTTTTTTAGGAAAAATAATTCATTAATATTGAAATTAACAAGCGGTCAACGAAATAAATCTTTAAAGTGTTGACAACAAATTTGAACTTAAATATTATATTTTGAAAAATATTTAAAAAAATTAAAAAAATAAAGTTAAAAATATAGGTGTTTTCTGGCCTTGAGATTGTTCAGTTACCTAAAAATAACACATTCTAAAAAAATCTCATTTAAATCATACTTAATTTCCGAAAAATAGCAGTTTTTGGATTTTGACAATTTTGAAAAACACTATTTTCTAAACAAGTAAAAATCACTTAGTGTATATGATAGAGGTTAAATAAGTTTTCAGACAAGCACAAATTATTGAAGTAAAAAGTTTTTTGAAAAATCAAAAATAAAAAAAAATACCATATTATGCAGACTTTTTGGCGAACACTGTAGATAGTTTAATAATAATAATAATCTTTATTGTCCAACAGTGGCAGCCAATTATAGGACAAATCATACAAAAACGTTATTACAAACATACATTAATAAACAACAAAAATGATATATAGCTATTATACAAAGAATAGTTCAGCTACATTTAAAATTATAAATATCAAACCAACAGTTAATCAGTACTGAACTATTAAACTAATATCTTGGCTATATAATAACTTAACCCTAGGTAATATCGATAAGCAATAACAAATTCATATTTAGAAAACACAAATATTAAATAAGGATTTGATCATTAATAAAGTAATAATTATAAATGGTTTGAATAATTTTAATGTAAAGCAGAGATGATAGATAATAACATCGAATAACAGCGAATACTGTAATCAATTAGCAATTTGACGGGATGCTTGCAGGGTATTCCGTATACTATCTGAGTGAATATCTACCTCGCTACTTCTGGCATTAAAATTAACACACATTGTATATATGGGCGACTTAAGGATAACATTAGTTCTGGAGACAAGCAGATAAAACTTTTTATTTTGTCTCATATTAACTCGTGCAACAGGGAAGCCAAGACTAGATAAAAGCAAGAACAGTCTATTTGATTATGCAATATTTTATAGAGAAATGTAAGGCTGGCAAAAACTCTTCTAGTTTCACAAGAAGTAAATTGGAATGTATTCAATAAAATGTCGTTATCAATACCCCTTGCAGGATAAGAACCAAATGTTTTCAGCCAGAGATATTTTAAAAATTTTCTTTGTACGCCTTCAATCATTGATCTCTGATACTCATAAAATATATACCAAATAATACTGCCATATTCAAGTTTTGAACGGACAAAGGCGAAATAAAGCGTGATTAATGCTGAAGTATTTGTGAATTGTTTACAATTGCGCAAAATAAAGCCAAGCATTTTGTGGGCTGAGGCAGCCACATTATTAATATGAGTGATAAACGTAAGTTCATTATCAAACAGTATGCCTAAGTCCTTTGTTTGTTCAAAGCGTGTCAGAACTATTGAATTGATTTTATAATCAAAGATGAGCGGAGTAAATTTACGTGTATATGTCACAATTTTACATTTCTCTATATTTAACGCTAGTTTATTTTCGGTACACAAGTTGAGAAGCAGGTCAACATCCAACTGCAACTTAACACAGTCCTGCTTGTGATCAACTCGTTGAAAGATCTTAACATCGTCAGCAAATATTAAAATGTTAGAATATAACTTGATCCCTATATCGTTAATAAAAAATATGAATAATAGGAGCCCTAAATTAAAACCCTGAGGAACTCCGAAAATGGCAGTATAAACCTCAGATTTGAAACCATTATACATAACATACTGAATTCTACCTTCTAGATATGTTTTAAAAAGATCGACATAAGACTGGCTAAAGCTAAATCCTCGAAGTTTAGACAGTAAGATACTATGTCCAATTCTGTCAAAAGCGTTTGAGAAGTCAGAGTACACAACGTCCACCTGACCCTGTTTATCTAAGTATTCAGCAACAAACTGGTTGAAACAGCTCAAATTTGTAATTGTAGAACGTTTTTCTACAAATCCATGCTGATACGCAGATATGTAGTTTTTAACATTTGAGTAAATATATTGAAATAGTATCAATTCAAAGACTTTTGCAAAATTGGACAAAATAGCTATTGGACGATAGTTACAAATATTAGAAATTTCACCACTTTTGAAAACGGGATTGACTCGAGCCATTTTCCGCCTTTGTGGAAAGGTAGAGGATTTTATTCCTAGATTAATTATGGCTAAGAGAGGGTGAACTAGCACTGCAGCACAATATTTTATAAGAAAACTCGGCACTTGGTCAAGTCCAGCAATTGACTTGTTTTTCAATATAATAGCTGCCATAATGTCATCTTCAGATACGCAATTAATTTTGATAAATGGAATGTTATTATGTAAATATTTTTGTTCATCAAAAGTAATAGCTACACCATCAAGGGGCAGATAAACTGAATAAAAATAATTTGCAAAACCATTTACTTTTTCTTGTGGAGTATCATAGGTGATATCACCATTACGTAATAGTCCTGGTATTCTACTATTGCACCTTTTGCTTTGGATATATGAACAGAACTTTTTAGAGTCGGTATTGATTGAATTTTCAACATCCGTCGGATATTTAGTATAGACCTCTTTTATTTTGATTTTGGCTAACGAACTTTAATCGCCTAAACTCATAAAAGTGCATTAGTGTACGCGAGGATTTATATTTGCTATGATAATTATTTTTCAGTTTTAGAATACGTATAATTTCACGTGAATACCACTTAGGAAATACAGAACGCCTACCGTAGAGTGGTACGTGCATATCGAACACAGCATAAAGAATGTCATAAAAATTATCACATACTTCATTAACATTCCTACAATCATCCAAAGCACTCCAATTTGTCTCTAATAATGTTTCATAAATAGCAAGAAAGTCAGCCTTACGAAAATTGTAGGACCTATTAAATGTATTAACACAAAAATTTGGTTCATGGAGTACTCTTTAATCACAATCAATTCTTAACGGAGGGTGATGCTTCGCTAGCAAGGGGTTCATAATCACGATTTAAAGTGCTGTTTATATTGAAAAAAAACAAGATCTAATAATCTGTTATTAGTATTTCGAAAATAATTAAATTGAGTTAAATTTAATAATTGAGCAAAATTATTTAATATAAACGGGGCTGCGCGCGCTATTGCGCGGTCTATTCTATTCAATTACCACCATTTTTAGGCTTATTACGTTGGGCCATTCCAAGGGGGTTCAATGGGCTCCGCCCCTCTCCAAGGGGCCCTAGGTGGTCCGTCCCTCTCCAAGGGAGCCTTCGCGGCTCCAGGGGTTTCGCCCTTCTCTAAAGGGGCCCTCGGGGCTCCAGGGATTTCGCCCCTCTCTAAGGGGGCCTTCGGGGTTTCGAGGACTCCGCCCCTCTCCAAAGGGGCCCTTGGGACTCCGCTTCTCTTCAAGGGGGCCCTCGGGACTTCGCCCCTCTCCATGGGGGCCCTTGGGACTCCGCCCCTCTCCAAGGGGGCCCTCGAGACTCGGCTCCTCTCCAAGGGGGCGCTCGGGGCTTCGCCCCTCTCCAAGGGGCCCTTGGGACTCCGCTTCTCTTCAAGGGGGCCCTCGGGACTTCGCCCCTCTCCAAAGGGGCCCTTGGGACTCCGCCCCTCTCCAAGGGGGCCCTCGGGACTTCGCCCCTCTACATGGGGGCCCTTGGAACTCCGCCCCTCTCCAAGGGGGCCCTCGGGACTCGGCTCCTCTCCAAGGGGGCGCTCGGGGCTTCGCCCCTCTCCAAAGGGGCTCTTGGCGCTTGGCACCTCTCCAAGGGGGCCCCGGGACTTCGCCCTTCTCCAAGGGAGCCATCGGGGCTCCGCCCCTCTCCAAGGGGCCCTTGGGACTCCGCTTCTCTTCAAGGGGGCCCTCGGGACTTCGCCCCTCTCCAAAGGGGCCCTTGGGACTCCGCCCCTCTCCAAGGGGGCCCTTGGGACTCGGCCCCTCTCCAAGGGGGCGCTCGGGGCTTCGCCCTTCTCCAAGAGGGCCCTTGGCGCTCGGCACCTCTCCAAGGGGGCCCCGGGACTTCGCCCTACTCCAAGGGAGCCATCGGGGCTCCGCCCCTCTCCAAGGGGCCTTTGGGACTCCGCTTCTCTTCAAGGGGGCCTTCGGGACTTCGCCCCTCTCCAAGGGGGCCCTCGGGACTTCGCCCCTCTCCAAGAGGGCCCTTGGGACTCCGCCCCTCTCCAAGGGGGCCCTCGGGACTCGGCTCCTCTCCAAGGGGGCGCTTGGGGCTTCGCCCCTCTCCAAGGGGACTCTTGGCGCTCGGCACCTCTCCAAGGGGGCCCCGGGACTTCGCCCTTCTCCAAGGGAGCCATCGGGGCTCCGCCCCTCTCCAAGGGGCCCTTGGGACTCCGCCCCTCTCCAAGGGAGCCCTCGGGACTCGGCTCCTCTCCAAGGGGGCGCTTGGGGCTTCGCCCCTCTCCAAGGGGACTCTTGGCGCTCGGCACCTCTCCAAGGGGGACCCGGGACTTCGCCCTTCTTCAAGGGAGCCATCGGGGCTCCGCCCCTCTCCAAGGGGCCCTTGGGACTCCGCTTCTCTTCAAGGGGGCCTTCGGGACTTCGCCCCTCTCCAAGGGGGCCCTTGGGACTCCGCCCCTCTCAAAGGGAGCCCTTGGGACTCCGCCCCTCTCCAAGGGAGCCCTTGGAACTCCGCCCCTCTCCAAGGGGGCCCTTGGGACTCGGCCCCTCTCCAAGGGGGCGCTCGGGGCTTCGCCGTTCTCCAAGGGGGCTCTTGGCGCTCGGCACCTCTCCAAGGGGGCCCCGGGACTTCGCCCTACTCCAAGGGAGCCATCGGGGCTCCGCCCCTCTCCAAGGGGGCCCTTGGGACTCGGCCCCTCTCCAAGGGGGCGCTCGGGGCTTCGCCGTTCTCCAAGGGGGCTCTTGGCGCTCGGCACCTCTCCAAGGGGGCCCCGGGACTTCGCCCTACTCCAAGGGAGCCATCGGGGCTCCGCCCCTCTCCAAGGGACCTTCGGGACTTCGCCCTTCTCCAAGGAAACCCTCGGGACTCCGCCCCTCTCCAAGGAAACCCTCGGGACTCCGCCCCTCTCCAAGGGGGCCCTTGGCGCTCGGCACCTCTCCAAGGGGGCCCCCGGGACTTCGCCCTTTTCCAAGGGAGCCATCGGGGCTCCGTTCCTCTCCAAGGGGCCCTGGGGGCTCCGCCCCGGTCGCGAAATCGAGGCGACGGTGAAATGCATGTAAACGCAAATGGGGGACATCGCGTCTGCAATTGTCGTGACACACACCTTTGGATCGTTCTCCTTTATTTATATGATACTAGTTAAGTCGTAATCTACATCTTTGCAAAAATTAGGAATGTTGAAGTCTCCAATGATCAAAAGATTCTTAGTAGATAAATGAAAGTGCGTAAAGTAATCTAACAAAGTTTCCAAAATGAAGCAGATGGAGTGCGCGGTATATAAATTACAAACACATAAAACACAGATTCATTTAAAGGCGTGCAATCAGAATAACTCATTGAGACAAGGCAAATGTAAGCATTTAAAAACAAAAATTCAATTTTATTAATAAAGTTATACAAGTAACAATTTTACACCAATTAAATTAATTAAATGTCGAACAGTACATTAAAAGGAAAAATCTCATCTTAATATACAAAATTGAGCATAGTCTATAACCAAATTATATAAAGTACGTTTTGGAAAAGAGCCTTAATTTTCACAATTATAATATAGGTCTAACGAACATTATAATATTCCTTTAGTAAACACAACAGCATAAATTAAAAGTTTTTTTTAATGATGAGATTCACTATTACAATGAACTACCACATAATGTCAAAAGTTCTCCTAGTTTAAGAGTATTCAGCAAAAGACTGCTGTATTTATCTTGGAAATTGAAGTTCCCTTGGGCATGATGTAACTAATCAAGTGTTCGAGGGCGGGTGTATCTGGTTTTCAGTTGCAACCATCCAGCAGTCCAGGTCAGTTAGAAGCAGATGTGCGGGAAACGGGACCAGGGAAACTGAATCAACAGCAGAGACAACCAGCATACGTTGAAACGGTAGCATAAAATCGATGTAATTTTGCATAGCGTACATGAGTGTTAGTTTTTGAAGTCAATTAAGAGCCTTAATCAGCCAAATTGCGGAAGCAACGATAACAATTAAAAGATTCAAATCCTGAAAAACGATCTGCTAAATTAAATTTTCTTAGGACCCATTGAATTAATTAAGAGTCTCAAATTTAAAAAAAATAATCATAAATATAACCTTTAATTAACAATTCATATCATATATATTGTGATGGTTCACTGCCCATAGAAATTCTGATTGCCTAATTAACTAAACGAATAAGGTCAACATGAGCACAGAATTAAAATATTTTATCTATTGCAAAATAAGCAATACTTTACATTAATAAGTGCACTTGATGTGAACAGCAGTAACTAATAATTTGAGGGATAAAGGTTAGCATGAAACACAGCAGGTTACAGAAGGGTTACCTTCAGAGTTGCAGATATGATAAATGTTCGGCAGAGCTAATGCAATTTAATTTGTAACTGACGAATTTAAGTTTATTATAATCAGACATAATGTGAATAGAATAATACAAAATGATTTGTTAAATACAGAAATAATATGAGCGTTATGTAGTAAATCTGTATAAGCCAGCAAAAGGCAGATTAGCTGAAAGGTAAACGAAACCGTGCTAGCAAAATAATAATTGCAAAGAGCAATGAAAATGGAAGGCAATTATTGAGATGTTAAATCAACTCCAAGTGTATCAGTGCATTCTAAACAAAAGTGATTCAAAAGCAGAGCAAGTGTAGTAACAATTATTCCAAGAAAAAGACAATATTAGTGGTTAGGCAAGGACATGACATCAAAACTGTAGTCCATAAGATTAAACATGTTATCAATCCTAATTTCCTTTATAAAAATTTGAATATCTAGTTGCTAGGAGACCTGACTGTCAGTTGTTATTAATAATTAAACAAGCTTGAAAATTGTGTGTTCGGGCCACATTGAGCTCCTCAATTATCATGTAAAGTTGTATATAACAAATTTCTTAGTTATACCAATTGTTGTTGAAGTTATTCACGAGTGTCCTGCGCACTTGTGGGTATAGTTTGCCAGGTGTTAAGAAGTCCAAGTGAAGCAGATAATCCAACAACAGAGAAAATCGTCCAAGTGTGAGTGACTTTGAAGGGTCAATTGCTTACGCAAGCAGCTTCGCCCAGAAACAATAGCGCCTGTTACGTGTAGGTAGGACATGCAGGAACCAGTACAGGCAGAAATCCATAATTCCCTTGGCGTCATTTGGAAGCGTATCCGGCGTCCGAGAAGCCTCCGATAAAGGAAGATTTTCACAGGGAAAGCGTTGGCGTAGGTCCATTATTTTTGGACTTCTGCAAGATCAGACTGTCTACAAGGTAAAGAGCCATATTCCAGAGCCTTCCAGTTTCTAGAAATTTAGGTAGCGTCCTTTAAAAATGGAATATCTACCTGACGCGTCTTTGCCATTTTGCTGGTTTTAAAATTCAATTTACTCTGTTTTGTGCACTAGCAGATCATTTTGTTGCTGAGTGAAATTTAGAGGTTAGCTAAATGTCAGATGAAATTGTGCATTTGCTCGAAATATTTGAGAGTATTTGTCATACAACAAGTTATTTGTCATACCAAGTTTTTCCTAAATTTTATGAACCTACGACCCTGAACCAAGATTTTCTCATGTCAACGGAGCTAGTCCCGAATTCATTGCGGATGGATAGAATAAGAAAAGGGCGATAAACCATTTAGTTGTCGTAATTTTTATACACTCTTTTAGTTTGTCTTGAGTTTGGTAGGAGAATTTCAATTGAAACTTGATAATCAGAAAGTGTAGTTTCTCTTGCCATTAATTATTTGATTCTAAACCTATTTATTATTATTAGGCGGGAGGGTTATAACAATATATTCAGTAGTACCAATTATTGTCAAGAGACAACATGGGACAGACTAAATTAAATTATACATAACAACGGGATAATTATTTTTGAAGCTTCTAGTGGTGGTAGGTTTAGCAACAAACATAAGTGGGGATATTGAAATGTTCATTTATTCAAGTGATAACTTTGGCTTTGCTACAATTAGAGTAAAACGTTCGTTCGAATATAGTAAAGAGCGGCAGATTCAATGCGAATCAATGAGTGACAAATTAAATATTTTATTGTAAAAAATAACCCAAAAGGACAATAATGTGGATAATAAAATAGACCAATTAAGCACAGAATTGAAGCAAGAAATTTCTAACAAAATTATAGAGCAGAGTAAGGAGTGTTAATTGAAATATAATGAAATAAGTAAGAAACTGGATTGCTAACAGTTAAAATAAAACCGATAAATTTTACTTTTCGTATACCTATATTGCAAGCGCAAGCTCCTGGATATTTTCTTAATTTCGTCGACATAATTAATAGCATGTTCGACATTTTACACTTGTAACAATCTTCTCTGAAATTTCCAACTGATTCCCTACCAGCGATGTTTTCATTGTAAACTGTAGTTGTTTCTGTCTTAAAAGATTTGTAAAGTATTCTGTCCACTTTTTACCTTCTATATTATTGATGGAAACTTTCAACTTCATAAAAGCTCTTATGGGCACTACAGGCTTCAGAAGTCACTGACCCTCCCAAACATAGATCTTTATATTCACATTTCTTTTTTCAAAAAGTCTTTTTGTTATATAGCACTTCTGGTTTTATTGGTTGCATTCATGCGTTAATTTTAGCAATTTTTCGGAAGAAATTTGAAATACGGTCGTTTCCTCCCTCTATTTCCTTATCCCTCCAATAAGACTTTTTGTTCCTATCCCCTGTTACTAAGGCTTCTTGTACTTGTGCTGGTTTCATATTCTCATTATGTGAGAAACAAATTCTGGTTTCTTGCCATCTGTAATAAGCAGAGAATTTTCTGTCAAGGTGACCTACCCTTTGAAAATAATAAACCCATAAAAATCTCAATAACTACTTATTCCAGCCTTATATTTTGACTGTGATAATACAATTTTTAAAAGCATGTAGTTCAAAGCTTGGTGTACAATATAATTATAATTGTCATAAATGTCATAAGTCATACGGTAGGTATTCGATATTCCAAGAAACCAGCTTATTTATAATTCTGGCTTATCATTGTTTACATGTACTTCTACACAAACTGTCTTTCCTTTTGTACAGCCTTTGACATTTATACAATACAGCTTTAATTCTTTCTTCAAATATCAAAAAACAGAATTTAAAGGGCAATTGTAAAAAAGGCTAGCTGCGCGAAAGCTAAAATTACTGCTGTATTTTATTGCTTAGAAAATTTGATTTTCAATTACACAACCATAAACTCCATGAACAGTCCTAAGCGTGTTAATTCCATTTTCCGATTGTTTTTACGAGCTTTTACACAATGAGTCCATAAAACATGTTGCATTACTGCCCATTCAACTAATGGTTAGCCGTTACCTTAAAATTACTGTTGAAATAAATTTACATCAGCTCTAGCTGTAATAATAATTAATTGGCATAAATATTTCTCAGAGATAAAACCTAATTATTTTGTCATTTACCGGTATAAATCAATAATACTCCTACACGCTTAATAATTAAGTTACACATAGAACTTTGAGCTTTAGTATGTTGTCTAATAATAGCTAAAGCAGAAACTATTTATCAGTTTTTACATTTATTATGAAGAGGTATTTTTGAGTGAGCTACAATACTTACTGAATGCGATTTATATGACAAACTGTTATGACACGCAACGGCAGGGCTGTATTGCAAATTTTCTTACCTTAAAATTGTTTCACTTTTTTCCATTAGCAATTAAGTATTCTACATTTGGGCATATTAATACACTTCTCAAATTACGAATCGCCTTCAAACAGTCACAGGAACACACCTGGCACAAAGCGTCTTCAACGTCGTCGAAATTCCCTGAATGCGATGCTGTGCATGCGCCGTGACGCCCGCGTTGCCACCGAACGATTTAACCTTCAAACCAGCTTTCAATGTTTCAGTCGGCCGCCGGTTATTTTCAGGAATATACGCGCATTTTTACTTACATAAGTGCGAGAAATCGTTAATATTGCAGGAGTGTGCATGTGTTGTATTTTGGCAAGCGGAATCGGGATTCTGCATGAAATTTGCAACGCGAACAAGCAGTACACATGAAATGCCGATTGCACTGATTAGAGGATGACTAATTGAAAAAACGACAGAGTCAATAAGATATTCCTGGAAATCTCAGTCCGGATTGCAGTTCATGAGAATGATTCCAAGATACATATAGTTGGTCAGGTAAGTTTCAACAGTTTTTTCCGTGCTAATCCAAGTTTTCAAATATTAGTTTCCTATTTAGGCTAATTTACACTTCTTGCCCTCAAAACTTGAAGTGCTGGAAGTTTGATTTTAAACTCCAAAATCGCTTAAAAATTAAATAATTGTTAAAAATTACATCAACTATATTATTTATGAATATTTTAAAAATGTCTCCTGGGAACACAACAAGCGTGGTTTCCTGCAAATATTTATTTGGTAGAAACGTAAAACATAGTAACCCCAGTTTGGGATTCTTACTTCAATTGCTTAGAAAAACAGGATGTTATTCATATTTACAAAATTAATAAAGCATATGCAATGGTTCTGTGCTTCGGAATTTGATATTAAATGAATAATTTTATTTCAAAAAAATAGCAATAGATAGCCTACTTTATTTAAAACTGCTAGCCAAATAATAATACAATTTCATTAACATAATATATGGATTACAATTGATAAATAAAACTAGAAATTACAAAGGATGCAGTTCTGGCATATAAACCTTTCGATGGGAAATATGTCATAAACTGTGTATTAGTATTTTGATAACAACAAGATAATTTGGAAAGATATAGTCATGTTAAATTTCATTAATAAGTCAACTTTGTAACAGCAACTATAAAATTTTATATTTAGGCTAAGTGCTAAAAGAAGAATAGGATTAAAAATAAAGTGTACCTATTATTTTCCTCTAAGGAAAATACACACATTTTCTGAAATGTATAAGAAATTTAAAAGTAGATTGAATTACTCTCAATTATAGTAAAAACAAGTGTTATTTATTGACATATACCAAGTAATGCAATGTCAGCATCGTAAGATGTAAGGTACACAAACGTAGGACGTTGCTCTGGGCTGATTGCAGTTCATCAATGAATGTGAGCCAGTACTAGAGATCTTTTTTAATAAAGTTAGACTAGTGTTGTGTGTCGAAAATTGAAACGAAATCTATCTGAAAGAAAATATTTATTATACATAAACTTGACCATTTAATGTCTGATCAATAATGACCTGAAATAAGCTCAGAAATTATATTCATAAAAGCTGTTGAATCGGATGAAATATAATCGATATAGAGTTTGAACATAAAAAAATAGTTTAAAGTTGAGAATAATTAAAAATGCATATTCCAACGTCAATAAAAGAGTTTCCTGTTTAAAAATGATTAAATAAGCTAGTTTTGAGCTATAGTTAACAGAACTTAATTAAGTATTGCAATGAACACTTTTAACGCCTCTGAAATTATGATAGCAATTAATAATATTTCAAGCATTTCAAATATTATTTTAAAAAATATTCTATAAATGTACTAGTTTAATTTTTGCAAATTGTATGAAGAGCATTGACTTTGAGTAAATAATTTGTAAAAACGGTATTAAAAATAGTATTAACCTTGATTGAAACTTGAAACGTAATCAAAGCAGGGTTAGAAATAATGAATAACACGTAAGATGAAAATAATAAAAGAAGGGGGGAAGCGATGCAAGCTGTGAGGTGTGTTATTTTGGCTTCCCCACAAGTAATCCATCTAAATGCGAATAAATACCCATTTTTCCCAATTCAGTGTTTTATAATTAGTGTAGTGTCTTTTGGGTAGGCAGTAGAAGGGTTGCTTAGATTCGCACCACTACATGAGTTGAAAAAGTATTGAATTGTACGGCGAGTGGTAGCTGGTGTTCCTCTGGCAGTTTTTGGAGCTTAGCATAGCCCTGGAAGCGGGAAGGGGGCAGTGAAATTTGTGCTGAGCAGTTCGGAGCCCTAGGACTGCTTGTTGCAGCAAGCTAACGGAGAGAAAGAGGAGCCCCTGTCCGTCGTGGAACTTGTTGTAGAGACGACTGGTGTCCTATTTTATATCAGGGAAGCCAAGTAAGCTTAGAAAGTTATCCTAAAACAGAATTTTCTGAAATTTTTAAAGTGGCGTCGGTTTTTGCACATTTCCGGAAAACGCACATCGTGAGTATTTTGTTGTCACGCCTATTTACTTACGGTTGTTAAATAATTTAGGCAACGCACTCTTACATAATCACTGATGTAGTTACTAATACGAATCCAACTTGTTTTGATACATTGTGAGGTTGGAGCTTCATGTTTGTAAAGGTGTGCCCATCAGTAGAAATATCTAATTTTCTAGCGGCCCCATTGGATAAACAAGCGGTGGCTACAACGATTACATTTAAAAATCATAAAAACTACGATAATCATCATAATAGGAAATGTATTGCCTATAATTATACATTTAATCATATTTGCTAGAATGTAGAAAACCCAACCTTTGAGATGATAGTCATTTATTTAAATAAAAATCTAATAATATCAAATCATACACACATTATAACAATATATAACCATAAATATCTTAGGTTAAGTCGATCTGACGTTTAAAGGAATACATATTTGTGCAAACTTAGATGCAAAGTAATTTTGATAACAAATAACTGAGTATTTATTTCATATATCCAAAAAGAGCGGTGCAAATTTTTGCGATAATATATGGCTGTCATAGGAGTCTTTTCTCAGTTATCCATAACGAAATCAATTATTCGTAGGAAATATTATTTTGCACCCCGTAGCAACTACCTAAAAATATGTTTTGCAAATCTTATTACTCCTTATCGAGCGACTATAAACTCTTAAAGTGCTGTTCATCTCCTATAATGTCATAAAGAAAGTACCTTGATTGTAGGGTTGTCATACGTCCGTAACTTAACAAACAGGCACATTTTTGGCAAGTTTTCAGTAAATTTCCAACTAATTAGTAGTTTTTAACGTATTTTTAGAGAATTTACAACAATTTGTTAGGTAAATTACAGTCACTTTTACAGTAAAATTTTGGAAACGTTTTATCAACTATGTGACATATTTTCAACAGCGCTGCAGAAAAACTCTAAGAAGTTTACAGTGAATCTTCAGCAACTTCCTTATAAATTGTCATCAAGTTTCCAGCAAAATTGCAAGTTGCAAGTTCCTAGTAAATATTTATAAAAAGAATTTTTTGAGAAAGTTTCAGCAAATTCTTAGCAAGGCTTCTACGAATTTTCTACCAACGTTCAGTAAATGTTTAGTGAATTTAATTACAGCAAATTTTCTACGTGTTTTTGACTATTTTTAACAACAATTTTTAATTAATTACCGGCAAGTTTGTATATTTGTACAAATTCTTTCAAATTTTCAGCAACTTTGCAGTAACATTTTAGTAACCTTAAATATTTTTTAGCAAATTTATAGTTAACTTTACAGAAGTTTACAACAACATTTTAGAAAGTTTTCAGGAAATGTTTCTTAAAGCAAATTTTTGACAAAATTCAGGAAATTGCGAGGGAAATTGTTGGATGTTTTACTGGCCTTGCAGTAAATGCTCAGCTAACTTGCAAAATTTCTTCAGTAAGTTAGTACTAGGGCTGGGCGATATATCTATATATCGATAAATATCGATATTATTTCCATACCGATATATCGATATATGGAAATATCGGATATCGATATATCGAATATCGAAATTTATCGAATATCGATATATCGATATTTATCGAATATCGTTATATCGAAATATCGAATATCGATATTTATCGAATATCGTTATTTATCGCTATTCCCATAATTATTGATATCATCATAATTATCCATATCTCCATATTGTCGATAAATACATATATATCGAGGTGTATGGAATAGCTGTCAAATTAGTAGTTTCCACTTGTCTAATCAAACTGTTGTCAGAAACTGGTCACCATGTAAATGTTCAGATTGGTTTACGAAAACTTTTTGTATGTAGACCGTATACCTTGTATCTGCGCATGTACAACATTCGCTTAATTTGAAGTGCCATAAATTCAATTTGTTTTAATAATCCTAATAATAATACTTCATGATCTAAAATGATCTACTATGTTATTTTACATATTGACCTATTGTAACTAGGGTGACCACCTTTAAATTTATACAAGCCCTGAGATCCTCCGTGAGTAAAAAAAAGTTTTCTTCAATTAGAAATACAGAATGTTTATAGAAAACAAAAGACAAGCAAATAAAAACAATGTTTTTATTCCTTACTATTAATGGTTAGCAAATATAATACAGAGTGTAACCAAATACTTGCCCATATCGTACGTCACAAATTGGCCAAACAATTTCATACTCGTATAAGCTTAGTTTCAATTCTCAACCTTTATAGCGATACTAATGGCGTGGGGGGGGGGGGGGTTACAATGACGTTCATTTCACTGTAAATTGGAAAAGGATATTCAAATGAAAATTGACAATTCTACTATAAGTTTTATTTATGAAATGGTTTTTAATTTTCACGTACGGCTTTAATAGATTAAAATTAGCAGCTCGTATAACCGTTTTTATTAAAAATTCTTAACGGACAAAAATTTGGTTAAAAATGTATTGGAAAACCTTTTTTCCTTGAAAATGTTTTAGGTCGTTTTAATTTTTTCTTAAAACCAATAGTTTTTTTTTAAAACTAATACATTATGGGTTGCCAATTTCAACATCATGAAGCCATATACATTTTTTTAAACCTTAAGTAAGTCTTCTATTGGTAGAAAAAATCTCCTTGAGTACTAAATTTAATCAGACGCTTGATCTCATTAAATTTAGTACTATTATCCATATATATTCTAATTTGATTTATCAAAAAATATATACATAGGTACTCTTAATTTCCTGAATTGTTATGTTTGAGGTATAGATTTATCTATTTTATAAATATTGTTCTATTGTGTTTTTTTTGTTTAAATGCGAGTATTGTTAGTATTTTGTGATTTAAATTACTAAAAATATCAATAGTATAGGCATTCTTTGTATTTCTTTGTCATTTTTGTAATATACTCCCTCAATCATTAATGATTCTTTATTTTGTAATGATAAAGTGAAGAGATAGAGTAACAAGGTCAACACATCACCATGACACACACCTCACACAATGGTTGCTGTGCAACCACAAAAGGTGCGCCCCAACTTTGTATCCCGAATCCGGGACAAGTTGAGCATTGTACCGTCAGATGGAAGCGCACAAAGCATCTGCCTCTACACCGCAAGGTAAATAATAAAGCTTATGCTAGTATTATGCATACAATATTGTTCAGGGGTACTTGAGAAACAGCTAACATGCTAAGGGATGCGTCAAAAAAGATGGTTGAGTACCGCTGCCCTAAATTTAACAAAAAAGACAGAACGTTACCTAAAAATTGTGATTTTTGTGAATTACTTTAGGAGTGAGAAATGGCAATTTAAACGCTTGAATACAAACACAATCAACGAGGTTTGAAAAGAAAAATTTAACCATTATTGATTCAAGAGATAAAAATCACGAAAGAACGAAAAATACATAAGTAAATTACCTCTAGTATCAAATGAAATTAGATTACAAACAAAACGAATACTCAAAAATTCTGTACCTAATTACCTATATGAAATTTCTCCGGGTTGCTGAATACGATTGAACCTAGAAAGAATCTAAAGTAGCAATTTTGCTTTTTAACTATTAAAGGGTTGAATTCGAAATATAATCCTATTATTTAAGAAAAAGGCAAACAGCAAGAGACATGATACGCACGCGCCGCGCGCGAAGTTTGCATCAGGTATTATATGAAATGTATTTTATTTTCATTGATATAATTGACGGTTAAGTTATATTTAGACATTATTACAAAATTAGTGCAACCCGGAGAAATTATTACAAAACCCGGAGCCCGGACACGCGGTGTAGAAAACCTGAGACTCCGGGTGAAACCCTGAGAGGTGGTCACCCTAATTGTAACCACGCAGAACAAGATTTTACATTCATAAATTGTCTTTCCAAAAATCGATATGAATATGGGTGCACTAAAAACGACGTTTCTGTTAACTATTAGGCAATCTTTAAAACATTCCAGTGCTGTATAACCATTTTCGAACCTAATTTTTTTCGTTGCCACTATTCATCTAAACTGAATTTGGCTATTCAGAAAGTAAAGTTATAATTATGCATTGATTGTGGTGTACAGCTGTACATACATGCACATCTCATGTTACAGTAAAATAAATACCTAATATTACTTTTGTAACACATATAATTAGCAAAATAGAAATATACTTTAATTATTCATATTTTTTAACACATATTTTACTAAGTACAGTTTATTTTCTTAAAATAATACAATACAATATAATAACATTGATAACGATATAAAGTATATTCGTACTCCGTAAGTCCGTACTCCGAATTTAACACGTATTGCATTTTGAAACTTTTAAATAAGGACTTCTTGTAAAGTCCCTAAATTTAAAAATATTGTGCAAGTTTGCAGATTTAATTTGCGTGGATAAATGTTTTTCGAGCGTTTTTTTGTTTATGCTACACTTTTTTCACATCGGGGAATTCTACATAATATTTGATAGTCAGCACTCAGCAGTAGGGCTGGGCGATATATCGATAAATATCGATATTATTTCCATATCGATATATCGATATATGGAAATATCAGATATCAACATATCGATATATCGGTATTTTTAAGATATTTATCGATATATTGATAAATATCGATATATCGATAAATGTCAATAAATATCGATATAATTCTGATATCGAATATCGATATGCAAATTTTAATATCGCCCACCCCTAGTTAGTACTATTTTAACAACATTTTTTAGCAAATGCCAAACACATTTTTAAGGGTAATATAAGTGTTACATTTACTATCGATATTGTTTTGGCATGGCACAATCTCAATTTCAACCGAGAAAATACAGCGAGTGCACAGCACGCATTTTATTTTCCAGATCTTACACGTTTTTAAATCACCCCTTATATTAAAAATTAAGCTACGCTTAGCTTTTTGACCGTGAATCAATTGATTCAGATTAGTTATTTTAGTCCGCGAAATAAGTGCTTTTGCGATTCTCAGAAAATTCACCGAAAACAGTTCACTGATAACAATTCATCGAAAACAATTCACCGAAAGAGCAGTTTACCGAAAAACAATTCGCCAAACCGCAATTCAACGAAAGAATAATTCACCGAAAAGATTTTCGTAGTTATAACAAATTAACTTAGTATCAACTTACAAAATAGATATCTTACATATCCATTTGAACTCGTCTTCACAGTATATCAGTGCTTAGGACTTGCTGCAATGTAGTTAAAAGTCGGAAACGAATTCCCTTATCATTTCTTTTTGATTTTATACATTTGATGTTTGTTTTTGTTTTATGTTTTGGATTTTTAATATGTGAGTTTTTATTTTATTTTTGTTTGTTTTGGTACTCTATTTAAAGAAGAGAAGAAAAATATTAAAATTAATTAATTAATTGAAATACATAGAATAGTATAAATTAGAAAAATGTTCCTATCGATGACTCAAGTTTCGGTGACTTTCCTACATCCTTTTGTTGCAGCTCATTAGAATGTCACTTTAAGCAGAGACCATCTGATCAAAGGAAAGTCATTGGAATGCGTAAAAAAACAACGATTTCGCCCGCAACATACAAACAGGATTTTTTAAAACCTCCAAACAACGATATTGTAATCCAATATAATAACATAAATGAAAGAAGTGAACCCTTTGGTCAAAATAAGAAGATTATGCTAAACATACCTTAGTTCAAAGTTGTACCACTGACGACTTACAGTCTCTTAAACTTCAAAAAGAATAAACCTATTGAAGTTCAGTAATGGAAAGTGCCTTGACAGTTCGGGACGCCCACGCTTGCCGCCGAACATAGTGCGCATATCAATTAGGTATTTGGACAATCTAATATAGGAACACAACAATCTACATAGAAACTATAGCACAGCAAACATTCACAGCAAAATAGTGAATCAGTTTTTTCCATTTTGAGAACCAAAATAAAACAAAACGTATGTGCCACGTCCATAATCAAGATTATGCCCTTAATACATAAATAACTATTATGGAAATTGATCGCATTTCTAATAATGTTAACTGCCGTTTCTGTTATCGTATCCGTATATGTTTCTATATCTATATTCTCTTCTTGATTATTATGCTAATAAGTTAATAATTTTCCTTTAAAAACAATCTCTCTCTTCATTATCCCTTACTTTATACAATTACATTCGAGTTTTCGTAACATATTTTCCAGATACAGGAAGTTTCCTAAGTATATGTAAAAAAATTATTTTCAGGTATAAAGGTAGGTGAGGTTTACCTCCTCACGTGGTACATTAAACTTAAATAAGAAGTGTCATAGGTCTTAATACTTGCCCTTTGTACGACGAAACTGAGGAAAATTTTGACTCTCTGAAAGATAACTTGCTTTTTATTTTGAAACATTTTGTGCAATTTTAACCTTCACTATATAGTCTCCTTGTAAATCCACGTATTTCTGACATCGATGCTTCAACTTTGAAATCCCGTCTTTATAAAAGTCTGCATATTTCTCCTCCAGCCACTGGGTAAATGCACTTTTGACACTTTTATCGTTTTTAAAATGCATTCCACGTAAATGGCTCTTTAAGTTCCTAAATAAATGGTAATCAGATGGTATCAAAGCAGGTCCATGCGGTAGATGCGGCAATATTTTTAAAGCTAATTCGATTGCTTTTGGATTGCTGTAACTGTGATATGAGGCATTGTCATACTGCAGCAGGTACTGAACCGTGGCGAAGCATTCTCCCGCATTTCAGTTTAATATTTTCTCTCAATTAATTAAAATAGACGCATAATAGTCTCCAGTAATCGTGTGTCCTTTCTTCAAAGAATCTATGAGTATAACACCTCATGAATCCCAAAAAACTGAAAGCATCCCGGAACTGCTAGTTTGACGTTACGAAATACTCTAACGTCGCAAATACAGCCTTTGGGTGTGGTAATTCGCGTAGCTTTTTTGTACCCACTGAAGAAAGCATCTGCCCCAGCAAACGCTGCGTTGTGAACCCCGCAATGACTGATATGCAGCAAATTACTTACTGTGAAGCTGTCGAAGCCGCTTGTATTTACTTCGCTCTTAGTCTGGCAAAAATCACTTCGCCCTTAACCTCGCACCAGAATATGGGCACATACGCACTCGGACAAAGCCCGCACGCTAGTACTTGCTTCTTCGTGAAATCATCTTCAGTGAAAACTACCCTCATCTCGCGGACAGGCTCTAGTTTCGTGTTTAACGTTACACACGCAACGTAAGTTTCACAATACGTTCACTTGACCAGAACGGCTCTACGCACTTTTGTTATTCCAGAATATACGGCTTAAATCTAATTTACAATAATAACACAGAAAATACAACTTGGTTTGGTATGAAAATACGCATAGCAGACAAGTGATGTCAGATAGCCCGTTTTACATGTTTCTTGGGTTATTTTCAAACAAAAGGTTTCTATCAACATGGGCAAGGTGTTCAAGATAAGAGAAAAATAATACATTTTGTAATTTTTTTGAAACGCATTGGAGTATTAATTATAAAAAAGTCCTGCTTGGTTCTCACATACACCTTAAAACAATTTAAAACGCTTAGTTGCCAGATTACAAATTTATGATTCAGATATTTGAATACATACATTGCTTACATAACTATATAATTTATTTCTTGTGAAACTTCAGCATTTTCAATTTGTCTTATGGCAATATACAAAACGCTGACATTGCAAATACAAAATCGGGCCGTTTAAACAACAATTCAAAATACTTTTTTTGTAAAGTTTTAATGAAGATTCCTCTTTCTTATTTAATCATGCAAATGCGACTCATGCGCACGCCACTGGTAAATTGAAAGATGGTTTACCAACACAAAAGTATTCCTTGGCGCCGGATGTACTTACACATACCAAATTTGTAATCAATATCCCAACGGGTGTTCAAAAATTAACAAAATTGTGATTTTCTCCGCTGCACTTTAACACTTTGGTATTTCGAAAACGAGGAACTTGCGGATCCATGTTGATATGAAATGTTTGTCTTAAAATAAGCCAAGAAACGTGCCAGTAAATTTTCTACACATATTTAGGAAAGAACCACCCTGTATACCTATTGCTTGATATTTTGGTCTCACATTAACTTAAGATATAATTTGTAAAATACAAATATTTCTAAAATTTTCTTGTTTGCTCTCTCTTTTCTAATTTTTCTTCAGCTTTAATCTCTCTTATTAATTTTACTTATTATATTTTTTAATGTATCTTATATTACGTAGCTCAAATAAACGAGCAAATTCAAATTATTTCGAACCATTTATTATACATTTTTTTAGAAGATAAATAAGATCAATCACGCTTAACACGCTTCTAGTTTGCTCAGTGGTGGAGGCTAATGGGGGCAATCGAAGAATGGCGGAGGCGTTGCCCTTAGCTAAACAGGCGAGTGGTGGAAGACAAACTTTATTGGAGGTTTGACATATTTACAATAATAAGCACACTTACATCTAGTGAAAGGTTATATCTTACAAAAAACAAACTATGAACTAATGTTGAGTAGGGCCGCGGGCGTAGCTGGGGCCGAAATAGTAGGCGGTGCGGGCTCCTCGTTGTGAAGGAGGCGACGATACGTGATCCTCGTGATAAGAAAGGTGGCGGTGGGGACTCCTGGTGGTTAAGAAAGCTGCTGTGTGGTCTTCTGGTGGTGAAAAAGGCGGCGTGCAGGCCCCTCGTGGTGACGAAGGCGGCGATGCGGGCTGCTTGCGGTGAAGAAGGCGTCGATCGGGCTTCTCATGGTAAAGAAGACAGCGTACGGACTCGGCTTGGAGCAGGTCCTAAGCGGTCTTGGGTACTGGTTAAGGCTAGACTATCCTGACTGCTAAATCCTGAAGGGCTGGGTGGTCCAAACTGCTAAGTCCTGAAGAGCTGGGTGGTCCAAACTGCTAAGTCCTGAGGAACTGGATGATCCTACGGCTAAGTCCTGCAGAGCTGAATGGTTCTACGGCTAAGTCCTGAAGAGCCGGCTGGTCCGAACTGCTAAGTCCTAAAGAGTTGGATAGTCCTTGCCCTGAAGAAGGCTGCTGGCTGGATTGACTCGCCTAGGCAGAATGAATTGTTGTCCCAAATGCTCCAGTATCTAAAGGAGCCGAATGCATTGTATCGGGTTTCATCGCTGCTCATTGCCCAGCGAGGTGGGGTGGAATGTGCGCTTTCAGAAGTGTGGTGGTCCCGTGACATTAATTAATTAGCGCGTACAATTAGCGGTTGGATTTTACTATGTTTGGTTGCCGACAAATAAACACGCACTTTGATATCAAACACAACGATTTAGCTTGGTATTTATCGCGGCTCGTTTTCGGAATTTGAGCTCTCCTAGCGTTTTTAAACCGCGCTCCGGTCCTACACTCGGCTCGGCGGCGGTATGACGTCCATCGCATTCGCTCTATCTTGCTGCACGCATCGACACCTCACACGTGGTGGTTTGATTTAGGGAAGTACTCATTATTCAATTAATAAGCTGAATATTTGTATACTGAAAATTTAGCGGTTCTATTTGACAATCTGCGAAGCGCCCGCGAGTTCATTTTATAACAGCCTCGGTCTTTGGGGCTGTTTATGATCCTGCCGGAGTCTTGTAAACTTTATGGATACTTCTGTGTTTTCAGCTTTTATTATGAGGCCCGGGTCATTTTATGAGAGCTTGCGGTGCGTCCGGGGTTACTTCTTGCCACATGTTTTGTTCTTTTCTTCGTACGCGTTGGCCGAGCTTAAACGTTTGGCTGAATTGGTTGCTTCTGTCGGCTGGCTTTTACTTTCTTCTTTGTAGGGAGTCCAAACACGATGTAGCTGGTTGCCCGAATACATTTGTTTTAGCGGTTTTTATTTTTCTAGGCGGTGCACGCCAAAAGGAGTTTCTAATTGCAGTATTTCGGTATTGGTGCGGGCGGGACAATTTACTTAATTGCCAGCTTCTGAGGGTTTTAAAAACTAGCCTAATTTGCAAATTCCTAGGTTGATGCTTGGCACTGCTGCTTTTATGATGGGTCATCTCGCAGGGATTGTGATTGTGATGTGTGTGCCATGCGTCGTTGTATTATCAAACGAACCGGCTCGTATCAAGTTTTATGCAATTATATTTTTAAAAGTCTTTTAAAATTCGCCTTTGTGTAATATCTACTACTAGCACACCATAAACGGGCAAAATGCATGGATTTTTTTAAATTGTTTATATCTCTACTCTTATAGTTATAAAAAACATAGGGACACTTTAATTCTAAGTAAATTTATTAATTAACAAATCATGCTGGGATTCAGAACCCAGCTCGTGGTAAGCCATTCAAAGAAGATAAATGCTTTCAATGTTAAACGAATCTTTCAGTTAGGTAAGTGCTACTAATAAAATGTGATCGTTTTTTTTCAGAAAATACGCTCCCCACAAATTATCGCAATGAAAACATTTTAATAGTAAAAATTTGGAAATTTATTTATAATTGAGCAGTATACCTCAAAATAAAAATAAATCAGTCAAAAAATATATTCCTTATGTAGAAACATTTGATCTTTAGGGCGCCAGGAATAATATGGACGCTTAATTTTAACTAAATGGAATAATGAAGGTTAATTAAAACAGCCAATTTTCTTTAGCTGATTATAATCAGCATTAGTTTAAATTTTAATGTGTTACTTTTCGATATATTTAATAACTTCTTCAGACATCGAATAAAATAAATTAGTTATACAAAATTATCGATACATTTTTAACAATATTCTAAAATCATCCAATTCACTAGTTTATGATTAATTTCTGAATTGGATGATTTTAGAATATTGTTAAAAATGTATCGATAATTTTGTATAACTAATTTATTTTATTCGCTGTCTGAAGAAGTTATTAAATATATCGAAAAGTAACACATTAAAATTTAAACTAATGCTGATTATAATCAGCTAAAGAAAATTGGCTGTTTTAATTAACCTTCATTATTCCATTTAATTACCAATTTTACTGTCAGCCGTTACTGTGTATATTATATGAATACTTAATTTTAACTGCGTTCATTTTCCATTAAAACCATAGCTCAAATCATTCTCCTTCTACAAAACGTTGAAAAACAAGCCTTAAACTTAAATCATTTCTTTTATACAAACCGTAATTTTAAGACGTTCGATGCTTCACATAGTAGGGTGGATCATCTCAGCGAAATGACTCACAAAAATATTACTAATCTGTGATGATAGAAGTACGAAAGTGCATAAGTTGTTGCGACAATTTTTGTGAACAATGTAGATTATGATTACTGAAAAATATATTTGTAAATGTTCTGCTACAATTTACTATAATTTTGTTTCTTTTATTTGGAGATTTTATGGCGAAACAGACGGTAGCTTGTTTGAATCATTTTCTACCCATTTTTTCATAATTTTACCACTACGTCACTAGTAGGCTTCCCAAATTAACCGATAAAAACTAATAAGTGGTACCTCTTTCAACTCTCGACGGACAAGTAATAATTGTTTTTACAAATAAATCCCTAGCATAATTAATACATTCTACTTACCCTGCTGCTTGATTGGGATCACGAACGCCTAATCCCAAATGTAAACGTCAGCTGTTTATTATTTTATTTTTATCGATTACACCAAAATACCCACCCGTTTTCTCACTTCTGTTTATAAGTGTTTTAGCATGCAAGTCTTTAAATTTTCACACAATTAAAACATTTTAATTGTATTAATATCTATTTAAATTCAAATGTAAATAATATTATAATATAAACAGTTTGTAAAGGGCTTTACTCAGAACTTCCCTCCCAAGTGGACGTTGTGACACTAAACAATTTTAAAAATCAAAGAAAACAAGGATAAAAATATCTTAACGTGCCTAATAATACTGAAATAATAAAAGGAAACACGACAATGCGAATTATATCAATTTTCAAATTAACAAAACATTAGCAACGATGGTATTCGAACTGAGAGAGCCTGCGAATGCGATTTAAACTCTTGGCAGCAGCCCGACCATACGTCGCATGCAGTCACATAGTATGCTTCGAATTTCTGCACTGCAGCTGTATTAAACACAATTCACTTATTTGTTGCCTTTTTGTCTCTTTTGCAATATTTACCTGCATCTGGGGAGGGGGAGGGGGGGGGGTTATTTACTCTCTTAATTCGTTCATCTCTATTTCATTTCTTTAACATACTTTCTTTTAGTGAATTATCGAGATGTTGTTTTACTATATCAGTCCAAATTCTGTTCTCCTCAATGGCTTCTTCTAATTCCAAATCCATTTCTCCCATTACTTCTAAACGATTGCGATTAAAATAATTCGATAGGATTAATTTCTGTTTTAATGATTTAATCAATGATAATTTTAGTTTTTCACTCACACACAAGTTTCTAATATTCTCAAACGGTCATTCACGTTATACAGAGTGAGTGTTAAAGAGTGAGGAAAGAGCGAGAAATTTTGAATTAAATCATTGTAATTTTTTGCTTTTATGTTTCTCGCACATGTATCACCCCAACTTTCTGTTTATATGTCATTGGTGGCACTGTAAGGCTATGTCAAGTGTCAGTTTGTGTCAAAACTGACACAAAACCTAACCTGCTAACTTCGAATTTGACATAGACTGACAGTGCCACCAATGACATGTAAACAGAAAGTTGGGGTGATATGTTATACTGTCTCAAAATCGAATGATACAATTGTCGGCCAGCTACCTCAGTGAAGACGGTTGGGTTAAACATGGAATACTGAAGTTAATTTGCATAAAAATTAAGGGCGTCAACGAATATTTATTTAACATGTGTATCCAAATAGCACAGAGAATTCGTAAACTCAGAAAGTAGTCCCAAACCCACAATACTCTGAAAGAAAGTGCACACAACTAAGTAGCAGTGAAGACGATGTAATCGGTGGCGCAGGAAGGGGGGACAAGGGGGCGGCTGTCCCCTGATACAATATATTGAGGAGGGAGCTAATAGTGTAATTTGCCTACCACCAATATATTCTATGACGTTTTTAAAAATGTGTACATAGGGTTTTCACATTAATCTATACGAGATACTAAAATTCGTAGTTCTATTGTAGGTGGTGCAGAAATAAAACACGAAGAATTTGTTAAACACGTATTTATTTTTTTAAGTCGACAGCGGAGGATTCGATATAGTCCATTTTTCTTGCATATGTACATGCAAATGCCGAAATTATAGAGACACCATTGACAATAAGTATTGTTACTAGGCTGCATTGTGTTGGTATATAAACTTCTGGTTATTATTTTTTTGTATAGTGATCAAATGATTGTTGAGTGACCGCAAAATAGTGAAATGGCAATGACTAATATTCTTTTTCACTTTCAGCTTGTAAGGATTACTATGCAAAAAACTACCTACAGGTTTTGAAAGTCCTTTTTCACTCATTTGCTTGATTAAGTCGGGCTTCGCTAATCAAACTGCAAATGTATGAAAAAAGTATGACTATCAAAACTAGTGGTACAACTAACTATTTGCTGTGAGGTTAGATTTCATTTCGACAGGTTGATATTTTATTATTTTAAATTGTAGCTTTGGCTATTATAAACTTGAAATGTGATTTTATAATTTGGTAACTAGTTGGGTAGATATTGCACTAAGGACAATTTCAGCTTATAATAGCCTACAGTTGATTCAACATACCGAGAATATGGAGGAGATGCATTTGAAAATTTCATCGGCCTTATAATTGGTTGTGAAGAAATATAAACTTAGTAATGGAGCAACCTTTATTACAATATATTGCACTGACTAGACGTTGCTGTGCCTTTAATATGTGCTGAACCTTCAAGTATTGATATTAATTAGGTTTCTTAATTACAAATTGCCCTATTATGTATTTCAATTACTATTATCAATAGTTCCTGTAAAACTCAACAGGGGTGGATTCTTTTATCTACTTACTTACTTTCTGAAAGATTGATTTTCTAATATTTTAAATATTATATGCATAAGTCAATACTTATGTCAACCAAATGTCAAAAACTAATTTGAAATTAAAATGACAAACACCAGACTACCTTTCTATTATACCACAATATTACAAAACACAGTAAGTAATTCTTTGATAACTAATTCCACCTTCCAGCAATGAAAGGGCCCTCCTGTATCCAAGATGTCTCTAACTGTCCCAAATCAGTAACTCTAACCTTCCCGCAGAATGTCATCGACCGACCAAATCTCCTGATGTTGACTTCCTTTACTGATGCGCCAAACCTCCTTCACCGTCGCTGCCAAACTTCCTGGAACGTGCCCTCCTAACTGATGGTGCTCCTCTAGAACTCTGCCTTATTACTTAACAGTCCGATGCAATCCAATTCAGTTAATGTTTGACGTTAAATGTATTTTTCCAATAAACTTGATTTCATATTCTTCTCCAGTTGGTTGCTTTCATAGATTAATTCTGCTTGCTTATTTTAAACCACATACTTGTACCTAACCGTCCTTAGTTTTTATCTGTTATTCGTCTTATTTCTTACACCACGCAAATTTTAGTATAACCCTTTTATTAAACCAAACATTTTTATAATAAAATAGGGGAAATTTTAGATACTTTAATGACTCCAAATCAAATTCGTTACATATTTTTACAAGTTGTTTATTCTTAATAATTAGAAACAAATTTCCTAACTACTACCAATTTTCCTTTTTATACAATCGAGTCTTATCTATTTTGAGTTAAACCTACTGAAATTTTATTTTTAACTCACCGTTTGTGATAAATTTTCAAAAGCAACGGTTTTAAACTACCCTTATAACTTGATTTTTCAACCCCTAAATGGTTCTAAACTTCCAAAAATTGGTTTTTTATTTTGTTTTTAAATTTAAACACCTAATTAACATCTGCCAACCATCACAATTTTATCAATATTATTTTATTTTCAAAGCCACTTGTTTTTTCAAATAGCTATGTTTCATACACATATCTGCCTTATCCTCGAATAAATCCAAATCATATCCAACCCAATATAATTTCCCAATTTTAACTAATTTGATTTAAACCATTTTAAGGTTGTATCATTACAATATATAATACAATAATGCCATGGAACTGTCAAAGTCAAGCTACTAGACAGTTGTAAATTTAAACATGGGAAATCTTGAAGAAAATAAGATCCTCCAAAATTGATTGTACAGTCGTGTTCATTAAAGTGTTGTACAGAATTTGTGCTGTATGATTGTGACTTAATTTCACAAAGTTCAAAAAAGTGTTGTACATTTAATTAATGATACAATGTGAGCCTTTGTTGAGTAAAAACACAATCACCAATAAACTTTTAAGGGTAGAAAAAATAACACACAAAAGATCTAAAGTAATTAATTTTCATTATAAAGAATAACAATAAAAAATAACCATAATTAGTTAGTTGTCACTTTGACAGTTCTGAAATTTAACTACCATTGACAAAATATACAAACAGCCAACTACCTATTTCTGTAAAATACATTTTTAAGAACGACTTACAACAGCCAATTATCTCTGTACAACACATTTTTGAACACGACTGTACCTGTACAAATTTTAAAACGTTGTAAAGTAGTTGTGAAAATCTCACGTACACAATTACTACAGTTGCTCACTTAATCTTTTGCTTAACAGATGACAGGACACAATTAGACGTCTGCGATGTACGCTGCTGGAATTGTCATAGTAATAAGATATCTCAATTTCTTCTGATTGTCAGAAATGTTTGGTGTGTGAACACAACTGTAACTATTTTAGTTATTTATGTATCAAATACATAATCTAGGACTTTATTGGACGTGTCTATTTTATGTGGCAGAGCGAGCGTAGCCTGGCAGTAAAGAGGACGAGTCAAATAAAGTCTGGTTATGTGCGAGCTGGATACAAAACTTTACGTTCGACTGCACTACAAAAGATTTCCTTTTATCTACAATAACATTTAGATTAGACACATTAGAAAATTCCAGTTACTATTCAAACATTTTATTCGAGTGCGCGTCTTCAAGATTAATTGCGTTATCAATATCAAGAATAAGTACCTATTGCCGTAAGGTATTAAAGATGAATTCCTTTTTATTATTTGTCAAGTTTTCAGTTAATATAATCTCCTTTCCTGACTATGGACTAAAGTGGAACTTTGTGGACGTTAAATAAAACTATAATAAAGTGTTTATGGAGCACTCGAACATAAAGCTGAGTTATGTTAAAACCCTCCAACAATTTTTTGCTCCCCCATAATTACAGTTGTAATTGCTCCGCTGCATGTAATAGTAAGTAATGTAAAATGATCACAGATAATAAATTGTATACAAAGCCAGCACAGTGTACCTATGATTATTCTATACATATGTACGTAAATTCGAATAAAAACACTAGCAAATTTACTTGTATAATATCCGCAATGTATAAATTCAAATAGGCTACGCTAATTCGAACCAACAAACAAGTTAAAAGTGTCGCGTAAGTATAACTGAATCAGTTTAAGCTTTCGAATGGGCCTGAGGGGTACCCATTGAGAGCGTTAAGCAAACTACAATTGACGACAAGAGTTCGAAGGCAAACGTAAAACCCATGCGGTTTTGAAGCAACCCATGCAAGACTTGCTGTGCACTGTGTAGGGCATCAAAAGCAAGTTACGAGAGTACTAAATAGGCACAGAAATGCCGGGAGAGTCTGACGGACTTCACCCCAGCGCACAGTTGCACTGTACACCAGTTCAAAATTCTAATAGTATTAAAATGATAGGACAGTACATAACTTTACGTCGGCTCTTTCTACTAGCACCAATGGCTCCAGGTCGTCAAGAGTTATAGCAGGGTAGGAGGGGGGGGGGGGTCTTCCATAAGCTCAAGGTCAATTACTGCAGGATATCTGGCATCCAAGGGCTCGACAATCGAATGCTGCAAAAATGCCACTACTGTAGGAGATGTCTCGTCTAAGCAGGAGGGACTCGTAACATGACTGCTTGTTACAGCATTACTATGACTTTATAACAAAATCGTCAGTTAAACTACAAAATCGGGAAAATTACGCAGATCCACTGCCGTTCGAGTCTAAGATTTGGGGTAGGTGGCAGATAAACAGCGAACTGGTTCGTTCGACCGCTGTATCTTGCACGATGTACTGTAAAAATTGCTGTTATAAAGAAGCTCGTTGCTTTGTTTTTGATCTTTTCACTTTCATTAGTTGATAGGATAGGAGCGCTTTGCACATTTATTCGCTGATCCTTGAATTTGCCTGTAACTTTTTATCAATAACCCTAGAGCCCCATTTTATGTCGCATGGTGTTGCTCTTTTTACTTCCTTTTACTACTATAAAGGAAGTATTGGATTCACCCCAAAAATTCGAAATTGAGTTTTCAACAGATCTTCACGTTTTAGAGTCCCCTGATCCCAAAAAACATATTTTTTTTTCATTGGTCTGTGTGTCTGTCTGTCTGTCTGTCTGTCTGTCTGTCTGTGAACAGAATATCTCACAAACGAAAAGAGGTATGGCGTTGAAACTTCATATATAAGTTTTGTGTACTATGTAGATGAGACAGCAAGCTTTTGAAGAAAATCGCATAACCGGAAGTAGGTGTTTACTCTTGTGATTTTTCAGTTTTTTTCGATTTTTTCAAAAACGGCTTTAACGATTTTTTTTAAACTTTACATTTTTCTTACATTTTTAATGTGTATTGATAGGTGATTTTCCAGTTGAATACTTCTAAAGTGGGTTTCGTTTGTTTTTTTTTCTATTTTTTTTATTAACTCCTATTTTAAATAAAACACCCGGTATATTATTACATTTTTGAATTCACCTTAAAATTCTAGAGAAAATTTGTCTCTTCAACTAACACTCGATTTTGTACAGTTTTTGTAGAATTTGTAATTTTTGAAAATTTTTAACAAATGGTTAAAAATTAAAAATGAAATTTTTGACTAATTATAAGATCACTGTAAAAGGAAGTTGTGTGAGTGTATCACACCAGATTTTTATTTGGTGCATTTTGATAGCAAACTCGGCGATGCTAGAGCAATTTTGGCGCTTTTTCCCTTTCATATGTATTTCCGCTCACATACGCCGCGCTTCTTTGCTTCGGTCCTGCCCTCGTGGGGCGGCTGCGGTGGTTTTGATAATTTACTTGCTGTGAGTAGCTCGCCATTGTCCCGCACTTAATCCTTTTCTGCAATATTTGATTCTTTCTTTGTCCGGCGTTGTAGACAGGCTGGCGTCTACCTGCGAGGTTTCGCCACTCTCGGCCCTTCCGGCTATATAGGCATTTTTGTTTTCAAATGCCCAACTGCTGTATTTTATTGCTTCCTAATTTTCACTAGCAGAAATGCCTCGTCTATTTTAAATGCTGAATTCGCGTTTTTTTTTAATTGCTATCAATTTGGGACTCGCGTTTTCGCATTTTATTGGGAGCTGGTAAATATCGCTGGAGCGATGGCGGTCTAACAGATATATGGAGCTTTCTTGAGCGGGTCAGCTTTTGTTCGTTAAACAAAGAATGGTGCGCGATATAATCTTTCAGCCTCATGTCAATGTAAACATCGGTATGCCAACTTAATTGGTTTAATTTTTAAGCCACCTTTAATTACTTATTACCATTTAATTAGAACAAAACTAAATACTAAAATGTTTGATAAACTGTAATTTTGGAGGTATTTTCCGTAGTTTCCAAGTAGGCATACCAGAAGATTTCTTATCAGTGTAGTATTAAAGGATACCGTGGTCGTCGTCGTCGTCTTCATTCAGGGTTCATTTATGCCTATAAATTCCTGTTCCGTCCTCATACGTCCATGTCTGTCCATCGTTTTTTGGGTCGTCCTACGCTTCTTCTTCTCCGTGGTGTGTAATTTAAAATCTGTTTGGGATATCTATATTCTTCCATTCTTTGTATCTGTTCTCTCCATCGTTGATCGTTGTCTGTAGTTTGTTATTGTATTGTTAACGCTTTCGACTTCCGAGTTCTTCTCGTAATGGCTTCATTTCTAATTTGATCCCTTAATGTGACACCTTTAGTCCTTCTGAGGAATTTCATTTCCGAGGCTTGTATTTTTTATTTGTCTTTTGAGGTAAGGACCCAATTTTCACTTCCATGCAACAGTACCGGTATCCCCGTTGTTTTGTAAAATCTTGTTCTTGTGGTATGGTTATTAAGTGTTCTGTGAATAATAATAATAATAATAAATGTCTTTATTTTCTGTATATACATATAGAAAAAAATATATTAATGTACAGCTGATTGCAAATAAAAGTGGGACAAGTCTTGAAACTACTTTTTGCGTTTTTAATAACGTGTGAAACTTTCTATAACTTATATTTCCGTAGGTGAATACATAAAATATTATTAAAGATAAAAGCATAAGAAAAGGAACATAATTACGAGTATTTAATATGTTATTGTACTTCATATTACAATATTACATATTAGCTGTCCCAGTTTTATTTGCAATCAGCTGTACGTATTAATATGGGGCGGAGTTCAGTGCGTTTAATGTACTGCTCTTCTACTCAACCCCAATCGTGCCGCATATATATTGGAATTTGTGGAGCTTGTTATCTATATCTTTATCTCGTTCGTACGTTATGTCACAGCCTAAATATTGAAAATGTGATATTTGTTGTATCGCTTTGTCATCTAAGACTATTTTACTTCTTATTGGTTCATCTCCTATAAATGCCACTTTTTCTTTTTTTCAATGGCTATTTTAAGATCAAAATCTTCACATGTTTGTTTAAATGTATATAATGGTCTTTGTAGTGCATTTTCACTCGTGGAAATCAAGAAGACGTCATCCGCAAAGAGTAAGCAGCTTAGTTGTGTGTTTTGATTGATCTTAATTACTGATTTATTTATTTTTACTGTTGCGTTGTTTCCACCGTCTTATCACATAATGCATATATACACTTCTCCGCAAAATTAAAGGATCAGAAATAAAAATGCAATATATTTTTTTGTCGTTGAAAATATTGATATGAAACTCATACGCAATAAACATAGCACTATTTATCGCTGCATACGTATATCTTAGGGGCATTAACATCTTAAGATACTACAAAAATGCTGGTTGATAACAAATACTGCAGAAATCGCATAAGTCTTATAATTAAAAGTTGCCTGTCAGTGTGTTCTAAACAATTGATACAGTGGTATAAATCAAAATAAATGGCAGCCGATGTCCAGAGAAACTGTCTTTCGCAGGTAGATGTATCTATCGTAAAGTGGTCACACTGCTCGAGGAAGGCTATACTCAGAGAGAAGTTGCTGCAAGGCTTTTGGTTGCGCAGTCAGTGATTTGCAGTGTCTCGGCGTTTTCGAATGACATGGAATTATACCAGAAGACCTGGCCAAGGTCCTAAAAAGAAAACTACCAGGCGTGAAGACCGGTATTTGGTCGTAACAGCATGTGAAAGGTCACTGCTCGATCGCTGAGGAACGATCTCCAACGATCTACCGTAACAGTCATTAGCTGCAATATCGTATTGAGGAGACTTAATGATGCTGGTATAAAGGCAAGACATCCTGCAATCGGTCCAATTTTGACCCCCCTTCACGGGAAGCTACGTGTATCATTTGCTCATGATCATTTGAACTGGAGAGATGAAGAATGGGCATCAGTGTTGTTCACCAACGAGTGTAAATTTTCTCTAAACACCAACAATAGAAGTTATGTTATTAAATGTTTATTAATAATCCTATCTTTATTGCGTATGAGTTTCATAACAATATTCTCAACGATAAAAAAATATTGCATTTTTATTTCTGATCCCTTAATTTTGCGGTGAAGTTTATATTAAAGAGTGTGGGTGATAATCCGCACCCTTGTCGTACCCCTTTGTTTATTACTATTTCTCTGAAAGTTCCCGCATTATGTTTGATGAAAATTTGTGTGTTTTTGTACAGGCTTTTAATTGTTTCTACAAGATGTTTCGGATACCCTTCTTCCTTTAATACTTCTTATAGTAGTTCTCTGTTTATGCTATCAAAAGCTTTTTTTATGTCTACGAAAGCTATATGTGTTTTTTTAATAAACTCTTTTCTCTTTTCAATCAATTGTTTGATCGCGAAGATGTTATCGGTGCAGGATCGTCCTTTTATGAATCCACTTTGTTCTTCGCTTATTATTGCTTCTGAGATTTTACTACGGTGTTTCTTTATTATTTTGCAATAGAGTTTTATGCAGCATTAAGTAAGCTTATGCCCCTGCAATTGTCACAAACGTCTATTCGTCCTTTTTTAAATAAATTTTTTACTTGTACTATTTTCCATTCGTCAGGTATGATCTTGTGCTTCCAACATTTATTAATCAGATGTAGTAGCCGAATTGTAAAATCAGTCCTCCATACTTTAGTAATTCTGAGTTTATGTTATCACTGCCTGGTGCTTTTCTGTTTTTTAAACTCTTTAATGTTGTTTCAAGTTCTTTCATTGTAATATTGTCTACTTCGCCAATCTGTTTTTCATTTTGTGGAGTAGTTTGTTGGTCATCTTGTGTGCACCATAGTTTTTGTAGTATTGAATCCATTCCTCTTCTTTTATTATTTCGATGTCGACTGTGTCCTTTTCCGTTTTATTGAGATGTTTAATGGCTTTGAAGGCGATTTCTTGTCTTCCATATAGATCTTGTTCTATATTCTTAACAAAGTTTTCCCATGTTTCGTTGTGTGCTTTTTTTATTAAACTTGTAGCCTTATTTCTCATTTCTTTATAGTAATTTTCTGTTTCTGGTGTTTTACGTTGTAAATGGGCTAGATATGCATTATGTTTCTGTTCTATTGCTGTTTGAATTTCTTCATTCCAAATCTTCAATGTTCTTTTGCGTTTTCCCTTCTTTTTCTTTCCTAATGCTTCTATCGCTGCATTTGTTATACACTCTTTTATATTCTTCCATGCTACAATTATGTCTTCTTCGGTAATCTTATTTATAAGTTGGCACTGTAGTCTTCTTTGATATAAATATTTTATACTTTCGTCTCATAACAGGTGTACTTTAAAAATGTGTGTATGTTCTTTTTTCCTCCATCTAGCTAATATATTAATATGTGATATGACTAGAAAGTGGTCACTGGATATATCACTTCCTCTGTATACTCGGGTGTTTCTGACTTGCGCTTATACTTTTTCATTTACTATGACATAGTCTATGAGGCTTCTGTATCCTCTCTCACTTCATGTATATATATGGATTTCTTTGGTCCGGAAAAATGTGTTGGTTATCTTTAATTTGTTGAATATTGAAAATTGGATTAGTTGATGTCCATTTTCATTTTTAGTTCTTTCTCCGAAGGTACCTACCATATTAGCAATTGGTACCTTTTCTACACGTGCATTCAAATCTCCTGCGAGTATTAGGTGATCTGTACTGTTATATTTCGATATTTCTATTTGTAGTTTTTCATATAGCTCTTCCGTGTCGTCCTTGTTCCCTTCTTCAGGGGCATATACTCCTATTACTGTAGATATCCTCGTTCTACTTTAAACCTTGCTGTTACTATTCTATCTGTCACATGATTATAGCTAGTAAGTTTCTTTTTCCATTTTTCATCAATCAATATTGCTGCTCGTTTATTCATGTTAACTCCACTGTAAATCATTATATAGTTGTCCATATCTTTAGTACCTTTTAACTTTTTGTTTGTTTCTGATAGTACAGCTATATTCATATTTCTTTCTTTAAGTTTTCTATCAAGTTCATGTTCTTTATTTATTAAACCTCTCACATTCCACGTTACAATTCTTAATCGGTCTTTGATTCCTAAACTCTTGTCCCTTTTTCGCCTAGTCCGTCGTAATTTAGATCCATCCGGCTGATTTGTATGAGGATTTCGAGTATTCGGTAATTTCCCCTAGTATGGAGTACCATTCCATGGCTAAGGTATTTGACTGGTAGGGCTGCTACCTCAAGTCTTATCAACTCGCCTGTTTTCTATAGAGGCCTCTCCCTTAGCAGAAATTGTCCGGTTTTAAGGCGCCGGAAGTTCGCCTATCCTCCTTTTCCGTTCGCTACAGTTACGTACAACTGCAGTCAGGGGGCACGACGTGAACGTGGGACCGTGGTACCAATATGTTTCTATTTGAAAAAAATAAGCTACGTCCCAATAATAAATCGGAATAGGCATAGCAGATTTTAAATAAAACATTAAAATTAAATTTTAAGAAAGTTTTACGCCTTACATATCACACATGTGGGATCATTAGATTCAGAAAATTGTGTAGAATTTAAAAATTCCATAATATATCGCTGTTTTATTTGAAAATGCAAAGTTGGAATCACTTCCGCTGGAACCGGAAGCGAAAAAAATTGCTTACATGTCAAAAAGTGACGTTCATTTAGTACATACGATGTACAAGGTTTAAATATATATATTGTTATGATACATGATGCAGTATAATAAATCATAAGAAAGAAATATTAAAAAACTAATAAATTTGGAAGGTTACAATAATTAGATCTTGATGGGTGTAAAATTTCGAATATGAATAATGAAAGTAAGTAATACAATGAAAGGAGCCATTTGATAGTGCGATATTGATTGAAATAAATAACTTATTGATTGTATAAAATGTTAATAAAGAACAAACCAAGGTAACATTAGACAAATGTATTTGTTAATAATAATCAGAATAAATATCCTATAATAGTATTATTTTAAAATATAGGAAGTGTGCACTAAGAATTGTATCTAATAGGGATAGAAATTTGTTTAGTTAGTTACTCTAAAACAACTCATGAAAATGTACATGTAATTTTGATATAAAGAATTTTGTGAAATAAAAAATAGAAATTATGCCTTAATTAGTTTGGTTTTGGTAATAACAAATTTAAAAAGGGCTTTAAACAAATCTACGAGGTTAAACAGGTGAAATATAAAAATGGAATTTATTGATACATCAAATGGATGAAGAGAATATACAGATACAGTTAATTGGAAATATATAATACAGAATGTTATATTAGTTGAAGAGATTTGGATTTATTTATACATACAAGATATTAGTAGAGGTTGTTACAAGTTATTATTTGATTTGGATATTTTGAGAGTATAACAAGAGACATCGGACTATCTGCAAAAAGGGAACAAAGTTAGATTTAGAACATCATAATATAGCAACTTACCAGGAGTTAGTTCGTGTGACAGTGACATACAGGAGGAACCAGGACTGGATTTTTGGAGCAGATGAGTTAGTTTGACGGGACGAATTCAGTTGAAAGGATTTACAGACGATCATAGGTGTTGCTGTTTGTGAAGTGGGCAGTAGGTGTTGCGGTCTATAGACGTCAGGATCTGGTATTTGTTGGAAGTTGCAGTGAAAGCAAGAGCAGTTATCAAGGTTTGTGTAGATAAGTTGAGAAAGCATTTTGAATAACTGTCAATTAAAGAAAGTGATAATATAAAGTTGATATAGTACTTAGATAGGTGAATTGAATAATAAATTTGTTTATGTAAGATACAATTGTCAATTACCTAGTTTGATGAATTTTAAAAGTCAAGTTTGACGTTATATGTCATTGATAGTCAAATAATGTTGAAAATACAATTTTAAAACTTCAATTAATAGAGAACTAGATTTTGGCGAACCCACCCTGAAAATAAGAGCTCTCGATTTAAAAGCAATTATTGTTTGACATTTAAGACATGCATTAAGTAAGGCATAGTTCAACTGGTGAGCTATAGCACAATTTTTGGCTAGCATAACGTGGAGCTGATATAGTCAATACATAATATAAAGTAGCACAACGTGGTGCATTACAATATATATATATTCAAAAATTAAGAAAAAAGGGGTGTACGATAGTCGTGCTACACCCAATATAGTACAAAATACAACATAAATTATACTATGCAGAAAAATACATTACGATTACAAAAATCAAAATGACATAACAAGATAAAGTAATGTATAAAGGTCAAGAAGGGCAATACATGTTTAGTGCTATCTACATGTTTATAAGAATACTGTACACTGTTATTATATAATGAGTATATGCACGTACATTGTTGTTGAATGCCCATATTTATCTTTAAATAAATTCTAACATTTGTTTTTCATAATGTAACTTTTCAAGAGAAGTTCTAAAAGTGTCATATTTTCGTCAGTACCGAATATATAAATTGTCAAATATTCTTTCTTCAAAATGCAAACTAAGAAAACGAAACCTTTCATCGCATGCTCTGCTTTGTGATAATAACATGTGATTCAAATAGGGTTAAGAAAGTAAAAGATAGATATAAGCCAGCGCACATAAATCAAACAAGTAGAGACACTCACTGTCGGCTCTTTGATGTCAAAATACCGATTTGAATGACCTTGAACGGCTCTTGGGGGGGTACTTTCCGATAGTACTAACAGATGGCGCCACTACTTTGTCACATATGATTGGTAGCAGAGCTAGTAACTGGCTGATTGGTAGAATTTTGTGCTGCCATCTGATAGTCAAGCTTAGAAATACCCCCCGAGTTACTGTCCCAGACACGCTAGACAGGTTTCAACATTTGGAATGAGTGTCTCTACTTGTTTGATGTATGTACGCTGTATAAGCTTTATGTGTAGCACTGATTCAGGAAGTAGGCCATTTATAATTATAACAACTATCAATTTGACAAGTCTCAAATCGCATTTTAGACAAGGCATTCAATTTTGTATATTTTAAGTCATGGTTTTCACTGATCATCAAATACGGCGCATGAATAGAAATGTACTTTAAGAACGTGGAAAGCTAAAAAAATCAGTGAGCTTACTTTGATAGAGAGATGCCACATTAAATAGTTCAAATTCTGCAAATCCAAGCAGCGACATACGTGTTTTTTTAGGGCAATTTTAATAATATACCTTTTTTAAGTTATGTTATGATTATATTGACATACATCTTACCAGAAGAAAAATAATGTGAAAATCATAATAGCCACAAACACTTTTTACGTTAGAATCAATTTTCATCTCTTCCTATTTTAGTTAGCTGTTATCATCAATGAAATACGGTCTGTTAGATTAACAGCACCACAACTTTGTGTATTAAACAGGCCACTGGCCTAAAGTAATAGAATAAATAGAGGTTGGCAGTTGGTGGTCATAGGTTGACGTTGCAGTCACATTTACTTTTCTACAGCTGAACTCAACACCATAGTTTTTTTTATCATTTAGTCCCCGACCCGAACCCACTTTACTATATCAATCCTAGTCATCAATTTAATGTATTTAGAGTACCAGCTTTTACTTCTGGCCACTTTTATGCAACTGGAGCCTTCATTCAAATAAGCGAATCGATACCATTAGTAATTGAAGTATCCTTGACCATTACGGAATGCCTATGGCTATTAAGTGTAAAACTCATTCGAAGGTTGCCGATGCAATGGACTAATGCGACTATCTGAATATTTTATGTCGCCATCCGTTCGATTCCGAACGACAAAAATTAAAACCATTACATAACGTTCTTAAATTCTTAGCATGCATTAATCATTTCCAAGAAACTCAAGATTTGTTACACTATTAACATTATCGATTAAGGCATTCTAGAAATTTCAAGCTAATTACATTTTGCAGGGTTGTTAGACGTGGCGTTCTGAAAATATCTACTGGAAGATTTAGTTCATTTACAAACGCACTCCAAGCAGCAATCCAAGCAAATACATAATTAACCTCGTGATCTTTCTGTAAATGATTTGATCTTGGATGAAACTGTGCTATTTTATGTCGGTTATTTGTCGCGATCTACTCGTAGTTAAAAAACTAAAATAACTATGTAAATCTTTGCGACTAAATGTTTTTTAAACATTTGTTACTATTTACGTTTGTTCGTCAATAGTGCAAAATACAGCAGGTAAAAATTAACTTCCTAAATAAAGATAGAAAAAAGTAAAACCTTGCCGGCTACTCGCAAAATTCTCAAATTTTTAAGTTTCTTGTGCTTAATTCTTTTCTTAAAGACTACTACTACAATCTCAGTACGAACAAAATTAAACGTAAAAAAGCTTATATTAGATATATGTATGTACTGCTCCACGAGATTCTGAAAAGTGGGATAAAATAATTAGTTATTTCCCTTATATTAAGTTTCACTTATTAAAAATTCGTTCTAAATGTGGCTCTCTTATAGATTTTAACTTCTAGAAACGATTTACAAGAAAACATTGAATTGATATAGAGCATTATAAATCTATATCCACGTAATAATCCAGATGTGTTCTTCCCACCGTTTTAAAGTATAATTCCTAGACACCGCATTTTCAGGAGTTGACTCAATTACTGTGGTTTATTCATGAAGAATATAAAACGAAGTCATAAACGTGTAGTTTGCATATTAAAAAGCGTCATATTGTAGCATAAAAGTAACTAATCGATATTTTTAAAGAAATACGATTCCATAGAGAATTTATAAAAGTCACTTCGTAGATATTTAAACTGAAAACATAAATTTAACTTTTTTATACATAGTGTCCCAATGAAAAACATGCGCTCCATCAAATAATTCCTGTTAGTGAAAAGACATATTACATAATAAAATGCCTATTCAACAGTTCTCCCCCCCCCCCCACCCTCAATTATTCAATAGTTCCCCCCTTAACTAGATATTCAACAATCCCCCCTTCGTTTTCCTTTGCACCATGACTCATAAATGTTGAAATTTATGACTCGCTTAGAAGTACTTTGAATTCTTAATGTTGTGATATTTCACCCCCTTACTAAGGCCGTCAAAGATTTATACCTTGGGTTACGGTCAAATAGGAGAAATACGTTCACTCAAACATATATGCGATTAGGAAAAACACAGATAATTACCAAAAATACATTATGTTTAGCTATAATTACAGAATAAGCATTAATTCAAAGTAGATCTGAATTGTACATTATTTAAAATTACCATATTCTTCTGAACTGTGTTTCTGGTTTCTCGGGTAAAACTGCAACCCAATGCACCGGCGAATACTGCGGGCCCCTTTGGTTAGTAGGCAGGCACGATCGGCGACTCTTCGGAGGTGAAGCTAAGTAGATATTTTAGCCAGTAGGTCGGATGTTCCTCCGCGTTTGACCGTCTACTTAGCCGTTGTTTTGATTAATTGTGCTGCAATTATCCGTTGAATTCAACAACTTTAAGGATTACATGGGGATGTTATTGGTGCCTAAATACTTGTGCGAGGGTTGCTGGTACCTTTGGGGTTGGTCTTGAAGCGATTGCGGTGCCAAATCTTGCAGATGGAATTTATTCGTTTTTAGCCGGAAAGATTGATTTGACAGCTCGCCGACTGTGAGTTCGTGGAAGGCGATCTCGTCAGGAATTCGCCTTTAAACGTCTAAAACGGACCCTCCAGGCAAGTTTATGAGGGGCGGTTACAGGGCTCTAGCCGCTCGCAAGCGGTATAGGTGTGGCGATTCCTACCGGTTAGCCCTGCAAGACAGTACAGGATAGGAAGGAGAGTCCAGAGACTCAAGCGGGATTTTCTCAAGTCGCTTGAACTGACAGTGTAATCTTCTTTATACCTTTTCTGCCACGTTATCAGGGTACTTATTCTAGCTTCCACTGGAGAGGGAAAACGACGCCGTCGTTCATATACCGCGACTACGCGCATAGCGGGTGTCTTTGCGTTATCGTAAACCGCGCACTTGATAAGGCGATGTACAAATTTAAAAACATTTAATGTATCAATAAAATTTGCTGCAGGAGCTAGCGTTACAATGTAACCATGCAAAACTTTTATTTCCGCATTTATTATTAAGATATGTTATTTTCAATTCTTTGTACAAAACTATGAATGATCTTATGGCATAATCTGTGCGTCGCTCAGCGAGCATTTCATACACTCCCCATATAGTGGAACATATTTTTACTTCCCTCGTCTGAAAGACGAAGGAAGTATTGTAATCGCGAAAAAATCACCTTCCGAAAAAAGGTTCTATTTAAGGCAGCCGGAATGCACTGACACAAAATGCGCTCTGTAGGCGATGTTGAAATAGTCCATTCACTTGTAATATCCCAAAAAACACTGGAATCGCATACGTAACCGCCTACCTTCGAATTCGACCACCTGTAATGTGTTTTTTTATTTGAAAATTATTATAATTTATTAGAAACGTGAAGATATTTTTACTCTTAGCTTAATTTGATTTTCAAATTATTTAGCGTCACAATGTCCACTTGCGAGGGAAGTTTTGGGTAAAGCCTTTTACAAATTTTTTTATTTTATAGGCACGCGACGAAACTGTTCAAATGAAGAACTAAACCTGTACAAATTGAATAAACTTCTACCATCGTTTAGCACTCAGTACAGAGAAATACTGTTTCTGTTGGTAAAACCAATAATTTTCGTATCTGTATAATTACTTCTGCAGACTGTATCAACACAACCTTAGATTTTTCAATAAGTCTAAGCTGGCAGAACATGCTTGGGATAATAATCATAAAGTACACTGGCATAACACAAAGATCTTGTCTAAAGAATCGATGTCAACTAAACGTAAAATTAAGGAGACGGCATATAAGTACTTTACTTCACGAAGAAAAATGCGTGCCGTCTTTATCAATATTTTTAGACACTAGTTGGCTATCGATTCTTAAATATCAGATCAAGTAGTTTTAGATAATCAACAAACGTCAATGTCAAGCAATTCATTGGAGGTTGGTGGTTTTCAATCTCCGTGAAAAAGCTAAGTTCTCTTGTTCCTTTTTAATTGTTAATCGTTGATAACGAGGGCAGATTGTCCCTCGAAACGTTCGTTATTTAATACGTTACGTATTTAATAATTTTAATTTGCAGAGTGGCGAAATAACAAAAAAAGAATATGAATTAGATTTTTCAGTTAAAAATAAAATTGTATCAGTCTTATGCAGTTATTTACCATGATTTGATGTTGTTAACTTTTTGTGGTATTATTCACAATTTAACAATTATTTATTGGGGAAGTCAAATTAACAGCACCTTTCAGCTTGGCTTTCTTTCCCCAATCGTTTGTCTTCGATCTTACATTGTTTCCAACTCTACTCTGATTACATTTTGTTCAAATCAAGGCTAACACCATTTTTAATGCCGTTTTACAAATTATTATAAAGGCCAACATTTTCTAAATTAATATTTGATATGCTTGAAATATTATTAATTGCTATTATAATCATTGATGCTCAAAATGTGTTCATAGCAATATACAGATTGTCGGAAATCCGTTTTGAACATACGAAAATAATGTCTTTTACTAATTCAGTTACGTTGTTCCAGTTTGTTCCCGATGGCAACACGATCTCTGTTATATTATTTACTGTTAGTAGTAGGTGTAGTATCAGTTGTGGGAGACTGATGTCAGGCAAGTAGACCTTCATAGACCCTTTTTGCCAACCCCGTGGACAAAGTCTAGGCATGCACAGTAGACCTTAGTCCTACTTAGAATTTTGCCGAAACTAAGGAGTTCTATCCCTAGCAAGGGATCTTTTACATGCTACACATCGTAGAAACATGGGACCCACGGCTTCACATCACTTCCGAATGATGGCATTTTTATCAGCATTTTTTTTTATTCTTAAAAACCCCACCGGGATCAGGGATTATTTACTGTTACTTTCATTTTTGATCTACTCCTTTCGTTCTACCATCTATCACGCTCCATAATGATATGTTGGACGTTATCCACAATTTAGTAATACCGGCAGTTTTTTAGGTCCGATCTTTTGAAGCGCTTTAGATCACTTTTTAAAATGGTTCATACAGTGACGCTATTTCCAAATAGTTTTATTTATTCGATGAAAGCAAAATGTGTACTTCGAAAATAATAGCTATTTAAGTAACAAGGAATGTAAGGGCCTATTAACATTTGAGGTAGGCAAGTACAAGCCAAGGCAAAGCCGCGGCTTGTTGCCTGCCGAAAATTTTAATAGGCGATACATTCCGAGTTATCTTATTATATTTTTCCCGCTGCTTATAGAAATTTTCTTAGATTTTTGAAAAAATCGTTTGGTTTGTGACCTGTCACCAGGATTAATTTTCGTAAGTCGTGTTACCTGTGAGTCTCACATATCACATAAACACTTACAATTATAAGCAAAACGTCTAAGTCTGCATCTTGCCTTGCTAATTTTATTATCCTAGGAACTTAATAATAATATTAAGTTCCGTTGTCAAGAGAAAGCCGCAAACAATAGCTATTTAAGTAACAAGGAATGTAAGGACCTATTAACATTTGAGGTAGGCAAGTACAAGCCAAGACGAAGTCGCGGCTTGGTGCCTGCCGAAAATGTTAATAGGCGATACATTCCGAGTTATCTTATTATAGTTTTCCCGCTGCTTATCGAAATTTTCCTAGATTTTTGAAAAAATCGTTTGGTTTGTCACCTGTCACCAGGATTAGTTTTCGTGAGTCGTGTTACCTGTGAGTGTCACATTTCATATAAACACGTGCAATTTATAAACAAAACGTCTAAATCTGCATCTTGCTTTGCTAATTTTATTATCCTAGGAACTTAATAATAATATTAAGTTCCGTTGTTAAGAAAAAGCAGCAAACAAATATAATCACCGACTTACACGTTTTGTTACTAAGGCTGTATCACTGACTTACATGATCAGCAGCGGGAAAATATTATTCCGTTAAGAACATCAATTACATCACAGTTTCTTTCAGTTCAATCGGATATTGATTAAGGTCAACGGTGAATTATTTGTATTCATGCTTACCCTCTAAAGTACACTCGCTGTTTGCACAAAAGGCATTTAATAACTTTATAGAGGGTAATTATTCTTCATTCGACATTGACAGTTCAGTTACCGACGGAAAGGCCAATAAGAACGCACGAGTTGACCGTACAATAATGGAAAACATTAGAGCTACCAATACATGTATGTAACTCCTCTAACATAAAATGCCAACACTTTATACGTAAGTACTGTTTCAGAGAATTCTACACAATGTAAAAGATAGGACCCTCAGATGAGTCGTAACGTGTCTGAATTGATTAGACCAACAACTCGAAATAATCAGAAACGACCCAACAAATAGTTTCGCCGTTATCTACGTTTGCACATCCTATCTAAAACAAATTGCGCATAAATTAACCGCCGTTGATAAATTGTCATTTTATCACTGAACTAGTAAAACAAGCACGTAAAATATTTGTTGCTGACGCGGTTTTAAAATTTTTGTTGCGTCAAATGCTCACGTCCAATGCCGGTGCCGCAAAGAGACAGAACCATGCAGTTAGTGGAGTTTTTTGTGAAACTGTCAGTGACACTAATTATAAAGTGAATTTGTTTAATCTGCTGCTTTATTTGGAACTAAATACAGCGGTAAGTTGTTCTGCATACCCCTAAACCTGCTTTTAAATTGCTAAAACTAGGAACTGACTTTTTTTAAATGTAAAATTTGAAACTGTCATTCATGGATATTCAGCTTTAAAAAACTGTCAAATTTTCTAGGACTAGTTGAACAACTGCATTTGCTTACTGCATTAGGAAAGCTATTTATTTTGTATGCTAACAAATTACTAAGTACTATTGTATTCAAAAGTATCTGGGACAAGTCTTATGGCTGATTTTCGGAATTTTTAAGCTAGATGAAACAGGCTTATGCAAAATCTAGAATGGCAACCTCAACTGACTGACACTGACAGTATTGCAACAAGATAAATTTTATAAACAATCAACGCAGACGACGAATTTATATTAAATATAGTTATTTTCATGACAAGCGTCGAAAGTAGCAAATATCGTGCGAGTGTTGATTAGACAAACGAGGGCGTAGCGAAGCGAAGCCCGAGTGGATCTAAAACATGAGCACAGATATTTGCACTTTCGGGCGAGTTATGAACACTATTTTTTAGACGACCACTCAAAGTAAATTCTATTTTTAAGAATTGTTTTTATTTCGTTTGCAAAATTGATCGTTATATTATTATTGGTACAATTATAAAAAATTAGAGCTTGTTGGAAGCAGAACAACGAATAAAGCAAAAGCGTCTGTATTATTTGAATCACGGTCAGCTTAATTGTGTGACAGTGTGACAAACGTCAAAGTGACGTTTGTCACACAATTAAGCAGGCCGTGATGTGAATAACTTTGTGCCGTTACGATATGACTAGCACGATATAATATCGTGCTAGTGTATGAAATTGTCAACTTTCTGTAGTAGGCTGCTGTCGCGATAATGTTACTTTCATACGTGGTCGTCTAAAAAAATCTATTTTCATGTTTACAAATCGTAACAGAAACTGTCCTAGATGCCTTTGCATACAATGGTATGTGGAATGTTATTTATTTCAATAAACGATTTAAATACGTACAAATTACTCTAACAAGAGCTATAAAAATGGAATACTTTCAGTATCGGTATAAAATATATGACATTTACAGTTTTATCCCAAGAGGTTCTAAAAGAAGAAATTAATAATTATTTTAAATGATAACTTTCCTTCATTCCTGCTAATTACATACCATTGGCTTTTGTAATCACGTAAATTTATGTAGTTAGCCACGTTTGACTAATAAATAAAACGAACCAATTATAAATCGACCTTATAGATAAGGAAACAAAATATATATGGTAATTATTCTGCAATTTAATATCCAAGTAAGTCAAATGGAGTGCACCATTTACTCTAGGTTAATTATGATTACGTGTAAAGAATAAATATCATATTATTGATTCTACACAAGTCCTGGTGTAATCAAATTAGGTTTATTCCTAAATCGTTGGCAGTTTGGCTCACCCTCACCCATACTCAAATAAAAGTCCAGTTCAGTTAATAGCTTATTGCAAATGATTACAGAATTTAAAGCGAGAATTCGAGTTGAATCTCACAAACGTACTAAGTCGTCTACGGGAAAGAACAAATTTATTTACAGAAGCACAACCATGATGCCGGTAGACGCCCATGTGGCTTGAAACCAAATGTTTAGAGGAAATCTAGTCTGATTAAAAGGGGCGTTTCTTTAAGAAGTCCAGAGCATGATCCCCTAGCATCCCTCCCATATTAGTCCAGTCAAATGGTGCTCAAAAAGGGCCAATAGGGGAAAGTTTTGGTGGAGTTTTGATACTCGGTTCCTATGTTTTTTGGTTCGCTGTACACGAATATCGGGTTTGCCAACAAAAATTTTTTTAAGCAAAAACGGTATAAAAAACCTTTTCTTTTTAGTTTTTCTAAAATTACCCGAAAGCTATCCATTTTTCGTAAATGTTGAACCTATATGAAATGAAAGAAGATAAAATTTCCTACATTTTATGTAGGTGAGATTTTTTTCTCCGACCAATCGTTTAGCAGCGAGTGCGCCGCGAAATTATAGTCCAGTCAAATGGTAGAAAATAAGGGAAAGTTTTGGAGTTTTGATATCTTGCTTCCTATATGCTTTTTGTGTCGGTGTACGCGAATATCAGGTTTGCCAACATTTCATTTATGAAGATTCATTTCATATACCATTTTTAATTTACGAAAAATGGATAGTTTTCGAGTTACTTTGAAATAAACTGGGACAATTCCCTTTTTTTGCTTTTAACACCTAACTCCGCCGCGCTCTGGCGGCTGAACGATTGATCGGAGAAAAAAACCTCTAGTACATAAAATGTAGGAAATTTGATCTTCTTTCATTTCATATTGGTTCAATATTTACGAAAAATGGATAGCTTTCGGATAATTTTAGACAAACTAAAAAAAAACGTTTTTTACACCGTTTTTGCCTAAAAAAACGTGTTTCCGGTTAAAATTTTGGTTGGCAAACCTGATATTCTTGTACAGCGACCCAAAAAAACATATAGGAATCAAATATTAAAACTCCACCAAAACGTTCCCCTATTTTTAACATTTGACTGGACTATATGCTCAATATATAATTAATTTGTAGACTTGCCTCAATAACAATTGGCGTTAAACGCTTGATTGCTAAGGTTGCCATAAAATGACTACAGACCTTTGAAATTGATATAATTACACACAACATGAACTCTTCGACTGAAAAAATCGTTTTGAAATAATTCAAGCTTATGCATGTCGAGATGAGTAAGGAGGAAAAACACAACCACGACGCTGGTAGTCGACCAGGCTACGTGGTTGTAGCTTTGAATCAAGTGTTTAGAGAAACTCTTGTCTGATTGAAAGGGGTTCTTTTAGAAGTGAAAATCAGTAGTCGGGATAACTACGGGACTGCTCGAGAATGCGCTTGCTTTCATATTTATTATTTTTCAGGTAATTATTTCCAGTCTGCCTTAACCTAAATTGATACATTTGACACGAAAGAGTGTTTCTATATCTTTATAATATTGAATAATTAGGAAACCGTACTCTTTTTCTCATTTATTATGTATTATAAAATGTCCAAGTCACTTTTTTCAAAGCATTCTCTGTAATATGCTTACTCTATGCCTATTTCTTAAAGGAAATCCGGATATACATTTAATGGACCACTAATACCATTACCTCTTCAGCTGGTTCTCCTGGTGTCATATTGCTCTTTATAGTTATCTGTCTTCCTTTGAATGTATAAGTTGGTGCTAGAGACCATAGTATCTACAATTTTTTTGAAGAATACGGTCGGCATTGGATTACCGACATGCCATATTTTGCCACATTCAAAACACCTTAAAGATGTGTGCCTTGCTCTTACATTGACTGGCCGAGATTCATTGCTCATTATCTACATCCGAAAATGACTGTTGCATTGTGCCTGCTTCACGATCACTTATAATGCTATAGTCATTGTAAGCTACGGGATCATGTCACTACCAAACGATACGTGACAATCATCATTGCCTACTTCTTTACAGAAGGAAGTTTACCCCTTCAACCTCTCTTTCATGAATCCATTGCTGTCTACTTGAAAATTCTATAAAACCTCAACAAAAATTACATGATACTGTTGCTCCTTATTATAGGTTACCTTTTGAAGGAACAAAAAGATATCTATCGCCAGAAGAGTCAAAGATCAACCAGTAAAACACGCCGACATTTTCAAGTGCAATTGTTGGTATTGATGCAGTCTCTGCACTTGGCAAGGGGTTTCTTTAAAATGTATAATACAAATTGGAGAAATAGCTCAATCTATGGTCGAAAGTAGAGGAATATCCGGCAATGTAGCATTACCCTGCCCATATAAACAAACCATGTCAACGTATCTACGAAGCTAACTGGTAGAAAAAATGTGTTTAGACTTTTATCAAAGGTTACAGAGACGATACATTTATTTTTATAATTAGTTATATCATAGTATGTGTTTTATGTACTGTATATTAGTTTGGGAGATACAGTTATTTTTACAAAGTGCATAAACTCAAAGGTTCAACTCCTTCCACTGCAAGACTAAGATTAAAGCTATAAGGATAAGCTGAATTTATCGAAAAAATCTAGTTTATATCTACGTCAGCCTGTGGCCATCCACTCCTGGATGAAGGTCGCTTCCAAAACATTTTTTTTTGTATTTTTTCAATAGTGTTGTTGTCTATTATGCCTTGTATATTGTCTTAGATCACGATTTTGCTTTTTTAGAGGTTAATTTTTAATCCCACTATTTTTGAAGTTTCATGTAGATCTTCTAACATTTTATTTACGTCGTTTAAAACTTTACCTATGATGATCGCATCTTCAGCGAATCAGAAAGCGTTTAGATGTATTCGATCGCTATTGATCCCTATTATAATCCATGGCGGTGCTTTAAACACAAATTCAAAAGCAAGGGTGAAAGGCTTCGACCACATCCCATTTCCTTGCCTGACCCCTTATTTAATTGGATTTTTCTTGTGCTCATATCTTCACCTAGTTTTATTTCCAGTGTGACATGTTTACAAATATAATCAATTCTTGCCTTGCTCATTTCTCTTAGAACTGCTCAAGTTTTGATCGAGTCGAAGGCCTTTTCATAGTCGTCAAACGCAACATGAATAGGGACGTTGTACCCATTGCACTTCTCAGTCAGTGTTCGCTACACTTGCAAGCAGTCAGCAGTTGGTAATCTTCTGATTTGTGTTCAGTCGCATTGTTATTATAGACAGTAAACTAATAGGCCACTAATTTCCTATGTTTGTCTTGTCTCCTTATTATGTGCCCTACTCAGATTTTATATTGGTGATTCTTTGTTTGCCTGATATTCATGTTGTCTTCTATAGCTTTTTGAATAATTTTTGTATTGTAGGTTCTGAGATTCCTTCTAATATTTTTCTTTACTTCTTTGTTGATGTTTGTGTGCTCAACTGCATCTTTCTTTAGTAATTTTCTTTGTTGGGTAAGTTGTTCCGTTTGAGGATTAATTTTTGTCAGTTTCTTTTGAGCCTACTACGTACTTTCTTTGTGATCACTTCCTGTATTAAATTTGTTAACCACTTCAACATATTCACATATATTTTTCGATCATGTGAGTCATTTCATTTTTCACTAGACCATTTAGGCTTTTCCAAGTCCACCTCCGTTTGAGTTTTTTTCTTGAGGAAGGTGTTCATATAATATAAGCCTACACTTTGTAGAACGTCTAATAATGCCTGTCGCCTGTCCTGTCTGTCACCTTGTGCCTCCCTTAAACAAAAGGCAACCACAGCCGTGGCTATCTCAAACCCTCGGCAGATTATTGCTGTGCTTTAGGACTAGGCGCATACTATAATTTGGAAATACAAGTGGTCTCAATCGTACACAGCGACAAAATACCAAATCAAGCTAACAGTCGTAAAAGCAACTACCTTTCGTGGCTTTTCGTTTACTTCTAAACGCAAAAAAACGAGCAATAAAGCCTAGTGTGCTAACGTACAGATAATAAAACAGGCTCAAAATTACAATGACAGAGCAAAAATACAAAAAGGTTATATAATGTTAACCCAAAAAATGTATAGCAACTGGGTCACAATGCAAACGCCCAGCAAGATTGCATTAACCAAGCAAAAGAAACTACGTTGGACATGACCAGAATGCGACTAAATTTAGAAAATTGCACAATTAAAAAACTGGCCCAAAATGTTAAGACCTGAGCAATATAGGGGTAATCATAATTTGATTGCAGATCCTAGCACACGCTAAATTAGCAGCATATACCATAATTGAAGCAGTTATCACTACTTAAAAAACGCTAACCTTTTATATTAAACCTTGTGCAATAAATCCCAAAGGCATATGTGTTTAAACGTCGCATTATAACGTGGCAATTACAATTACAAAAGATCCGTTGTATAAAGCTAGAGAGGGGCATATCTTAGTACTCACAAAAAACTCCGCGCACATAGGACACTCTTAAGAGCCATCGCCGGCTGGTGTTGTACTGAAACGCTGTAACTCGCAGGAATGCCGTCCGTCCAGGATCGGGCGTGTTGGCCTAGGTACGGCAAAGGAAATTTACTTCCTACTATCAGAGCGGATAAGCACCAGCATATTTCAAACACGTGGAAAGCATTTGACAATTATTAATTAATACGAAAACTCTAGCAAGAACATGTGCTGACCTAAAGCTGGAGGGCGACCATAGAGTTAACGTGCCGCAAAAAGACAAATAATTCGCCATGCTCACAAGGTTAGGCGATTTCCCAGCATGGTATAATTGGTATAATTTCAATTCAATTCATAAACTACAGCTTTCTTAGCCGAAGGCGAAAGGGAAAATACCCGTGACTTTCAAGTTCGACTTCGCGTCGCTGAAATTCAGCGCTGCTCTCAGCAAAATTACGCAGAGCACAAAATTATTTCGAAAAAGGGAGCAGGCTTATATGCTGCACAATAAGAACTTAGGCTTCTAACGCCGAAATTAAAAAGGGCTGTTAAAACCGAGGCCAAAATAAATACTTAATCCAGCGGTCGACAGGCGAAATGAACAAAATAATGAAACGTCAGCAGAGACAAACATTTTCATCGGAAATAGGTGAAATGCTAATAAGAGTATTTACGCAAAAATGAAGAATTATATGATTTTTTACATCTTTGTGAAATGTTGCAGAATCTTGCTTACGTCCATTTTAAAGTAAAAATTTAAAAATGCTTCTCGGTAAAAGCTCTTTTTTAAGCGCCTATTAATGTATCGTAAAATCTAGACTACTGTTTTATATATTTCATTGTTTGTATTAGTATGTCAGAGGATTAGTGATGCAACCATAAAAAAACCGTTCGTTTTTTTTAAAACCTGTTTTTTTTGCAAAAAAACCGAGCAGTCTGTTTTTTTTAAATAGGTTTTTTTCAGAATTAAAGTGTAGTGAATAACAAGTAATATTCTTTGGAAAAACAAAAAAAAATATTTCTAAATAAAAATAATACATTTCATAGGTAAAGTGCATTATAGAATTTATAATAACAAAAAAAAAACAAATATTTCTAAAGAAAAATAATGTATTACATTTCACAGCCAAAGTGGATGTAGAAATTATAATAATGCAGAAATTACTTGCTAACAGACATGGCTGACTCCTCAACTGATTTGGAGTCAGTATCCATGCAGTTTACGTCGCCCATGTCACTGTCTTACGACTCAGATGAATCGCTAATATTTAACATAACTTGATTCGTCGATCAGCTCGACAGTTTCAGAGCTAGGTCCAGCTTAAAACAACTTCCAACAGTGGGGGTGGGGCAGGGGTGCTCGCATAGACGCATGCATACGCTTTGCTGTTCTGTGAGTAATACGTAATACGAGTAGGCAGTAGGTAAAAAATGTTACTTTTGTTTATTAAACATTTGTCTAGTCTGTGCTGTAGTTTTCTTGCACTTTAAAGGGCATATAAAATCAAAATAAGTTTAAATTTTGTCGTTTGCTTACCTGCTGCCAACCATACCTACCAAAACGTGCCGTAAGTTACAAAAATGAATAAAAAACAAAACAAAAACAAAAAACCGTTTTTTGTAGTTTTTTTAAAAGGTTTTTTATTCGCTTTAAAAAAACGCGTTTTTTTACATCACTACAGAGGATACATGTAGTTATAATTAGTAAACTGCTTTGACTTTTACGATGGTATATGTACACTTTACAATTTATTTATTCCGCAATATAATTGCGCTGGTGCTAACTAATCAACGCAGGGCCGTAACCACTGGTACTACGAAGTTGAAATTTGGGTGAAAGATTCAACTTCTTACGTAAGGTAGTGCTAAGAAGGGATTTTTTGAAATTCCACCCCTAAGGGGGTGAAAAGGGATAAAATGTGTTTTTACAAATTCCTCAATATCTCTTACACCCGATGAGATATGGACTTGGTGTTTACTTGCAAAGAGTTTCAATGAAAATACCTAGAAACTTATTTCAGGATTTTGGCCTAATCAACCCCTAAAAGTGCAAATATTGATTCGGGGTGAATTAAACAACCCTTTATATCTCTTATGTTTCTTGAGTTAGAACATTATCTTTTGGCATACAGATGTATTTTTAAAATATTTAAAAAGTGGTTTAAGAGATTTTGAAAAATTTACCCAAAGGGGGTTAAAAGGGGTATACTGTGTTTTTACGAATTCCTTAATATCTCTTAGCCCGATAAGATATCGACTTGGTGCTTGCTTGCCTAGGTATCCAAGACAAATGTCTAAAAACACATTTCAGGATTTTGCCCTAATCAACCCTTAAAGGTGCGAATCTGCATAATGAATTACAGAACCCCTTGTATCTCCTGTGTTTGTTAAGTTAGAGCATTCGTTTTTATCATATAGATGTGTTTTTCAAATCTTTAGAAAGGGGTTTTAGGGTTTTTTGCATTTAACCCCTAAAGCGGTAAAAAGGGAAAACTGAAAAGGGGTATGCGGTTAAAATGATTAATTATTTCCCCTCTGGGTTCATTTCAGGATAAAACGGGCTGAAAGAATTTTTAGAAATTTTACCCAAGGGGTGAAAGGGGTTAAACTGTGTTTTCACGAATTTCTCAATATCTCTTAGAATAAAATAGGAGAATTTCTGAAATTGCATCCCCCTGTGATGGAAACGGGTATCCTGTTATAATTTATGAATACAACATTTAGTAAGTACATATACTTTTGATTTGATCTCATTGTTATACTAAAACCGTAGTTTTATCAATCTATACAAGGGTAACGACAATTACATACACATTTCCAGGGGGCATGTGAAGATTAAAAGAGTTAAGAACTTTTTTCGGAAGAATATTGTCTTCTTTTTACTTACAATATTGTTTTGCAGCCTTTGTTCGTTTAGCGTATTGAATGGGGGGGGGGACTTCAGAATTAATTTAAGATTTAGAAGAAGAAGCAAACAAGTGTAGTCCGTACGAAGAACGGGCATCTTGCTAGTACATAATATGAATATATGATTATGAATATACTAACTAGATTTTTTCAGTTTGAAAAATTGCCACAGTTGTCAGAACAGTTGCAATAATACCGACTAGTGGTTACCACGTCTGCTAAGCATTCTGGAGGTCGCGGGTTTAATTCCCGTGACCGTCTGCTCTGATTCAGGTTTTTAGGTGGTTTTCCTGACTCAACAGAATACCTTCTCTGAGGCGAATGCCAGGGCAGTACTTCTCCACCTTTCCTGGTCTCTCTTCCATTCTTCATCCCTCCTTTCTCTCGCCCATCCTATAATTCCCGTTCTTGGCTGAAGAGCGACGCAATGTTCCTATAGCACCCCTCTCCCAGTTGGGGGAATTGAAATTACCCTGAACCTTGCAATAATTTGCCTTGCAATCCTCTGAAGGGGATTAGGGAGAGAACAAACCAGCACTTTCAGAACTTTATTTATCTATCAACAGCAGCACCTACATTTGAATATTTGCCGAAAATATTTGACAAAAATGGAAATTTATGAGCATTAGTCTTAATCCGGAGTTGCATCGTTCAATATTGGTAAAAACTCCCATTTATATCTAGATCACTCGTTAGGAATGTTAACATTTACCCAGACCGGTAAATGCTAGAAATAGAAAGGAATTATGTAGTTTATCGGACGTTTACCAAGTAAATGTTAGTATTTACGTACTAATGCTATAATAATGTACCAACGTTTGAGCATCTGCAGTAACACACTTAATAAGACAAAATAGAAACCACCGCAAGGATTACTTTTTCTTTTTTTATTCGCATTGACTATGTGCGTCGTAAAGTTTTTATGTTTTCCTTTTATTAACCCCCACAATAACCTATAAATAAGGGCGAAATCCATGCTTTTTAGATACATTATTAAATTGTATCCAATTAGATTTGAACAATCCATAACTTTTGTTATAACCAACAAGTATGTAAAAATTACTAATTATACTGGTTATCGCAATAAATACCATTCCTATAATAAATGCAAGTACTATCAACTTTACTACATAGCCATACAGTAGATATAAAAAAATGTGGAGATATCCAGTCAGAATAGAAATGTGAATATGCGAATAAGAAGAAAATATTTTATCGATTATTACTACAAATTCACTTTATAAAAGTAGCAATACACAACGGAGTATAATTTATATTTATTGCCATTCCTTTGATAAATTATAAATCGATGTTTAAATTACAAGGACTCAGACAGTCATCAAAGTATTGAGTTTCATACTTACTTTAAATGGAAACAATCTATGTACCCAGAAGATTGAAAAATCAATCAATGTAACTTATGTTAGCATAAAATCGACTCGTCGGCTAATTCTCTCAAACAAAACAAACTTCATGACTACTTAGATACAATTGCCGGCCAGCCAGTTCAAGAAGAGGACGTGCAGCCTTTAAGTACTAAAAAATAATTAAAAGCCAAAAAGGCGCCAATCAATTTTTACCAATTAACGACAAGTGTATCCAGGCATTCAATCGAGAATTTTTAAACTCAAGTACCACATAATTTCCTGAAAGAAAAGATCAAATCACGCATAGAAAGCAGTAACAAATAATAACACCAAAATTCTAATATTACAGTATACTTCTCACTAATTCTGTAGCATCTAGTACACATTTCCGGTAACTATTAGTACAAATATCAGGTACTTATTGGCCAATTTAAGGTTCACCTCAACAAACTCGGCTTGCGAGAACAATAGCTTACAAAATAGGTTAACCAGAGGTACAAATATAAACTAGAACAATTTAAAAACAAATACGGTGGTGATCAACATCAGTTCCGAGGTTGGAACACCATCGTTCAGGTACGCAGCTCGTGTAGCGAACTGTACATAGCCGGAGTCCAAATTCTGACAGAATCCGGTAGCAATACGGGCGAAGCCTCTGTACCGATTCATTGTTCGCAGCATTCAAGATCTTAACTTAAAAAGGAACACAAAACCTGATTCTAGTTTACTTGTGGAACTTCTTTTGCCCTCTGCGGGAGTTTACGTAACTGACCCAGATGATGGGAGCGATAGGCCGCCAAGCATTCGAAGGTTGGAACTGCAGGTGTTCCATTCAAACCAAGCCAATACCGATGCGCTCAAGTGCGGGGATCGCAATTTTCGGGAAGCTTCCAACCTACGGTTTTCAGGGGCTCCAAACTAGTGGCCTAGATGAATTTGGGCGACCTGTAAATAACTATTTGTGAAGTGCTTTCAAATCCGCCAACTCTGTGTGAGAAAATAGCTCTTAATATAACTGCCAGGGCTACATCATCCGCACATTCAGCGATGGTTGGAACCGAGGAAGGTGTGAGCGCGCCAAAATACAAAACCTGCACCACAGAACTGCGAAATAATAGAGGAGCAATCGAAACGCAACACCAAAATGGTTGATTTCCTGTGATATTTGGTAAATACAGGGTGATTCATAAGTATGGTAATTAAATTTAAAGGTAGTTAAAGGACAACAAACAGAACAACTTTGCATAATAAACTATACGGCAAAAATTAATAATACTCCCACAAAAATTGCAACATTTAATTGCTTACATTGACTAATTGCAAAAATTGCAACATTTCATTGCTTACACTGACTAATGGTCACTGGAATTAATTTCTACGATCTTAAGTTTACCCAGGTGGATGCGATAAAACCGAATTTAGATAAATTGCTGAGCAAAAAGCAGTTGTTTGGGTATTTCAATCGCATTTGATGCGTAGGTTAATGTACAGTCGTGTGCAAATAAATCTGGGACAATGGTTTTTTTCATATGTAAATTGAGTTAAGATTTGAAGCATATTTCCATGGATTTCCTGTTATCAGAAAGAGTTACATTAAACTTTGACAAGTAAATGAAAATGTAGCTCTTTCTGGTAGCAGAAAATCCATGGAGATATTCTTCAATTTCCAACTAAACCTACATATGAAAAAACCATTGTCCCAGATTTATCTGGACACGACTGTACCTCCATCTGATTTAGCCAGTGGTTCCAAAAGTTTGTACCAGACCCTGATGGAAATCTTTACAGCGATTTCATTTAATGATTTTATGAATCACCCTGTGTATAATACGTTTTAAATAGCAGCAATTCGAATGATATAGGAAAGTTTTTTCTTATTAACTATCTTTTACATTTAGCTTAATTAAAAACAGCGACTAAATTGAACCTCCGTTAAAATAAAACTTATTTCCATTTCCTTTGTTAGCCATACGCACCATAAGAAGCGGCCTTCAGATATTTACAGCTAGATAACACAAAGTAAAATGTTTTAGCATAAAATGCTAAAGATAATGAGACATGTACGTATTACATTTCTAACGAATTACAGGAGTAGTTTAAAAAAGCCGGTACACTTTTTTAAACTACTACTTTAGCGGCCAAATTGTTATTCATAGTAAATGTATTAAAACTCGTCCATTAAAGAGATATTATTTGGATTATTTCTAAAGATTAAATTCGAACTAAAAATAAATAAAGGTTATAGCAGAAATTGCAATAGATACAAATGAAATAAACAAACGTTTATTCAATTAAGCAAATAATCTGATATTCCGTCATGTGCACTCAAGCTGAGTCGATGTGCTATCGGAGCGGGCAGACGCTATTTGTGCGGCAGTTTTAGCATAAATAAAAGTTGGACTCTACCTACTATTGCTGTCAATTTCTACTACAGAATTACTTTATTTCTATTAAATTTGGTGGCGATTTCAAACTGCGACGCGGTTGCAAAGGTCAGTCAGCTTCCAACGATGGGCAATCTGATAAAGATGATATCGTTCACCGTATCGTTCAGAAGATTCTGGCGATTTTATGGCTAAATTAATTGAGAATTTTCAGCAACAGGTCAAAAAACATATTCTGAGTACGGTCGGCGTATTTCTACTTGTAATACTACAAACTATTACTTACTGGCTGTAAGTGAAACTTGGGGTTAACACCTGATACACCCTCATATTTGGGGTAATAGATGATCTAACATATTGTCATTAGTAATATCCCTAGTGCATGCCAAATTAGAATCAATTTGGTATGCAAGAGGGGTATTTTGCAGACTATTTCCCGAACAGAAGTTAACAGGGTCTTCTTTCCCCACTAATTTGGCAAGGGTTTCGCTAGATAGTAGGTAGAGACAGTGGGAATATCGTTAATCCACGAGTGCAAATTATCGATAATTTGCACTAGTGCAAAATTATCGCATAATTGGGATATAATTGAATGAATCTCAGAAATTTAAAAGATTTGATTGCCTTGAAGTGTGTGAGGGAAATAGCCATCTTAACTTAAGTTTCGTGAAACCACCGCTTATATTTCGAACTTACAGAGATGTTAGACATTTTAATTATGAAGGTGTTTTAGGATCATCGTCGCTCAATTCCATGGTGAAATATTTTTGATTTAAATTGCATAAACGATAAGCTACATTTTCTAAGTTCTAATTTAATTACACTTACCGATATACATGCTTTACTAAAGACATATAATTTACTACACCATTTGCTCCCTGTCTAACAAGCGATCTAAAAACTTTGTGTAGATGTCGATGAATAAAAAAATCTGAACATCGGGCGTGTTATAAAAGGCTCCGGAATTTAACCACTACAACGTTTTAAAAACAATCCTAACATATTCTGGAATGATTTAAAACATCTAAGCAGACGACACACAGCGGTGTTTTTCTTTTACTATGTCAAATTTAGAAAATGCTTATTTAATTAATCAAAATCTAGATAATCTAAGTGAAATATCTAAACAACACGGGTTGCAATTAAATCCCAGTAAACAGAAAGCTGAAGAAAACGCAACGATTAGGATCTGTGACCAGACTGTTCCTCTACAAGACTCGGTAGAAAATCTTGGATTGATCATTGATCACAATTTACGTTTAAAGCAGTATATATCTTATTGTCTTCGTAATGCTTATGCCGCGTTGAAACATATCTTTCATAACGGTCACTTATTCAATACAAATACCAAAACTTTAGTTTGTATTTAGAAAATGCTTATTTAATTAATCAAAATCTAGATAATCTAAGTGAAATATCTAAACAACACGGGTTGCAATTAAATCCCAGTAAACAGAAAGCTGAAGAAAACGCAACGATTAGGATCTGTGACCAGACTGTTCCTCTACAAGACTCGGTAGAAAATCTTGGATTGATCATTGATCACAATTTACGTTTAAAGCAGTATATATCTTATTGTCTTCGTAATGCTTATGCCGCGTTGAAACATATCTTTCATAACGGTCACTTATTCAATACAAATACCAAAACTTTAGTTTGTATTTAGAAAATGCTTATTTAATTAATCAAAATCTAGATAATCTAAGTGAAATATCTAAACAACACGGGTTGCAATTAAATCCCAGTAAACAGAAAGCTGAAGAAAACGCAACGATTAGGATCTGTGACCAGACTGTTCCTCTACAAGACTCGGTAGAAAATCTTGGATTGATCATTGATCACAATTTACGTTTAAAGCAGTATATATCTTATTGTCTTCGTAATGCTTATGCGCGTTGAAACATATCTTTCATAACGGTCACTTATTCAATACAAATACCAAAACTTTAGTTTGTATTTAGAAAATGCTTATTTAATTAATCAAAATCTAGATAATCTAAGTGAAATATCTAAACAACACGGGTTGCAATTAAATCCCAGTAAACAGAAAGCTGAAGAAAACGCAACGATTAGGATCTGTGACCAGACTGTTCCTCTACAAGACTCGGTAGAAAATCTTGGATTGATCATTGATCACAATTTACGTTTAAAGCAGTATATATCTTATTGTCTTCGTAATGCTTATGCCGCGTTGAAACATATCTTTCATAACGGTCACTTATTCAATACAAATACCAAAACTTTAGTTTGTATTTAGAAAATGCTTATTTAATTAATCAAAATCTAGATAATCTAAGTGAAATATCTAAACAACACGGGTTGCAATTAAATCCCAGTAAACAGAAAGCTGAAGAAAACGCAACGATTAGGATCTGTGACCAGACTGTTCCTCTACAAGACTCGGTAGAAAATCTTGGATTGATCATTGATCACAATTTACGTTTAAAGCAGTATATATCTTATTGTCTTCGTAATGCTTATGCGCGTTGAAACATATCTTTCATAACGGTCACTTATTCAATACAAATACCAAAACTTTAGTTTGTATTTAGAAAATGCTTATTTAATTAATCAAAATCTAGATAATCTAAGTGAAATATCTAAACAACACGGGTTGCAATTAAATCCCAGTAAACAGAAAGCTGAAGAAAACGCAACGATTAGGATCTGTGACCAGACTGTTCCTCTACAAGACTCGGTAGAAAATCTTGGATTGATCATTGATCACAATTTACGTTTAAAGCAGTATATATCTTATTGTCTTCGTAATGCTTATGCCGCGTTGAAACATATCTTTCATAACGGTCACTTATTCAATACAAATACCAAAACTTTAGTTTGTATTTAGAAAATGCTTATTTAATTAATCAAAATCTAGATAATCTAAGTGAAATATCTAAACAACACGGGTTGCAATTAAATCCCAGTAAACAGAAAGCTGAAGAAAACGCAACGATTAGGATCTGTGACCAGACTGTTCCTCTACAAGACTCGGTAGAAAATCTTGGATTGATCATTGATCACAATTTACGTTTAAAGCAGTATATATCTTATTGTCTTCGTAATGCTTATGCCGCGTTGAAACATATCTTTCATAACGGTCACTTATTTAATACAAATACCAAAACTTTAGTTTGTATTTAGAAAATGCTTATTTAATTAATCAAAATCTAGATAATCTAAGTGAAATATCTAAACAACACGGGTTGCAATTAAATCCAGTAAACAGAAAGCTGAAGAAAACGCAACGATTAGGATCTGTGACCAGACTGTTCCTCTACAAGACTCGGTAGAAAATCTTGGATTGATCATTGATCACAATTTACGTTTAAAGCAGTATATATCTTATTGTCTTCGTAATGCTTATGCCGCGTTGAAACATATCTTTCATAACGGTCACTTATTCAATACAAATACCAAAACTTTAGTTTGTATTTAGAAAATGCTTATTTAATTAATCAAAATCTAGATAATCTAAGTGAAATATCTAAACAACACGGGTTGCAATTAAATCCAGTAAACAGAAAGCTGAAGAAACGCAACGATTAGGATCTGTGACCAGACTGTTCCTCTACAAGACTCGGTAGAAAATCTTGGATTGATCATTGATCACAATTTACGTTTAAAGCAGTATATATCTTATTGTCTTCGTAATGCTTATGCCGCGTTGAAACATATCTTTCATAACGGTCACTTATTCAATACAAATACCAAAACTTTAGTTTGTATTTAGAAAATGCTTATTTAATTAATCAAAATCTAGATAATCTAAGTGAAATATCTAAACAACACGGGTTGCAATTAAATCCCAGTAAACAGAAAGCTGAAGAAAACGCAACGATTAGGATCTGTGACCAGACTGTTCCTCTACAAGACTCGGTAGAAAATCTTGGATTGATCATTGATCACAATTTACGTTTAAAGCAGTATATATCTTATTGTCTTCGTAATGCTTATGCCGCGTTGAAACATATCTTTCATAACGGTCACTTATTCAATACAAATACCAAACTTTAGTTTGTAACTCACTCGTTTGATCGAAATTTAATTAACTATTGTGGCACTGTGTATGGATCATGCCTACATTCTTAAGATATTCGTCGAGTACAGTGTTTACAAAACACTTGTGTTCGGCTAATTTTTGAAATTCGCAAAAGACACACAGTTAACCATATGCTTGGTGAATTAAAATGTTTAAACATGCAAAATACCCGTTTGTTGCATACTGCTTGCCTCTATCATACTGTTATCTCTAAAAACAATCCACCGTATATCTCTACAAAATGTGTTTTAGAACAGATGTACAACACTTTAAATCTCAAATGCAAAGGCTTACTAACTCCACCTTTTCACTCTACAGTCATGTTAAGCGATCATTTAGATATTGTATCACTAAAATTTACCGGGTGGCCGGTATCATTACATGAGACTCCAACCAGACAATGTTGCAATAAAGGAAACTTATTGTAGGTATAAGTCTGAAGTATTCGGTAGGTATTACAAAAAAAATATATATCTGAAACGAACAACCCTCAAAAATGTGGAATTGAGCTAAATAATCTTTAAACATAGTATCATCTAAACAAACAGTGAATTCCCTACTCATAAATGAAACTGAAATACATAACACTGATGAAATTGTCAAACACTTCATCATTCTATTAACGTCGGTAAATCGTTTAGCGAAAAATAAAAACAAACAAGGACGACACGTCAGCCATGATTAGTCAAATTCCTATAAATAAAAACACATTTTTTCTTAGTCATATAACAGCTATTAAAGTTTAGATACTATAAAAGAACTAAAAGTCTTCTGGCTACGACCTAACACCAGCAGAAATATTAAAAATTGTGGCACCTGGAATCGGCGCACCTCTTGCTCATATATTTAATACCGTGTTTTAAAGGATTATTTCCCTGACTGTTTCAAACTGGCCGTTGTAACTCCAGGCATAAAAGGGGTTCAGCTAAAAATAATAATTATTATAGGCCAATTTAATTACTATCTAGCTTAGCAAAACTTTTTGAAACTAATTTACACTAGACTTATTTCTTTTTGAAAACAATTTAAAATAATTTCAAATAAACAATTTGGTTTCCGCTAATAGAAGTACAGACGACGCAATTGCTTTCGTAGCATCTAATATTTACAATGCCCTAGATGGCTCTAGATCCTGTGTTGCTGTTTTTCTCGACTTGGCGAAGGCTTTTGATACGGTCAATCACGAAATATTACTAAGAAAATTAAAAAATATGGAATTCGTGGACTACCTTTGATTGTTTAAAATTATTTAAGAACAGAAGACAATTAGTGATAATAGCTAAATATCAAAGTTCCGCGAAAACTATTACTTGCGGTGTACCCCAGGGAATCACCCTCGGTCCTCCTTTATTTTATTATACATGTGTCCAAGATAAGGAAGCCCAGTATGGAGATCTCGTTAATTGTAAGAGATACAATTGGGAAGAAAGTTGCGCAATTAAAGGACTAACAAAATTACGCTTGATATGATTTTTTGTTTTTGAATTATCTCAAAAACCGAATTTTTTGATTTTCTATTTTATTCCTTTCTGGCGTTAATATTAAAATTAGAGCGAAACTAATTAAACTTCATTATAGCAACTTCTAGTGGACTTAAGATTGCGTTATCAAACCATCATCAACTTCATTTTTTTAAATACGGTCCTGACTTTCTGATGCCAAAGTTGTGACGCCCTTTTTATTCTGAATTCAACAATGTACCTCACATTATAGGTTAATGACGTCTTTTTATCAGCATCAAGAAATTTTTGGATACGGACCTGTGTCCCTTGTGTCCTAGAGCATTTAATACGTTGTTTCAGGGTTTGTAATTTAAAGAAAGAACGAAGGAGCCTCACTGAATGTTTTTTATTTCTATTTTTAATTATTGTTTATAAGTCAAAACAATAATCGATAAATTAATTACTGACTATTGAAAATTATTTTTATTCCAAGACCAAACGTGATTATTAAGGATTCAAAACATCCAGTGTGGCTCATTACTTCTTTAAATTATAAAAGCTGAAACAACGTATGAAATGCTCTAGGACACACGTCCGTATCCAAAAATTTCTTTATGGTGGTCTCCAATGACTCGAAACGTAATTAAACCATAATGTGTGGTACATTATTGACTTGAGAATAAAAAGCGATTCACAAATTTGGCATCAGAAAATCAGAACCGTATTTAAAAATTAAGTTAACGATGGTTAGTCGAGGACGAAACAACAGATAACAAATTTGATAACGGAATCTTTGAGTCCATAAAAAGTTGCTATAAAGAAGTTTCGCTCTAACTTTAATATTAACGCCTGAAAAAAATAAAATAAAACATCCAAAATTTTGTTTTTTTGAGATAATTCAAAAACGAAAAGTTCTAGACCTCACTTTGTCCTTTAATTGCGTAACTTGCTTCCCATTTAACCAAATTTGTATCTTACAATTAACGAGATCCCCGTACTGGCCCTCCTTATCTTGGACTTACTGTATATCAATGACCTACTATTTTTGCGTTGCCAGATTTATGCGGCAAACTGGCAAACCGGCTTATGCTGATGATACCGTATTGATTAACGAAAAACACATAGGACCTTGTGGGGAGGGCAGCAACAGGGGATCTTATTATTATAAAAAAAACTGGTTAGATGCCAATGCTTTATCGATAAATCATGAAAAATCAGTTTTTGTTACATTCAGTACATACGAAAATAAACAACCAGATTTCACTGAAATAATAGTATATTATGTTGTTAGGAGCAAAAGTTATATTTTACAAGCAAACGGCGCGCTACGCGCACGTGTGAAATAGGATACGCGATAAGCTCCGAGCCGAGCGCCAAAATAAGAAAAACAAAACCTAAACAAATATAAACATCTGTGAAGCCGGAACGTGCCACGGACTCACGGACACACATTAAGGAAAATTATATTATAGATGTGGCGAGGCTGGACGGGTTATCTGCCGAGCTTGCGAGGCAGATAGGTACAGCCGAGCCACATAAAGATACTTTTGCTCCGAATAACATATAGTATTTTTTCTTCAAACGTTTTTATAACAAATTATTTACAACTTTGTGAACAAATTTGGAAGAAAATTACTTGATCTCGTCAGCGGCAGATAATATTATCTGCCGCTTGGCAATAAAGTGACAGTTTAGCATCATCAATCCAGCAGTATAATGCCATATTTTACTGCCGTTTGAAGAAAAATATTATAAACCCCATAGCACTATGAACTGCAACAGTAATCACAAAATTTAAAAAATAACAAATTCGAAATACTTCGGTATTGTTTTTTATCAAAATATGAGATGGGATTTTCATTTTAGCAATTTATGTAATAGAATTCGAAAAACTATACATATTTTAAAAATTAAAGAGTGTCCTATCGGTAAATCAACTCTATGCATTTTACTATGGCCTAGTGCAGTCGTTGTTATCATATGGTATATTAGCATGGGTCGGTGCAGCAAATATGTACCAAGATTGATTACAAGTGCTACAAAAACATATTTTGAAAATAATAACAGGAAAACCAATCTTATACCCATCGAAAGAATTGTTTTCAGAAACGGGTAAAATAGCGTTGCTCCAATTATATTACAATTCCGTATTAATACATACATTTCAATTTCCACACTTAATAAATTTACATCAACATGCATATCTAACCACGAATAAAAACGAAGCCATGCTGTCTAGATATGTAAAGACAATTTGACAAATATTTATCGCATTTCATTTGGAAATGTACTACATTTCTTCATTCAAAATCGATAATAAATGTGGTACTTTTATCATTAGCAACACTTTAACCCTAGCAACGGCGATTCGTTTTACGTTTGACAATACTGAAGTGTGTTGTTGGTGACACTGTAAGTCTATGTCAAATTCGATGTTAGTAGGTTAGGTTTTGCGTCAGTTTTGACATAGATTGACGCAAAACCTAACCTGCTAACCTCGAATTTGACACTGCTTAGACAGGTAGACAGATAAACAGGTAGACAGGCAGGCAGGCAGGCAGGCAGGCAGGCAGACAGATATACTATTAACGAAGTAAGAAGAGGGAAATGGGATATTAATACTGAAACAGATCTTAATTTAGCGCTTTCAAAATTATTACTACAGATCATCAGTGTCTAAGGATTTGCAACGATGAATAAATAGACCACTGGTCAACCTGATATGTTCCTGTAACGATTTTATGGGCACTACGGTGTAATAAAACGACAATTGTAAATATAATTGTATTTTATTTGTCTAATGTACATGTATAAAATTATTACACATATATTATACACCAGTCAATTATTGTGGTAGAGGTGTTGTTGTCATCTCTGTCTGGGGTGTCACGATCTCTTCGTGCTGTTTCCGAACTGGATTTATTCAATGATCCCTGCCTCTTTTAACTCTTCTATTATACTAACAATTTCATTTATATGATTTGTATGGCCAGATGCTTGAGAGACATACAGTAACTTTAATCGATCAACTAACTCGTTCGGATCATCCCAGTAAACATAATCCAACGGTTTATTGCTAACTTGTTTATACATTTGCTGCATACCTTTACCAGTAAGCTTTGTAGTCCTTAATGATATCGATGATGGCGAGGGTGATGATGACAGGTTAGATTTTATAAATTTCTTGTATTTCGCTTGGTTGAAACCTACCTTCTGATCATTTTGATCAAAATTTCTATGCGCCGCATTTGTTCTGTTTATGATATCATTATAATTTGCTCTATCTGTCAGCGTTGGAGTTATTTGAGGATCGTTTTTAAATAGTAATTCGTACAAACCAGGCGTACTTTCATAGTGCACATTTTTAACAATTATATCTGATCCCTTTATATCTGGCTCATCTCCACCAAAATAAAATTTGTTTTTATCAAAATGATATCTAATTCCATACCTCCCTAGTCCCTAGTTGTTATGGTCGTATTAGAATCATCTTCGGCGGATTCACACAATACTTCATCAGCAGGTTTTGGTGTAAATAATTCTAGTTTTGGAGGATTTGATATATTGATATATTGATCATCATCATCATCATCATCCGCGTCATAATCGTATTTAGTTTTTCTTTTAAGATTATATTTATCATCATCATAATTGTATTTAACTTTAAAACTTAAAAACACGTAATATTTACTTTGCTTACAAACAATGTTGAGGATTTCTCTCAATGTCTCTAAGACTCCAACACTTTTGTATTATGTTAAATACTGTTTACTAACTGACTGTTAATAACTATCAAAATATGCGAAAGACTATCAACTACCAGATCCCAGTCACTCGTGCGTCTCACCCAGAGTCTCAAACAAGTTTTAATTACCAAATAAAGACAGCATTCAATTTAGCGGTTGTGCAGATTTTTCTCAAACAATGGGTTTCATTGTTCAATTTTTACCAGCTTTGCACATTTTAACCTCTAGACAATAACATCCTGTTTATCTGATAATGGAGGTCAGCAAAAATTCCTCCAGACAACAATGGCTTCATTGTCCAATTATTTTTTGCAGTCGTGCAGATTTCTCAAACAATGGGCATCATTGTTCAATTCGTGGACAATAACATCCTGCATCTGCATGTCCCAACAAGTTACGATGACTCACATCCTGTTGAGCCTGGATAAGCGTAGGAACAAAATTAGACGTTTAGCCCCAAAATTCATCGTGGGAATCTTGTAAAAATTAGACTTTTAACCCCAAAAATTCGTTATGGGAGCACGTGACCTAGGTGAGGCCAATGACCTTGGTCCCGGCTAGACCCGTGACCTTGACCCCCGGCTAGGCCCTCGACCTTGACCACGGATAGGCCAACGACCTTGACAAACCTGCGCATAACACCTGCGCAGTGACACATTTTGCGCCAGAACCCGTCTAATAAACACTACTAACGCATAACATCAACTGGAGCTGCTTATTGTGTTTTAGTACATAGGAATGAGTTAGGCTCATCTTGGTTATGTTTTAACAGTTAGTGTCACTTGCATGTAAAAATTTAATATTTTACATTCCTTATGAAATGCGATAAAATAGTATACTCAACACGTTAGGAAAACATCACTTTTCTCAACTTGTAGAGTAATATACTATTTCTATATATAGCCCCTAAATTGTATAATGAATTTCAGCATTTTATTAAAACAAATAATATTCAAATAACCGACAGAAACTATAACAGAAAAATTTTATAATTTCTCTTTCAGTGACATTAAAGTTTAACTTCAAATATTATTTTGTTTTTCATCATTCATAACTCTCGCAATAAAGAAATAATTTTGTAGTTTGATATTACATATTCGTGTATATGTGCGTTGAAGCAGCAACGTGTGATACCACGCACTGCTTATTTAAGTGGTGTAACAATTACTCAATCCAATTGATTTCGTCAATTGTGTACCAATTTTGTTTGAATTTTGTATTATCAAAATTTGCTTTGAATTTGTTATGCATATAATATGATTTATTGAAATTTAATATAATATAATGTAATTTAATCTAATTTACGTTAATAATTATTGAAATGACATGAAATATAAAAATATATATATTTTTTTAAAAGTCCATTATTTTATATTACTTTTTAATCCTACAATCCTGCTTTTTTCCTGAAAATTTGAAGTACACGTTTAAATTATACATAAATAAAACATAATTTAACTCCAAAACACTTCTACTCGATATAATAGTTATTTATTGTATAAGTGTTTTAGATGGCGTTTTATCCATGCAAGAATGTTTAAACGCGAGAATGCAGTTCGAACGTTTAGTTTTCTTAAGTGGATAAAACGCAACTAAACACGAATGCAATACAACGTTTGATCCAACAACTCAATAAATATCTAAAAAAAGCATACGTTTTGTATTGACAGCCATGAAAAGTCGTAGTGACAATTTGGAAAGTACCGAAAGATCAAATGTTATACGTTTGGCAGTACTGAAGTGTATTGTCAGTCTATGTCACATTCGAGATGTTAATAGGTTAAGTTTGTTTGTTATTTGACACAGATTGACGCAAAACTTAACCTACAACCTACAAATTTCGAATTCGGCATAGCTTGACAGTGCTACCAACAATGCAGTAGTAAGTGACATGGTTTTATCTCACTAGTGGAATAAAGTAATTTCTTTATTCCACTAGTGGATAAAGATGTACTTTAGACGGTTCATAAGTATGGATAAAACTTTAATTATAACGTGATTGTGGATAAAAGTACTAAATGAGCTACCCGCATGGCTAGTTTGTCATTATCAAATTTACCGGATAAACTTCCCAGAAAATTTTGCTTATTCGTTTGTATTATTTTTACTCTAACCGCATTGCAGTACCTAGTTATATAAAAGATTATGGTATTGGTGCACCAAAAAGAGATAACTGCTTCCTGTTTGCGGAGTAGGACAAACAAACAAACCAATTGTACCCGAAAACAGCGTTGTCAGGCATATTTCTTTTCCAACCAGTTGACCACTTTTGATTCTTATTTGATATATACCTACGTACATACACAGTGAATACCAAGTACTAATAAGAAAATCACTGTAACGGTATAATACAATTAGTTCATCAGTTTTTGCTTTTATAAGCACACAAATTCGATTGCTTTTATAATCATAACTAGTGCTTTTCGTCTACTTAATTTATTGGGTTTAATGTATTGTTCTTACCACCTTTTTAGATTTCAATTTTAACATTTTAAGAATTTTATATTTTTAGTGAAAGTAAAATTACTTAAATGCAAAAAATATGAAAGAACTGTGTTATTTTAAGCATTTTTCTGCATATATCTGTTTGTTAGAAAAACAACACTTTTATAAATTACCCTTTATTTATAAAATGCCACTGTAGGTATAAAGACTATTGAAGTATAATTATTAAAAGATTTATGTGATAGATCTGAAATTGGGGCCATTTAACAACACTAGTCGGTTAAGGGATGGGACAAAACCTATTCCTAACGGTTTTCTCGTACGTTACTGCGTGGTACTTCGTTACTTGTATTTGCACGTGGTTTTACTTTAGGTAAATATTAAATAAATGTAAGTACTTACCTATTTAATATTCTATACATATTATTTAACCCTTGGAACCCGAAGTTTTTACTCTGTTTTGAGTAGATACTAGATAAGCTTGTTTTATTTGCCTTTACAGCTAACTTCCAAGCCCCTATCCCATTGTAAAAATATTTATAGAAGCGAAGTGACGTCACGTTCCATCAATAGTTATTTAGACCACAAGTGGTCTACTTTTTAAATGAAATTTTAAAATAGTTATTTAGAGCACAAGTGTTAGAAGTGCAACTTTTTTTACAAGTGTGAAGGGTTATTAAACGAGGCGCAGCCGAGTTTAATAATCCACACGCGTGAAAAATAAGCACCCTAACACGAGTTGCCTATAAGATTTTTTTAAAATTTCATTAAATATTCAAATCTAAGCCTATTTTGTATAGAATTCTATTTGCCTTCATTTTAGTCAAGTGCGTTGGTCAGTTCTGGTAACTAACGAAACCTCTATTTAAAACCGTTCATTCCTAAATTAAAAACAAAGTGTAACTTTTTTTCACTGAGTGAAATAAAGTGGCACTTTACGCACTGAAATTAATTTTAAAAAGCCTACTTTTTAAATGAAATTTTTTTACTTTTAAGACGTCCCACTGTAAAAATGTTGTCCAAGGTTTTTATAAAAACGTGATCAGCTGTTTGACTCAAAACTGAAAAGTAAGATTGGATTGCAGTGTTCTGATTTGTGGTTGCCGCCCCGTACGTTTTACAATAGGAAACTTATATATGAATAAAAAAATACTATCTCCATAACTTACAAGTTTGATATGATATGCTCTTCTTCAAATAAAACAAAAATACACGATAATGTTGAGTTAGGGTTAGATTTATAAGCGAAATCGCATATAAGGTGGATTCATGCTGGTATAATTCCATTGACGTAATGGTTTGTTCGTTAGACGACGTGCTTGTCATTTTAAATTAAATAAAATCAAATAGAAATAAAAATTACATCCTTATTACAAGCCAAATAGTAGATTATATTATTAGGAGTAAAAGTGATACGTTATGTGGAGAATAGAGATGGGAAAAGTAGTTCGTTGTGATGAACTAGTTCTCGCGAACTAGTTCGTAGGAAAGAATCGTTCAATATACTAGTTCGTTCGCGAACTATAATGCGCGCGCAAGCATTTAGGTAATCTGTATAAAGGTTGAACGATCATGTTGAAAGAAGAACGAATATGCAGAAATGCAGATTTGCAAGCGTTACAGTTGTGTGAACTGGCTGATCAGTTCGACTACATTCTTTTGTAGTAATTTATGGAATCATTTTGATAATTCTGCGGATAGTAGTAAGAAAGCAAAGTGTAATTATGGCACACAACTTTTTATTTTCGTTTATTTGACTGAACGTTACAAGGCTCAAGCTATGAATGAGTCCACAAGTTTTAGCCACCCTGTATTTGCTTCGACCCCCTGTGGGCTGTGGGTCCAGGAACTGAAGGTATTGTTGATGACAATGTCAGTTTATGTCAAATTCGAGGTTAGCAGGTTAGGTTTTGCGTCAGTCTGTATCAAATAACAAAACCTATCTTTGTGATTTGACATAAAGTAACACTAGCCTGCAGTACCGTCAAATATATAATACGAATCACAGGTGACTTTACTTATAAATTTATCTGATATCTCGGTATAATATTACCAAATACTACATCTTTTGAATATATTTTTAGTTGTTGATAAGCAGATAAAAATAGTTGAATTTCGTGTTCTTTTTGTAAAAATATTACTTAGAATTTTTATTTTAAATAAAATACAATGTTTTCTTATTACTGTTATTTAACGTCAAATATATACTTCACACTAGCCCACAAAAATTAAATGATGTAATAATAAATAAAATAATATCCACAGACAATAAGTTGAGTTTCGTTTGCGGCCAGTGTTATCATAATAAATCAGTTATTTGTTGTGCGGAGCTCCAATGGGTCCAAACAAAAGTCGTCATTAGCCGATTATCGCGACCGGCGACCGACAAAATGTTATTAATTGGTTTCACGTTCAAACAGTGCTGACTGCTGAGAATGACTCGTATTACAGTAGTTTGCGAACTATGAACCGATCGATTACCTAATTCATATTAAAGATTGCTAAAAGTTCGATAGTTCATTTTGAACTAGTTCATTTCAAAGTCGCGAACTAGTTCATTTAGTTCACCTAAACGAATCGTTCATTTTATCAGTTCGTTCGCGAACTACCCATCTCTAGTGGAGAAGCTGAAGTTTATTTAGCCGAACGTTACTGAGGAAAATAATTCAGCTAAGCCACATAAAGTCACTTTTACTCCGAATAACATATACTATTTTATCCGCAAACGTATTCAGATAAATTTCATTAATATGAATTTAAAAAAAGGATGCATCGGCCGGGAATCGAACCCGGGCCACCCGCGTGACAGGCGAGCACTCTACCCCTGCGCCAACCTTGGTTGTTTAAATGACGCGCTACTATAATGATATATGAACATACTGAATCACCTGAGCTAATAGCACACGGCCACAGCAGCTGTCACACCATAACCCACGGCGACAGATGCACCGCTCCGCTGCTTAAAGAATTTAATTAAATTAAAACTTTTTCGTACTCTGTTTGGAAATAAAAAACAGCCTACGATCTAAGTCTAAAAATTAGCAAAATTTTAAGCCATCATACAATTTAATCGGTCCAGTATCTTCGGAGGAGATAGCGAACAAACATAGAAAGAAAGAGAGCAACGATTTTATGTGATTAGGTACATAAAGTACGCAAAAGTTGCTATTTTATCTGCTTATTGCTTAATCAGATAAAGTGACACTTTTACCTTGTCAATAAAGACACATAAGTTGTCACTTTTATGACATTTGCGGATAAAATAAGTTTAAGTGTTAAGCGTTCAAACAGCAGATTCAAATCTCAAATCCCTAGTGGGCTGCGCCAAAGCCTACTATAAACTCAAGCCACGGTCAAGCACTTTGCGGAGCTCGTGACGTCACGATAGTGGAGATAGTGCAACATAAAGCCTGGAAGCACTGCATTTTGCACTTCTGAATGCTGATAGCATTGCTCTGATGCATGTCTGATGCAGTGTATGACAAAAACTGTGAAAATATTCAATTATAGTAGATACATAGCTGGTGTTGAGGGTAAGTTAACTAACTATAAGACAAAAACACAAACAGATATTCGGTATTCATGTGATAAAAGTCACATCACTGCTGTGTTCCAGGATGTAAAAGCAATTATGATTCTCTCAAGGAAGCCTACAAAACAATTTTCTTTTTTTCGAAACAACCTGAAAGAATTACGTTATGTCAAAGAATGATTCACAGAGATGATTTTGTGCTCACAGAGATGATTTTGTGCTCACAAAGTCCTCAGTAGTGTGTTATCATTCATGAACAGTTCGTAATTCGTGAAGATAAGTTTAAACAAAATTATGGTAGGTACTATACTTGAATTTTTGAGCCCGTGCGTGCACGTCATCAATCCGCCTTTTAGTAAGGTTTTCAGTACCAACATTTGAAAAATATAAAACTACTCTTTTTTTCAATAAAATACTGATTAATATTGCTTTTGCTAATAATATAGCTTCATATATTGCTATAGCCGTACATTTTTTGTTTTAATATTTCATAATTTCCATGAACAATAGCAAAGACTATAATACGTCGGGGTACTTTGTGTTTTCAAGTTCTGCTCAGGGAATTAACACGTACGCATGTCGCTTTTTAAAACGACTTATTTGTTATAGTGGTTTTGACAGGTGTTGACAGTGACATATAGTTTAGTTTTGCATTTTAAAAATCCGTTGTTTTCATAACGAATATTGCGAAGAGTTTAGTTGCTGGAAACGTTGGGGAACTTTAAGCTAAAATGTCGACCGCCTTACCCAGAAAGTCAAAAGAGCTTGTTGCCGCTTTGATAAGGTATTTTGAACGAGAAAGAGACAACGATGGTGCACTTATACCGCTAACTGCTGTGAGACAAGTAAGTAATTTACACATGTAATATAATAATTCGTAATATAATGACCAACTTTCTAATGGTTTGGTGTTACAGAGAGTTGACAATGCTTTAAATTTAAGCATATGAACAGTCTGTTCTATTTCGCAGACCTGCAAATCTGTATACTGTATACACCATGGTTCAAAATAGTAAGTTGATACACTTATCATCATAAAGGACAAAATAGCCGAAAAACGCCGCCTCAGGCAACGATGGCAACTTACCAGATCGGACCTCGACAAACGAGAGTATAATAGGGCCAGCAAACATCTAAAAAAACTCCTTAGTCAACATTAAAATCAAGGAATACAGGCCGATGCCTTTGCTGAATATCTCACCAAAGTGTTTACACCCTTCCCTTGTCAACTCCCGAATGAAGATGCCAAAGATCAACATAAAGAAATCTCCAGGATATGACCTGATAGCTGGGACAATTATCAAACAATTACCAACTAAAGCTATACAAGCCCTTACACATCTGTATAATTCTATCCTCAGAATCCGGCACTTCCCAAGTCAATGGAAAACAACGCAAATAATCATGATTATGAAACCTGGTAAACCACCAACGGAAATTACATCATACAGGTCCATAAGCCTACTCCCATTCTGTCAAATGTCCTTGAAAAATTGATTCTGAATAGATTAATGCCAATTTTAGACGACCAAGAACTAATCCCTAACCATAAATTTGGTTTCCGTAAACAACATGGTACCGTGGAGCAGGTGCACAGAATAAAGGACAAGATATACAGAGACTTGGAAGGAAAAAGATACTGCTCTGCAGTGTTTTTGGATGTCAAACAAGCTTTCGACCGAGTTTGGCATCAAGGCTTATGCTACAAGCTCAAACAATACCTACCCTACCAGATGTTTGAACTTCTGAGCTCATACATAACAAACAAGCACTTTTTGATAAAATACAAATACGAAAATACAACATTACACCCTATCTCCTCTGACGTACCGCAGGGCAGCGCATTGGGTCCCATCTTATATTTAATATACACTGCTGACTTACCCACATCGCGTCTAACAACATCAGTGATCTACGCAGAGGACATGGCCATTCTAGCCTCTCACATCAATCCACAAGCCGCCTCAAAGTATCTCCAAGCTCATCTCAACAAAATCCAATGGTGGGCCAACAAATGGCGAATCAGAGTGAACGAAGCTAAGTTCCAACACGTAACCTTCACTATGAAAAAAGAAAATTGCCCTCCAATAACACTTAACGGACACCAACTACCACACTCAGAGGCAGTCAAATATCTGGGTCTACACATTGATAGGGGACTAACCTGGAGAACCCACATATTCACCAAGCGTAAGCAACTCGGCCTTCAACTCCAAAAGTTATACTGGCTCATCGGTAGAAAATCTAAACTATCATTGGAAAATAAACTCTTAATTTACAAAATAGTTCTTAAACCAATATGGACTTATGTGATCTCCCTGTGGGGTACTGCAGCTACTTCCAATTTGGCAATGCTTTATCGGTTCCAAAATAAAGTACTAAGAATGATCGTTGACGCGCCATGGTAATAATGTGATTTTAAGTGATCTACAAATTCCCACAGTGAAAAGTGAAATTAAATATTTTAGTGCGAGATACAAAGACAGACTGACCGTTCACCCCAACGATTCTGTGCAGCACCTTATGGAAGATAATAATAAACCCAAAAGACTTAAACGTTTTAAGCCATCTGATTTACCTACAAGATTTTAACTGTAACTGTAAATTACTTTTGACAAATAGTATATTCTTTTCATAACCCATACATTACATATTAAAATAATGTAAAGGGAGATTTCGCTGGAATTCTGCCCCACATGTTACCTCTTAATCATCAGTGCTTACACCAAATTCTATAAAATACTTATTGCCAAATAATCTGTGGCAGATTGTATAATTAATGGAGAAATAAAAAAACAGCAATGTTTTGCTTCTTAATATCTAAAAGCTTATTTTAAATTAAATTCATTAATAACATGTAAATCCAAGTTTAGCCTGAAGAAGTGTCTAGATATTAAAGAATGAAACGTTGCAAATATCTGTCCTATTGTTTAATACCATACTAATGTTGTATTTTTAACTCATTGTTTTTCTTAACTACTTGCGTTTATTGTTTTCCACTCTCTAAACTTGTGTCTGTATTAAGTTACATTTATGATCTGCTTTATTGGATTTGAGATGTCTATAAAATTTAATGTTTTAGTTATTTTAAAATGATACTGAAATGATTTATTTGATTTAGTTGTTCAAATACTGCGCAATTCCAATTAGTATTCTTTGTAAAAATATGTAAATTATTTTACTATTATAGTCAATTTATTCGTTATTTCATGTGGTACTCAATACAATGTTTTTACTAAAATAAATCGAGCAAAATTGTATTTTTAATTGATTTTAAGTTGGGTCCGAAAAATTACATAAATACCTGCAGAATACCTGTTATAAGTAGCCTCAACAGGTAAATAACATATACAGCGAGCAAGCAAAGTATCAGTTACAGGAAAATGCGCCTAAGTCGTATATCTGAAGTGCGCCAATTCATTTCACACAAGCTACATCATTCAAGTTTTCAAAGTGCTGATTTTCTGAGGTAGTTTGGTCACTTAATTTTACATTAATTGATAGCTGTCAACGTTAACTATAAAAATGTTATGTAAATTAATATGATGTTGTATTTAGTTTTCCTGTTGTGGTTTTTTCTTTCATCTTTAAAATATTAATTTAATATATTCATTAAATTCTAACTGTTAAAGTTGTATTTTATCTACCTTTTACTTCACATTAAAATGCAATTTTATCGTCTAGACGATAAAAAATTACATATTCACATTGTTGGTAGCACTACCAAGCTATAGTACATTTTTTTTCTATAATAATTTTCAAGGTCAACTTTCTAGGGGATAGGTTGCATGCCTGCAGGGTCCCTAGTTTTAATAATGTTGGTACATAGATTTTTAGTTCTTTTCTTCCACTAAAAAAAATTATTGTCATTTTGACAGATATGTCATAATTTAATATCGCTTGCTTCATTTTTGCATTTAAAATATTTCTTGGTTTGTTTTTTTATCCGATTTTATTGATGATGATGATGATTCCATGTTAAAAAAAGAAATTTGTCAAGAGTTCAAATTAAGAAACTTTGACATTCAAAATTGACACATAACCTTAATTTTGAAAAAGTTCTACCAACACGAGGTATAAAAATGTCCTAGCGTTTTAATCACATGTCTACCAACATTGTAACACTTTGACAGTTATTATAGAAAAAAAACGTACTTTATGTGAAATTCGAAATTTGCAGGTTATATTTTGCATCAGTCTGTGTCAAACAACGTACTTTTAGTGACTGTATAAGGATCATATAAACATACTAGAAGATGATGTCATCAATATGTTATGACGTGCACGCACGGGCTCAAAAATTCAGGTATATTCTTATTGTGCTAAGAGACAGGCCAAAGTTAATTGACGATGCTTATCCCACAATTTTTAAGAATCAACCCAAATATATGTCAAAAACTCTTACTAAAAAAAGGAAAGTCGCAGACGAGAGAGAAGAAGAAATACATAAAAGACAACAGGCTGCCGAAGAAGAATTAATTCTACTGGATAAAATTAGAGCCTTTCAGGTGAAAGAAAATTACAAAAACAAAGCTACACCTCTGTGAAGTTAGCACCACAAGTTCAAAAAATGTTATTTTTTTCAAGAGTTCCCGTTGCACCCCAAAGAGTTCTAGAGTTCTTTGCTATTTTTAAAAATAGTTCTATGTATTTAAGACAAAAAAAATTTAATCGAAAATTTCGGGTGCTAACTTCACTTTTTCCTCGGACAAATACCACTATAACTCTTTTTCAGTTATACTTATTGAAAAATGTCATAACACTTTTCGATAGAACTCGCCGGGGTGCTACTAGAACTCTAACAAAAAAAGGAAGATTTTCGAAAAACAAAAATTTATAAACCGGAAAAAATACCTTTTTAATTTTTTTAAGTTCCGGTAGTTCTAATGGGAGTTGTAGTAGCACCCCGACGAGTTCTATCGTTAACTTTAATAACATCTTTTGATAGCACCCGAAATAAAAAAGCTACGCCCATGTTTGTGTTAGTACTTTTACAAAACGACGAAGTCCTGAAAGCAATTTCTTAAAAGTTCCGGTAGTTCTAATGCGAGTTCTTGTAGCACCCCTGCGAGTTCTATCGTTAACTTTCATAACATTTTTTGATAGGACCCGAAGTAAAAAAAGTTATGTCCATTTTTGTGTTAGTATTTTTACAAAACGACGAAGTCCTGCAAGCAATTTTTGAAAAGTTTCAGTAGTTCTAATGGGAGTTCTAGTAGCAACCCGGCGAGTTCTATCATTAACTTTAATAACATTTTATGATAGGACTCGAAGTTAAAAAGTCGACGAAAATACACTCGCGAGTGCGTTGGGTTGTATATTAAAACTGTATAATGAGAGTATGTTGTCAGAAAAATTATTACGTACTTAAAATTTGTTGGCAACCGTTAACCATGTTCAAATTCATTTTAAAATCTATACGGAAATGATAGAAAATACATATTTATTAAACCTTATTAGCCAATACACACTTTATTAATAATTATATTTTTGGACATAGGGAATTGTGTTCGTTAACTGGAAAATAGTACATGGTGAAAGTCGGATTTGGATATATCGGGGCCACCCAGGTAAGCAGAAGGTTGATGATACTCGGGGGCGGCTAACACAATGGCGATGGTCTTGACTCCATAGGAACCCCGCAAATTGCCTTTTGAGTGGTTAACTTAGCACCTTCCATTGCTTACTTATAAACAGATATACATCAGATTGCGTTTTCATGTAATGAAAAATGCTTACAACAGACACACAATCAAAGGCTGCAACTAATCTAAACAAGTTACAACGACACACAGCATCTTTGAATCCAAATTCCCAAGAAATCGCCTTTTTGGGGTGACCCCGTTAAGTCGAACATATCCCCCCCCCCCCACATTGCTCTACTCTTCCGAAGAACCACAAACGACAAAATAAACTTAATAAAATGCTTCTACCACGCCATCGACAATATAGAAAAAACTAATTACTACATAAATGATTATATAGACTATCACTAACGTATTTATGAAAATATTTATGTTACGTTATCTAACACTTTCTGTATTATACACAGAAATGCTCCAAATTTTGGCACAAACTTTAAAAACATTATAGAAACGACACTTTTCCAACGAAGATCATAAAGTTTTCGAAATGAGCTCACTGTAAAATCAGACTGAACTGGACATTGAACAAATATAAGAATATCGTTAAAAGAGCCGGTCATCACTGTGGAAAATAACTTGCATGTATTTAGCGAACCTATGAATGAAGATAAGAACCTTTAAAATCCGATAAAATTATTATTTCAGTTAAGTTCCTTATTCTCCTTCAAAAATTACGCAAAATACGGTACTGTAGAGGCTCAAATAGCTTATAGCAAAAAGGCTTCCAGCACTTCGTCGTTTTGCAAGAGTAAAACACAAAAATGAACGTATATTTTTGCTTCGAGTCGTATCAAAAAATGTTATTAGAGTTATCTATAGAACTCGCCGGGGTACTACTAGAACTCCCATTAGAACTACTGGAACTTTTTTCAAAAATTGTTTTCAGGACGTAATGGGCGTAACCTTTTTACTTCGGGTGCTATCAAAAAATGTTATTAAAGTTAACGATAGAACTCGCCGGGGTGCTACTAGAACTCCCATTAGAACTACCGGAACTTAAAAAAATTAAAAAGGTGTTTTTTTCGGGTTTATAAAAAAAAATTCTCCAACCACACGAATAAGACGCCATATTGTCGAATAATTTTGTATAAAAAGTAAGCCGTTTCGGGATGTTCACCAATTACCTTGGCAACTGTACACTTTTCGATTCATATTTGCACTAGTACAAAAATGGACGCAAGATAAGGTTTTACATGTTAAATTCTAGAACGCTTCCAAAGTAAGGTGCTGCGCATGATAGCGAATGCGCCCTGGTTTGTGCCAAATACGATCATCCTAAGGGATCTTCGTATCCCCACAGTCAAAGAAGAAATTCGCCGCTTCAGCTCCCAATACAGTACTCGACTTAGAGCCCATCCTAACACTCTCGCAACAGATCTTATGGATCAACCCAATAATAACAGACGGCTACACCGACATGTGCCAAACGATCTGCCAACCAGATTTTAAATATCTAGTTATTTTAAGTTTAGTTGTAAGTTGTAGTTTGTAAGGATTTTCCCATTGTCACATAAGGCGTATGAGCCTATTTGTAATAGAAGTATGCTATTGAGCATGCTTCTGCATGTCTATTATATTATCACACGAATTTGCTGAATGTACTTGTACAGTTGCAAATAAATGGGATATTAAATTTAAAAAAAAAAAAAAAATTAAATAAAAAACAAACGTTTCGTCAATATTCGGCATTCGTCGTCGTTGTTGTTTATTTTCCCCGTATAGTGATTGTTTATTTGAGCCATGCCAGTTCTACAATATAACCTACAATGTTTGATTCTAAATAATAAGTCATATTACCGAATTTATGAGTAGTTGGAGAAAAAAAAGGTATGTTTCATTCGCACAAAAAATGCGTTTTCGGGACGCGTAAGACGTGCAGCGGAGTCCGGCGATCTGTCTTACTTGTTTCAAAATCATGCAATTTTTGTACTAATGAAACAAATAACTATTTTCGAAAATCTTTTTGTTTTGTTAGAGTTCTAGTAGCACCCCGGCGAGTTCTATCGAAAAGTGTTATGACATTTTTCAATAAGTATAACTGAAAAAGAGTTATAGTGGTATTTGTCCGAGGAAAAAGTGAAGTTAGCACCCGAAATTTTCGATTAAATTTTTTTTTGTCTTAAATACATAGAACTATTTTTAAAAATAGCAAAGAACTCTAGAACTCTTTGGGGTGCAACGGGAACTCTTGAAAAAAATAACATTTTTTGAACTTGTGGTGCTAACTTCACAGAGGTGTATGAAACTACATACAAATTTCATGAGTTTCTTACTTACTTACTTAATCCTGATGCCTGTTGTACCTTTCGGTTTAGACGTGTTTGGTTAAGACTGTCTCGGGTTCTCTTCTCCATAGTCCTCTCAATCTTCGGCTGTCGTTCGCTAGCCGAGTTACTTCGCCCCAGTTCACCCCTCTACTTTGTATTGCTTCTTTCACTTCTTTTTGCCACTCATTTCTTGGTCTTCATATTTTTCTTTTTTCTACTCTTGCCTCGTATACCCTTTTCGGTAGTGATGTGCTCTCCATCCTTGTTACATGTCTCAGCCATCTCAGTTGGTTTTGTTGTTTCCTGTATTTTATCGGTTTACTTGTTTTACCTGTGTACTTCATTCTTGGTTATAATAATAATAATAATATTTATTCATGTTAATACGCATTACATGCATTTACATAGGTCAAAACAAGTCGTAACATTAAACAACACACTATAAATATATATGCCAGATGCATATTAAAATTTTGCACAAGTTAAAAAATCATCAACATTGTGGTATGCCGCATTCAATAAATGTTTTTTTATTACAGTCTTATATTTTTGTAAAGGCATTTGTCTAATAGAAGTGGGAATTTTGTTATAAAGTTTTAAAGCTAGGTAAAACAACGGCTGCCATTGCGTTCTGGCCAGCCTGTGTGTTGGTATAGTTAGATCGTTATTATATCTAGTAGTATAATTATGGAAATCCGATTGCTTAAAAAAATTTTTTTCATTGTTTTTCACATATAACAAACATTCCAATATTAAAACACTAGGTAGAGTTAAAATTTGCAGTTTTATAAATAACGGCCTACAGTGTTCTCTATAGTTTTCAGAAGCCATTAATCGTACTTCAGCTTTTTGCAACACAAACACACGTTCAACGTGGGCACTGGCACCCCACAAGATTATTCCATATTGCAGAACACTGTGAAAACTAGAAAAATAAAAGTTTCTTGTCGCTGAGAAAGTTGTGAGCTGCACTAATTTTCTTATCTGGTAGAGTGTAGTAGCTAATTTTATTGTCATCAGCTGCACATGCGATTGCCACTGGAGATTGTTGTCTATATGAAAATCAAGACATTTTAGCACCTTTTTGTCTCTTCCATCACACCTCACGTCGAACACTACGATCTGAGTTTTTGCTGTATTGAGCTTCAGTCCATTTGAAGTGAACCATTCTTGGGTGACAATAATATTTCTGTCGGCAACTGAGTTTAGAGCAGTTGTGTCCTTTGCCGTGTTAATTATAGTAGTATCATCCGCAAATAGTATTCATTTTCCTGTGGTACAGTTTGCAGGCAGATCGTTGACATATATCAAAAATAGCAGGGGGCCAAGGACTGACCCTTGCGGCACTCCTGATTTTAACACCATTTCCTCTGACGTTTCTTGGTTAACGAACACGATTTGCTTTCTATCTTCTAAGTAACTTTTGATTAGTAAATGTGGTAGGCCCCTTACTAAGATTCTGTCTAGTTTGGCCCTGTTTTCTATATTCCTTAGAAATCGCATCTCCATGCTTGCTATCTTGCTTTGTTACCTTTCTGTTGTTGTCTACGACTCGCTCGAGTATGTAAGCACCGGCACTGAGATCCACCTTTGTCTGCTTAGGGATCTCTTTCTTTTCTAGAAACGTTCTTCTTATCGCATTGTATTGTTGTCCTGTTCCTGCTATTCTTTGACCTATCTCACTGTCGATTTTGCCATCTTCTTGTATTACTACTCCTACGTACTTGTACTGTTCTACTTGTTCCAGTTTTGTACCATCTATCTTTATGTTGTGCTTTGCTTGTTTTGTGCTTATCACCATCGTTTTACTTTTATCCTTATTGACTATCATACCCATCTTTTTTAGTTCCGTTGCGTACACGTTCAGGTTGTGTTGTAACTTTCTCTCGCTCACCCCATGTATGGCCATGTCATCGACGAAAGCTAGCTCTGATATTTGTATCTTCTGCATTTTCCAGTGCCCTATTGTGAACGGACGTATTGCCCTCTTGTATTGTTTGATTACCTCGTCAAGTACTAGTGCAAACAGTAGCGGTCTCAGTACACATCCCTGTCTTAGTCCCGTCTTAGTCTCGAACTCCCCCGACTCTTGATTGTTGCATCTTACATAACTTCTACAGCACTGATATAGAGCCTTGAGTGCATGGATCAGACGTTTCTCTACTCCTCTTTTTTCTACGCATCCCCAGACGTCCTTCATTTCCACTTTGTCAAAAGCTTTTTGTAATTCTATGTAGCATATGTGTACTTGCTTGTTTGCCGCTATCGCTTTTTCGTTTATTTGTCTCAAAGTACTTGCGTACTTCTTTCCTTCCTAAATCCGCATTACGCTTCTTCCAGTGTTCCTTTTACCTTTTCTCTGATCTTTTGTTCTATGACCTTTGCGTATAGTTTACCAGGTATACTTAGGAGAGAGATGCCTCTAAAATTTACACATTCTCTTACGTCTCCTTTCTTGTGTATGGGTGTTATTATTCCTACTTGACAGTCACGGAGTGTGCGCCCTTCTTTTAAACACATTCATTACTTTCAGTAATTCTTCCTTATTTTTTCTCCCGCTTGTTTGATCAGTTCTGGAGTAATCATGTCTTGTCCTGCTGCTCTGCCGAGCTTCATTTTTAATATTGCTTCGTCTAGTTCTTCTCTTTTCACATTTTTGCTTCGTTTCTTGTGTTTTCTTTGTCTTTTGTTATGTTTTATATCCCCACCGTTCAGAAGTGACATGAAGTATCTTCTCCATCTTTCCATTATTTCTTGTTCTTCATTTAGTACTCTTCCTTGATCGTCCCTAATATTCTTAATTAGTACTTCCTTTTTTTGTCTCATCTGTTTAATTACTCCGTAGAATAGTTTCTGGTTCTCTGAATATGCGTTTTTCATAGTGTTTCCAAATTTTACCCAGGAATTTTCTTTTGCTGTCTTTATGGCTTTTTTGACGATTGTTCTGATGTTTTTGTATGCATCATAGTCTTGAGGGTTTCTTAGCTGTAGGTGTTTTCTCCATTTCTTTTTCTTCTCCTGTACTATTTTCTTTATTTCTTCTGTCCACCATGGTGTTTTATTTAGGTATTTGTTACTTACTTACTCTCGATGTGCCACAGACTTCTTTTGCTGAATCTGTTATACTCCTCTTAAAACTCTCCCGTCTTTCTTCTACTGTGCTTCCTTGTATTACTTTCGTGTCCAGTATTTCTTTATATTAGTCTCTTACATCCGGTTTTTGAGTTTGTGGTTGTTTATTCTTATTTGAGCTGCCTTCTTTACTTTCTTCCTGTTGTAGTTTCCATTCTAATATTACCATATGGTCTCCATCTCCGGCTTTACTCTTACAGCCTTTATTGCTTTCCATAGTCTTCTTTGGACCAATAAATAGTCTATTATTGATTTGGTGCCTTTGTTGTGGTCTTTTCGTGTGAATTTATGCTTGTCGTCGTGTGTAAATTTGGAATTTGCTACCACTAGGTCGTTTGCCGGACAGAATTTTAGTATTCTTTTCCCGTTTGTATTTAGCGTTTCTTCGCCTTGTTTTCCTAGATCTTCTATTCATTTGTTATTTTTTGCTACCCTACCGTTGAGATCTCCCTTAATTATTTTTTCTTGCCGCGCGCTGTCTACCTTCTCTTGCAGCTCAACTTGTTTTAGTCTGACTGTCATCGTCTTCGTTTGTACCGTACGCGACTATTATTGTTATTGGTTGCTTTCCAAACTTCATGTCTAATTTCATAATTCGTTCGTTCTTATAATTCACCTCGACTATATTCTTTACTTTGTCCTCGCTGATTATAAATCCTACCCCTGCCTGTGCGTGAATTTTCTGTTCTACTCCGACTGTGTACATTCAGTACCCTCCGTGTATTCTTTCCTTTCTTTTCCTTTCATTTTAGTCTCAGTTATCCCTAAATAATCTATGTTCGCTTTTTCACCTTTTCTACTACCTCTACTTCTTTCCCTCTGCTTCCTCTTACGTTCCATGTCCCTAGGTTCATTATTGTTTTGTCTTTTGAGGCGAAGTTTTCTTTTTTCTTAATCCTTTCCTCGCCATGTTCGTCGTATTTTGTTCGTCTACGGTTTGTATTCTTAGTTTTTTGGGTGGCGGGTTCTTTGTTCCAGCTCCACTATTCCGTTCTTTTCTGAGATCCATTTGTGTTCTTTGTCATTTATGTAGATCTTCTGGTAGCCTACTCTTGTTTTATTTCTTTTCTCGGATTCTCTTCTGGCTATGTTTCTTAATTCATATTGTATTTTTCTTTCTTCTTTAGTCAAATCACTTTCAATGAATATTCTTCTTCCCTTGAGCGCTTTCTTGCTCTTCATTACCTCTATTTTCCTGTCAAGGTTTTCCAGTTTGATTACTATTATGTCTTTCCCGTTTTCTCTCTTAATTTTATAGGCTTCCATTACTGCTGTATCGACCATTAAATCTTTCCTTATAAACTCTTCCAGTTCTTTTTATATATTTGGGCCTTTTGTTCCGTAACCACTTATTACAATGTTGTTTTTAAGCTTTTCCTTCTCCTGCCTTTCTAGTGCTTGCTCTAGCACTTCCACTCTCTTATTCAGTTGTTTATTTTTATTTTCCCATTTATCGTTTCTTTTTTCATTTCCTCTCTCAGGTTTCTTATCTCTTCAGAGTTTTTCTTTAGTTCCTCGACCATTTTTTCCATCACTATTTTGATTTCAGCCATGTCTTGTTCTTTATTCTCTTTTCTTCTGTGGTAGCCTGGTGATCTTATTGTCTTTTTGTTTTTTTCCTATCTTCTTCTTCGCTCTCTGCCCTATCTCTCTCTCTTTTCTTCGATTTTTCCTGTTTTTCGTCTTCTTTTGCCTCTTTATTTACATTCATTCGTCCCTAGTATTCGGATCGACGCACTTTCTTTATTACACCGTTCACGCAGCTAACTTATCGCGACCGCACCGTGTAGTACGAGCGACGGTTACACTAGGTCTAGTGTGATAAAACTTTTCAAGATCATATATATAATCTGTTACGTCATTGATGGGGGAACACAAAATGACACTGCTGCCACGTGTGAAGCAAACGGCGCTATAAAAAATAGTTATTTTGTTTTTTTTTAATATCTAGTATTATAAAACTCCGGGATTTTTATTGTTCCTCGACACAGGGGAAGGGTAGGGCTATAATAAAAAAAAAGTGCTGCCAGCCCCCATAAGAACTCTTATCAGCTGCAGCAGGGAGATAGTGATCCCTCGGATCCTATTTTCTAGTATCATCGAACTTCATAAAAATTCAAACGTTATCTGACAGATCATCAATTTCTGTGTAAAAAACACTGCTACCTTTTCCAAAAAGTGAAGAAAATGGCAGCAGCAGCATTTAAAAGTCGCGATTATCGCAACCGAATTTCGCGTGTCCATTATATTTTATCAGAATTAATCCTGTTTTTCTCGATTTGTACTAATGAAATACGGGTGACATTGTAATTTGCAATACATTTTTAATGACGTTGATTGTTTAAACAAATGAAATTGTATTTTTTATGTGGTATTTTTCGATTTTCCCTTATTTTTCTGTTTCATTTTCATATTTTCCATGCATTTAATTGCAACTGAGAATGAATTAGTTCTATTCAGGATGGAATCATCGTTTAAATAATTAGATTCTATCAATTATTCCAAGGTCATTGATATTTAGGTCGCTTTTTTAGGTCTTTTCGCGTTTTTCACAGCACGTACGAACCCGTTTCGCATTTTTATTGAACATGCCATTTATTTTTGAGCTATTTTTAAGCAGAAATTGTGTCTACTACATTATGTTAAAATCAATCATTTTGAAGAAGATACAGCATCATTTAATCACATTCGGCAACCTTTCGCTATATTACCACGAAGAAAACGAGAATGCCGGACTATTAGCGAGGGTTAACGAAAATACAATTTTTAAATTTGACTTAAAGTTTGATGAATGGAAGCAACTCTTTCGTATCTCTAATGTTATCGACCACAAAATTAATCTATTAACTACGCAAAACTTGAAATCGTTCTACAGTCGCGGCCAAAAAAAACGGGATTTTTTTTATCTAGCTCTCAAAATGCGAAAACAATTGCTGACACTAACAATTCTAATTAATAAATGTCATCAAAAGTAATTATTCGATTCTGCCGACATATATTGAAAATACGGATAAAGCGAGAATAATTGCTCATGTTGGCGCATTTTTCAGGTAAAAAAAAGTGTCCCGTTTTTTTGACCGCGACTATATAATAGGGTAATTTTTCACATTAAAAATACACTTGGACCTCACTGCTACAACATCGCTGGCAGTTATGAAGAGAATAAGAAAATAACAACTAAGATCTGCAACGAAGGCAGTTATGAAGAAGAGAAGAAGGAAATAAAAACTAAAATCTGCAGCGAAATTCAATCGCTCGCAAATAACAAGACTTCTCAAACCAGATACAGAATATCATCTGCTTAATAGAAAAAAATGATGTGCGAAGGCGATTTAGGCTCGATCCACACTATCGGGCTGCTCTCGGTTCGATCTCGCTCCGCTCAAATATTTATACATTGTTAGCAATGGGCACATTCACACTATCGGTAACGCTCAAGCTCAGGTCGTGCCCATAGCTAACAATGTATAAAAAATTGAGCGGAGCGAGATCGAACCGAGAGTAGCCCGATAGTGTGGATCGAGCCTTACCTAGCATAATTCAAGATTGTCGATAAAATTCGGTATATCAACATAAGACATCAGTTACTTTATATTGTAATGATGTAGAACCCCCCCCCCCCCCCCCCCTCGCCGATGGAAACAACCGCTCATTTTTTACATTCTTATTGCCAAAGTTACCGTACAAGTATACCGATTAATCGAATATTAAAATATTTATTACCGTCTAAAGTCACAAAACAAAAATTCTACGATTGGTACGCGGTCGGGTTAGCGCTAATTAATGGATGATAACGCGTCGGCAGTTAATGGAATTTCGTTTTGTGTAAACTTTTAGTTGCACTTCGATCGCAGAGTTGGTTTAACGTGGGTAATTCTAATTTGTTCAAACAATCCCTGTCGTGATAAATAAATGGCATGTTTCAATAAAAATGCGAAACGGATTCGTACGTGCTGTAAAAAACGCGAAACCCGTTATTTTTGTGAAAATATTGATTTAGTTAGTTTGGCAATTTTTTTATTTATATATTTTGTATTAATTTTTATTTGTTTGTTACGTTAGTTTAACAATTTTTTTTTTAGTTTAATGGCATTTATCTTTTCCACATTTTTATTTTTGTTATTCTTTATATGTTAGGTACATACTGTCTTCAGATAACAGTATACCGGGTGACAATGAGACTAGGGCCATGCTTATAACTTCTTTATTTATGAATCGCTTTGGATACAATTTTATACCAAGATACTAGACATAATTTCTGATTGGCCGATAGATATAGTCAAAATGGCTGACTTCCGGTTTTACAGGAAATGATACCAACTTTAATTTTTTAAATGGAACGCCCTGTATAATTTATGTTTTTCTGAATTTACGAGTCAAACTACATATAATAGCCTTTCCAAATTTCAATTTTGGTAAAAAAAAAAAATGTTTTCAATTTTTATTTTTTACCATAGAAGGCATTAACTTGGAAAATCTATTTTAATTGACTCTAGCAACTCTTAATAATATCTATTTTATCAAAAAGGTCAATAACAAACCTTTAATAAAAGAATATAATTTGCTAAACTTGTTTTAAAAAAAAGTCACTTTTTTTAAATGGCACCTACTAAGGGTCATCTTGTCATTAGATAGAAAATGTAATTACCAATCTAACGATATGCATCATGCACTACTTTATCTTGATCTGAAACTGAAAATTATTTTTTGTTAAATATTTTTATGTAATAACTAATACTACCTAGGCAAATTTGGCAACACTGTTGTATGTAATTTGATTGGTATATTCCGAAAAACATAAAACATATAGAGCCATCTATTTAAATAACCAAAGTTAGTGTCACTTCCGGCAAAACCGCTACTGCGCATCTACGGTGGTGTCTTCTCATCCCAGTCTTACTCTATCTGTACTGTTGCTGATGTACGTATACCAAAATGTTGTAGTTGTTACATTATACTTACAATACCCCGAATAGGAAATTGAAACTTACATGCAATAATCATGTAATAACCTGCTGATGTTACATATAATATTGGAAAGGACGTATATGTAAATGTTATTTAACTGTGTTTGCTGGGTATAATAACGGCATTATTATTATTATTATTATTCCACTTACCTTTTCTACAAGATAATGCGATTGCTCTAGAACATTTTCTAAAGCACATTATGAAAATGAAAATGTGTCCATAATGCACAGTTGCTGACACTTGCATAACTTTGAAAGTAACACACAATCAAATAAAATGACGGCAGTCAAATAAAACTGTGGAGGAGATATCAATAAATGAAAATGATAATCGCTACTTAGCGAGGACACGAATATTTCTACCCACCCTTGCAATTACACAGAGGATGGAAAACAGCAAACTATTTTTTACTTTTAAATATTTGCTAATGCATAATTTAATGCTTTTATAGTTGCTATTTTCAGTTGCAATTCTATCTAGAACAGTTTCAGAGATCATCTCAGTTATCCAATGCTCATACTATTTTACCACAGAGAAGAAACGCCTCTTGAATCCATACAACACCAAATTAATATTTCCCGATCAATGGCGTAACATTCCTAAAGGTATTTAGCCGCCCCCTTTTGCAGCTTTGATGATTTATTTTTAGGGCAGATTGGACCATATTTTCTCTCCCTAGAGCTTGGTGTTTCACTATAAGTCTTCGTGTTTTCCTTTTAGATTTCTGCTTTCAATTGTCTTTCTTGATTTTAGTCTCCCTACTCTTGATTCGCTTGGTCCTCATTGGCATAAATATTTAGAACATTTAATAATTTCAATATTTTTCTTGAAATATGCGGTGTTTCTAAATCACTGTAAAGGCTATAAGTGTACTCTATAAAGACCTCGGTGAAACCTTTTCATTTCAAATAAGAGTATGCGCATTACAAATTGGCTTTTAATTTGTAAACACCGCTTACTAATTTTGCGCAGTTGCATATACCAGCAGCTCTTTAAATGGGGCACCCCTGTATATACTGTAATGGTTCACTGCCCATAGAAATTCTGATTGCCTAATTAACTAAATGAATAAGGTCAACATCACAGAATTAAATATTGTATCTATTGCGAGATAATCAGTACTTTATATTAATAAGTGTACTTGATGTGAGCAGCAGTAACTAATAATTTGAGGGATAAAAGTTAGCATGAAATAAAGCTGGTTTCAGAAGGGTTACATTCCGAATTTCAGATATGACAAATGTTCGGAAGGGTTAATGCAATTTAATTTGTAACTGACTGATTTGAGCTTATTACTGTCAGACATAATGTGAATAGAATAATACAGAATGATTTGTTAAGTACAGAAAGACTATGAGCGATATGCATTAAAAAATGTATAAGCCAGCAAAAGGCAAATTAGTTGAAAGGTAAACAAAACAGTGCTAGCAAAATAATGATTGCAAAGAGCAACGAAAAATGGAAAGCAGCCGTTCGAATGATAGTTAGTGAGAAGCTAAAGGAACTCCAAGTGTATCGGTGCATTAAAAACAAAGTGATTTAAAAGCAGAGCAAGTGTAGTGGCATTTATTCCAAGAAAAAGACAATTTTAGTAGTTAGGTAAAGATATGACATCAAAACTGTAGTCCATAAGGTTAAACATGTTATCAATCCTAATTTCCTTTATAAAAATTACATGACAGTTTTTTGCTAATAATAACTAAACAAGCTTGTAAAATTTGCGTTATGGCCAGATTGAGCTCCCCAGTCAAGGGCATCTGTGGGTATAGCTTTTCAGGTGTTAAAAGTGCCAAGTGAAGCAGTTTAGCCACCAGAAGGTTTCAACCAAATGCGAGTAACTTCGAGGGGCCAATTCCAGAAGTAAACAGCATCGTCCAGCAAGAATAGTGCCTGCTACGCATACGGAGGACCTTCAACAAGCCATTCCCATAGGTAGCGTCCCTTGGAAATGCGGGATGACGCGGAATTTTTCAGTTTTGGTCGGATATAAAACAAAAAGCTATCGCGCGTCGGTTCCCACGTCACACTAGAAACAAAATGAGCTTAGCAGTTGCTACGTCACAGTATTAATAATTACCTGATGGGTCTTTGCCATTTTGGTGTTTTTAAAATTCAATTTAACGCTGTTTTTGCATTAGCTATACGTTAGTTTGAAATTGTGCGTTTGTTCGAAATATTTGAGAGTATTTGTCATACAACGAGTTATTTGTCACACCAAGTTTTCTTTAATGTTATGAACCTACAGCATGTCTCATATTCTACGGAGCTAAACCCGAAATTATTGCGGATAAATAAAATAAGAAAAGGGCGATAAACCATTCATTTGCCCTGAGTTTGACAGGCAGGTTTGTAATTGAATCTAATACTATTTATAAAGTATGGTTTCCCTGGCCATTAATTATTTTATTTAATACACTACTATTATATTAAAGCGGGGCTATTACAATACTTACATATTTGGTGATATACTCAAGTCGACACTTTGGCATAATAGTAGATTATGTTATTAGGAGTAAAAGTGATACTTTATGTGACGAAGCTGAAGTTTATTTAGCCGAACGCTAGTGAGGCAAATAATTCAGCTAAGCCACATAAAGTCACTTTTACTCCGAATAACATATACTATTTTGTACGCAAACGTATTCAGGTAAATTTCATTAATATAAATTTAAAAAAAAGGATGCATCTGCCGAGAATCGAACCCAGGCCACCCGCGTGACACGCGAGCACTGTACCCCTGCGCCAACCTCTGTTGTTCAAATAACGCGCTACTGTAATGATATATGAACATACTGAATCACCCGAGCTAATAGCACACGTCCACAGCAGCTGTCACACCATAACCCACGGCGACAGTCTAAAAATTAGCAAAATTTTAAGCCATCATACAATTTAATCGGTCCAGTATCTTCGGAGGAGATAGCGAACAAACATAGAAAGAAAGAGAGCAATTTTGTGTGCTTAGGCAGATAAAGTACGCAAAAGTCGATATTTTATCTGCTTAGGCAGATAAAGTGACACTTTTACCTTGTCAATAAATACACATGAGTTGTCACTTTTGTGACGTTTGCGGAAAAATATTTTTTCTTCATAAGTAAGCTGCATGTTAACAAAAAAGTCGTTAAAATCTGGCTCAGAATTGTAAAATTATCAATAAACGGCCTTGACAACGCAAAACCAGTTTTACATGTTATAAATTAGAAACTCAGAAGCATTCAACAATAATTGTAATTTCAAAAAAAAAAACATGAGCTGTGTACACCGGCTTACCAACCTTCTACTAAATCTGTTCGTCAAATGTACTATAATAAAAATGCACCGCAACCAAATTACCAAAAATGGTTAAAACAGTTAAGAACCTACATTTTTATAATGGAATACTCTGAGCAGCATGCCGTAATTAGAAACTACCATAATATCTCATGATGTTTATTGGGTATTTCGCAACCATAAAAATTTAAAAATAAAAATATCTGTGTCCTTGCTTTCAAAGAAATAATAATTACAACTAAAAATGAACAATGCAAATTCAGCTTATTTACAATGACATTACAACTGTTATTGTTTAAGTTTATAGCTACATATAATCTTTTAATATACGTTTTAGAGATAACACCTATGTTCTTAGTAGGCTTAGACGAAATTCTATGCTTGACACAGAAAAAACGATGAAGCCAAATTATGTGTTGTTAATGTTGTTACGTGTACGTCTCAGATTAAGAAGTCTTACTTCAGAATTTTGCAAAGAAGTTTAGTGTTAATAATTATTTATTAATGGTGCGTTTCACTGCCGGTACTAAATTGGTGTTTCAAATCTTTTTTTAAATTACTGCATTGTAGCTTCTAACTATAGAATGCAATCGTATCCTTTCAAAAAAATAATAATTCGTAAGTAATTTCTACTTTAGAATTTGTTTTTATTTATTTTAAAAATGTGTGCATAAAATACTAGCTTAAGTTCGTTATCATACGAGGGGCTAGCCAAAAAATGGAGTTCGAATGTGACGCGGGAACTGAAAATATTGACTTAGTTTGCCACGTGGCGTACAACGAGTATAAGTAATGTTTTGTTTTCCTTTAAGGAGAAGCTTTTAAGGAAGAAGTTTTTCCAGTGACATTTCACTTTTTTGAAACGCCAATACAAAATATAAAAAAATATATCTAAAAGTTCAGCGAGTATTTCCTATAAAAAAAGCAAAACCTCCAACATACTCAAATTTGCTTGCAGACACTTGAAAAGAGTCACAGAAAACAAACTACTCAATCAAGGGCCATGTCACGTGGTACACTGAGTCAGAATAGTGTTAACACACTACTTTCCGTTCTCGCTCCACATTTGAATTCCGGTTTTCATTTTCACTTTTCACTACAACGCTGGTTACTTTTTAACCTATGGTTAATTTGATTTCTAAGCTGCGGCGTTTTTCTCTCTCTCTCTCTCCGATTAGCTATTAAAATCTTGAAAAAGGCAATACACAAAGATAATATTGTTATTGATACAACTAATTACAAGTTCGGGGACTACCTTCAATTTACAAACTACTGCATACGGTTAGCTTTAATTTCATTTATTGAAATCCTTTAATAACTACACGTGATCATACACCATCCGACACATTGCTTAATGTTATTTCACAAAACATGCCAGAACTGTGTCACAACAGATTCATTGATTAGACTAATGTGCTCACAGTGCTCGCACACCAAGGTCTCTCTCCAGCCCAGCGCAGTGACAAGGCTGTTCTATTTTTATTGCAGGTCTCTAAATTAAGAACCTACAATGGGGAAGAAACTGGACAAATTCCGATTGCTGATGTGGAAAAATTTCCTGCTGCAATGGCGACACCCCAGGCAAACTCTAGTGGAAATTATGGCCCCCGTGCTGTTTTCATCTCTTCTCGTCGTTGTCAGGAGTTTGGTTGATCCAGAGCCACATCCAGCCAGATTTTACACACCCTTTGAAAATACAATGCCTGTAGTAATGAACATCACAACGTAAGTGTCTTTGTCATTTAAAGAAGCGCCTTAAGAGAATTAAGTAAAGAGGGATTTTGTTAATTACTTTTACTTAAATTGCTATTATTAATAAGAATACATATTAGCTTGCACCCTTTAGCTTGCCAGTTACTGATACAGGGTGTCTCTAAAAGGTATGTTACAAAACGCAGCACATTTTTCTAGTGTCAACTAACGCCAATTTGATTTACCTAATATTTGAAAATGCACACGTACTAGTCTACAGCATTTTAAAGCTAATTTTGAATGCGTCTTTTCTCCACATATTAACACGTGTACCTATTTTGTTGACAATTCTCAATGTCAACAGCAGCTTACCTGCAACCAGAATCTTCCTCATAGGAAATAATAAACAATAACAAAAATATTGTGTTGCAAAATTTAAATATTTTTAGATGTTATTATTTAATGTGGCATTTGTTTCGAATTTGTTTCAACAACTTTCAAGAGACCTCTGAAACAGTAACGTACTTTTCTGATACACTCTGTATAGCTGTGACGCGTACTATTGCATTGATCTACCCTGTACCCTCTATTATTTCCTTAACAGCTAACTATATTTTAACTGATTTCAGTACAGCAGGTTGTAAATGACACCTTCATAGCATTTTCATTTGCTTGAACCTACTTCTGTGTATGTGCTTGATCTGAATCATCATTATGATTATGGCTTCCATATTATGTTCTAGTAATGGTTTCAAGAAGTTTCTGTTGCTTAATATAATTATATTCTCTGCTTTCGCTTGGCATAATCTTCTATGATGTATTTTCTGTCTTTTCTTCATCTCTTTTCTTCTAAGAATGATTCGTTCTCAATTTTACTATTAGATAGCTTTTATTTCAGTTGCTTGTCTTTTACCGGCAGAACCTTTCTTAAGTTTATTTTCTTCTTGAACTATATAATTGTTCCTACGAGTATTTCGGACTGTTCCTACTAATATATTTTAATTTGAAGTTTTTTACAAATTCGCATTAAATCTCTTGCTTTGTACACTATGTTGTATTCTGAATTTTCTAAGTTATTTATTTCTCTATTCTGATAACAACTATACTTGTCTCTTTTCAAATATTTATTTTTTTTTATATTTGCTATGGTAATGTGCTGCAACTATCAAATGCATATACTTTTTAAAAATCAGTTTATATTGTAGTTCATCTTCATTTTCTATGGTACAACAACCCTTTGGTGGGTTTCAGCCGTTCCAGTGGAACTCCCTCGATCCTTTTCTTGGAGGGATTGTCCCTGGACTCGTCTACTTTCATTTACTTTATAATTTATGGTGCGATTTGGCTGATTGCACGATTTTTGTCTATTGTTTTCTATCCTGCGCATTTAATTCCTTTTTTCTACCTCCATTAATTTCAGGTCTTCCTGGACTTCATCCGTCCATTTCGATCTTTCACCAAGAACTCAATCACATCTGACATTTGTTCTTAGTTTAAGTATCTTCCTGTGAATTTTTACACCACCATTTTTCAAATTTCTCTGACAGGTAACTTCATCCGAACTTTTTTATTTTTTATATTCTTTATTGTTCTGATTATTTTCTCTAATGTGGGATCCTGTATTTCTTCTTCTTCTTCTTCTTCTACATATACTTCCTCCAATATTATTTGTTCATAAAAATGTACTTGCCAATCTTTATTTTGTGTTAGTTTTTTTTATTCGTTGTCCTTTCTTAACTCTTTACATCTATCGTATTCTTCTTGTGTTGTTTTTTTCTTTATTGCTACTTCACAATCATCAAACCATTCTTTTTGTTCTTCTCATATCCTGTTACTTCAAGTTCAGTTTTTTCATCTTATTCTCGACGCGTTTCAATTCTTCATTAATATCTGTAAAGGCAGGTCGCTTTTATTTCTCAGGTCGTCACGGTAGGTACTCTTCTAATTCGAATATCTGTACATCCCATTTACGAGTTCCCTTTTTGTTTGGTTTTTCTACTGCTATTATTTCTTTTATTTTAGCAATCACTAAGAAATGGTCCGAGTCCGTATTTGCCTCTGCGTGTTCTTACATCTTGCATCCATGTTTATGTTTGTTTATTTAATAATGTGTCATCTTGTGGCATATTTTATGTTGAAATTTAGTGCTCGCTATTATCATGTTTACCGATGCTGGGAAGTTACACATTCTATTACCGTTATTGTTTGTATATTGCATTGTATTCTTATGGACTACTTCCGCTTTATATCTGTCCTTATCTTCTTGAGCACTGCAATCTCTTAAAATTATTAGCGCGCCATGCTTTTGTACCGTTTCAGTTATTGGTTGTAGTTTGTGTGGTAGTTCCCCGTTAAATCTTATTAGTTATAATAAATCCTGTGCCGTTTCATTCTTGTTTCTTCTCTCTGATGTTTCCTTGCCCCTTCCAGCTCAGTTTCTGTATTGCTGCTACATCTGCGTTGTATCTTATTAGTTTTTTCTCGATTTTATTTAATTTCCCTGGTTCCAACATCGATTTTACGTCCCATGTTCCTATTTTCGTTATATTTTTTTGTTTCTATCATTTTTATTTTTATTTTTGACGTTTTTGCTGCCTAAACGCATTTTATGTTCTCTTACCAGGGCCATCATTATTCTATCCTCATTCTTTTGAATTAGTTTTTTGGCTTATCTTCATTCCGAAACTTCAGCCTTTGTTCGTATTTGTGCTAAACATAAATCTTCTCACCTACAGTCAGTTTTTGGTAGTTGATCTTAATTATATATTCTTTTTCCCGTTCCTCCTCTGCTCTTTCTTTTATAACTGTCTGTATCGTTCTTTCCTTCCAGTTCAGATCACTTTCTATGTAAATTTACATTCCACTTAGCGTCTGTTTGTTCTCCATTATCGTTTTCTTAGTTTCCCAATTGGGCAATTCTACAATTATTGGTTTTCTATCTTCTCTTATACACGCTATAAACGCTGTTTGTTGATTCCTATTTTTTTCCTGTAGAAATTCTTCTGTGCCCTTTTTTCTCTCGGTATCTATTGTTAGTTTCTTTGATAATAGTCTTACTCCATCTTTTTGCCCTTTTTTGCTCATCCGCTTCATTCTCAAATTCGTTTACTTTGCGTATTAACTGCATCTTTTCTTGTTCCAACATTATTTCTTTTTTGTCGGGGTTTAAGTTCTTCTTTGCAGATATTGCTTTTCGTTCTACCTTTTTGAATATTTCTTCCTGATGATTTCTTGTGCTCTATTTTTATTCCTCTCTTTTTCGTTTAAGATTTCATATGTACCGTGAGATAATTTAAAAACGGGGCAGAGAGTGCCATGGAATATCTGTTTTAGATTCAAACTTTGGTTAAAAGCCATTTGTCAATTTATTAACTTAACCTCAAACAAGACATAAGCTTTATTAAACGTCAAAAATTACAGTAAATGTTCAAAGACAGAAATTCCAACGCACTCTCTTTGAACATTTACTGTAATTTTTGACGTTTAATAAAGCCTATGTCTAGTTTGAGGTTAAGACAAATGGCTGTTAACCAAAGTTCGAATCTAAAACAGAAATTTCATGGCATTCTGTCTCGTTTTTAAATGATCTCACGGTATAATCCTTGCTTTTAATTCAATCTTATAAACATTGCAACGTCGCTTTAATTTTGTGCGCGAGTTCTTATCTCCTAGCGTGTACTGTTGCACCGTAACCTTACTTTATTCGCTGTGTCGTTGATATTGCTACAACTCACTACACTTTTATGCACATGTTAGCATTTGTAGTAAGGTCACTATATCAATAAGGTACCGCCATTAGTGATTTTTTATATCTATCCTTGTCGCACAATTTTCTCCAACTGGGGATAAAAACACATAACCTAACAGATTCCTCACTTTACAAGTGCCATTACACCAAAAAGAAAATCCCCAAAAACTAGTGTCTTCCCTATTGCACTTGGGAAATTTGTATTTGTTATCCTTATCTCACAATTTTCTCACATTCTCAAGCGAGGAATGGAATGGCGGTACCTTATTGATATAGTGACCTTAATTTGTAGACGTTTACAACGCCTCTGGTGTTTGTAAGCGTAATTAAACTAAAAAACAGCAATTTTGAAATTTTATAAAGAATAAAATGCACGCAATTGTTGCTTATAACTTAATGCTATAGTCAAACTCAAAAATCTGTATCCGATGAAGTTAGAGATGTTTGGAATTGTTGATGATATGAAATAATTTGACATGTTTTATCAGACTTTCCACTAACCCGGGTGTTTATCACACGACGTTTCGTGAGTCTTTGATCTGCTCCCGTCCTCAGGTAAATGAACTCCTGGTTAGTCCTAAGGACTGATTTTTGTACGTCTTTTCACGTACACTCGTGCCTACCCCTGGACCCCTCTTACCACTAGGCCCCCAGCGCACATATATATTTTAGTAATAAACTATAATGTTACTGGCTTATGCGCAGTAGCCTATGCGCAGTAGACTATTTTTGCAATTCTCTCCACAGTAGTGGCATCCAAATGGGCTTTAATTCTGCGTTATCCTGGCTGTTCTGCCAGCGCTATGTATGTAACTTCTTTCAACTTCCTACGGAACCTGTTTTCCTCTTTAGTTACAATTGATGCGTTATCCCATTGCATGTGGTGGTGTTACTTCCAGACGTATTCTGTGATCTTGGATTTGATGGTTTTGCCCTTTCTAATATCCTTGCGGTGTTCCGATAATCACTGTCGTAAGGGTCGTTGTGTTTCCCTTATGTATTGTCTTCCACACACGCACGGTACGCTGTAGATACAGTTCTTTAAACTCGTCTTCGTTCTGAGGCTTGGTATGCGTCATCATGCCTCTCAGAATTGTTGGCGACTTGAAGGCAGTTCTTGTATTGAATCTGTTTACGATTCTTCTCAGTTTGTCCGAAACTCCTCGGATCTATGGTATTACGGCCGTGGTTATCGGCTCCGTTTTCTCATCCTCTGCTGGTGTTGTATTTTGGTCCATCTCTTTTAGCGTTTGGTTTATAGTTCTATTCAGGTAGCCGTTAGCTTGCAGCATTACTGTGCATTATTTCAATTTGTCAAATCCCGGCTCATAAAAGAATTCTTTTTTTCCATCTATAAGTAACCGTCTTCGATCCCGCTTTGATTTTAAAGGGGCAGAAACACAGCTAAACTCAAGCCCGTCTTAATTAGCACCAGGGGTCACACGCCACACAATTTGCAGCTGCCTACCAACCGTCTCGCCATCGCGCGTAATTCCTCGAATTTTGGGGAAAACGTTCATAAACTTTATAAGGGTAAGCGGCATGGAATTGGGGAGAAAAGCACGTAACCGCGACCCGCCGGAAGAAAACCATAAATTAAGTGAGGTCAAACAACTTCCCGAGAGTCGGACGCTAAGCCGAGAGACAACACACGGTCGCTCGCATTCACGCCGCACCGAGTGCCGGAAAAATTGCAAAAACAAATACATCGAGCTAATTGAAGTACTCATGTTTGGTATCAACAGAAAGAGGAGGTTGAGAGCAAACAAACCAGAGCAAGCCCGCAACCGAAACGGGTCAACTCACGGAGCGCGCTCACGAAAACTAAAAATGCAAGCCACTCCAGACTTCCAGAGCTCGCCTAATGAGGCGGAAATTCGCTAAACAAGGGTTCGCCGCCGTAGCTCCCAGGAGTGACAAGTCGTAAAAGACCAGCCGCTTGGGCAAATTTGAGTTCCGCCTGGTAGACGCCCTAGCCCCGCAAGCCGAAAATTGATTAATTAAAACAAACGCAGTCAGCACCCCGTTCGTATTTGGTATCAAAAGATTCACCACGAAATAGGAAAAGTAATGGATCCCCGCTACAGCGCGAACAAAAAACCAACGCAGAGCGCGGAAGCTACAAACTCAGATATGAAAGCTCGAAGACCGGCCGAACTCGCCGACTCATACGGAGAAAAATTCTCCACGACCACTTGAGTGACATATCAAACGACGCGCCTTGCCGCCAGGAGAACAATTTTAACAAAATTAGGTCGCTAATTTAAAACTACGATTAATTACTGTAGCGATGTCCCGAATAAAGAGGAGCTCGGCAAGACTTTCCCACCCTCAGCCAATGGGAACGGCGGAACAGGGCACAAAGCCACGAGTTCCTTTATAAGCAGGGACATTCGCTGATAACTTCATCAGAGAGAATCATCGAATAGAAGCCTCAACATCCAGACTACCGAACTCGAACCCCTACGTTCGGCTCTGCCTGCGGTCTCTACCTAGCGCTCGCGCCCTCAAGCGCGGCCTAGAATAATCCAGTATCTTCATGCAGAATACGAAGCACGAACCCCTACGTTGGGGTCTACCTGCGGACTCCACCTAGGGCTCGCGCCCTACAGCGCGGCCTAGCATCATCACCGAGAATATGGAGCACGAACCGCCACGTTCGGCTCTGCCTGCAGTTTCCACTCCAGCCCACACTTCAAGCTTTCGAGCTCACACTTCCCAAAGCAGCCGACGTCTGGCTTCGCCGTAAGACACCCCAAGCTCGAGGTCCACTCTAGCTGCCTGCCACAGGAGTGTGTGATCCTCAGAGGTACCCTGCACGGCTCAAGGCGCCCCAAGCTTCCGCCTGCGTCCGCCGCTTGCCGCCGAAGCGCGTCTCCCCCAGTGGTCCCCTGCACAATTCCAAGACGCCCCAAGCTCCAGGTCAGCCCCAGCTGCTTGCTGATCAGAGTGGATCTCTGCCAGCGGCCATCTGTCCGGCTTCACGTCAACCACCAGGTTCGCCTAGGAACACCGAAACTCCGCGTCACGAAGAGGACTTTGCCTGAGCTCGCGCTCCAAGTGATCGAAGCCCTGGCTCCACGCTACTTCGCCGAAGGTCCACCTGTCCGCGGCACTGATGCCCCAAGCCTCCGCCCGCATCCTCCGCATGCCGCCGAGGTGTGTTATGCCCCAGGTCGCCCAGCACGTGAGGACAGCCCCCGCCTCCAAAGGACTTCGCTTGGACGCGAGCCCCGGCCCAGCGTCTCGCCCATCGAGATGCCTCCACAAATCAGCGCACCGAATGCAACCGCGCCATATTTTATTCCTCTTTATTTGTGTACATAGTAATTTTATATTTTAGAATAAACACAGGTTTAAACAACCAATCGTTTTCTTGCCACGGGAGCTCCAATCATCGTCCTTCGTTGACACTCTTTACTGTTGAGCTAGAGGGTGAATGGTCCTCAAAACTCCATTTTTAACCCCGGCCACGCCTTACGCAACTGAGACCGTCGCCGTATTGTGTTACGGTTTAAGGTTTTTTTCCTCCGAGCACATAGTCTTGGTTCGGCTATATAGGCATCTCGCGCCGCCATGTTTCTCGCTATTGTCGTGATTAGAATCGTAGTGTAGGTATCTCCCCGTATGGGTTAGTTTTCGATATAGCTTTGTTTGAACCGTGTCATCATTCTTCTGGACTAATACATCTAGGAATGGGAGTTTGTCTTCCGATTCGATATCCATCATGAACATCGGGCTTGATTATTGAGATGTTCTAGGAAGCCGTCCAGTCGTCTCTCTTCCATGGGGCCATATTACGAATGTATCATCTACGTATCGCGGCCATAGACTAGGCTTGTTCTCATATTAATATATAGCTCGTTCTTCAGTCTTCCATGTAGATGTTACTGACTACTGGAGATAGTAGAAATTCCATGGCCACTCCGAACTCTTATTGGTAGAACTGCTCGTCTGCTTGGAAGTATGTGGTCTTAATATAGATCGTTAACAGCTCCATTATTGTATCTACCTGTAGATCTGTGCGTTCGGCAAGTGTGTCATCCAATTCCAGCCTGTTTCTGATTATTGTTAGTGCGTCATCTGTCATTTGTGAAGAGGCTTCATATGTCAAAGCTCACCATGATGTCATTCGGAGCTATGTGTGTTTGTTTAATCTTGTCTACAAAGTGTTCACTATTTTTCACATTGGATGTTGTTTTGGCCGCTTTACAGTCGAGGTGAGCCATTGAAGCCGCTGTGATCATAATTTCGCTAATTTGTTAATACATGAAATGAAATAAATGTCATAAATATAAAGTTTGGTTATGTTATAACTGTCAAATAACAATAGCGGGGATTCCAGGATTCTTCGTAAAATTTGTCTTCACACTGCAATGTATAGTGTAGATTTTTGATTATTCCAAGAATTTAATATTAAGCATCGCATCGCAAAGAATTCACTGTTACTACAACCGTTTTTGTTACTTTATTGTGCAAAAACTCTGTTGTTTATGATAATTAAAAATTAAACCTAAAATTTAAAAGCTTTTAGTACGCCACTAATATATCCTGTCATTTTATCTAAATCAGGATAACAAGTTAATGCCAGTTTAATAGATACTGTTTGAGGCTTTCGCGGTTACTCGAATTATTTTTCTTAACATACAATTTCGGCTTAGACCTCGTAGGATTTGTGGATGAACACCCAGCATTCTCTGTCTTAATGTGCCTTGCACCTTGTGAACTCGAGCAACAAACAGCGCGATGGCCATGCTCTTTGGTGGCTCGTGTTATTTGAGTACCTTAAAAACGAGAATACTTAGGCAGATTTGGCCTTGTTACTGTTTGTGCATCCATATTTACTAACGTTTCGCAAGACCTTGCAGCTTGCATAATCAGAGTGAAAGGCGCACTAAGAACTGAAGGTCGGTGTGGAGCCATTTATAGTCCTCTGGGCCAGCCGCGCGGAGTGGCGTAACGTTGATTGGTCGTTTGAGTGCAACGTAATCCGTGGGGCGTGGCCGTATGACGCACAGTGGTTGTAATTGAATCGAATTTTTGGGGTAAATCCAATACTTCCTTTATTGTAAAACGAAGTAAAAACATCCAAATAATATAAACAGGGAAGATGGTTTTAAGCTTATCAAAACGTGGACTCCTGTAATACACGATCTAAAGCATTACAACCACTGTGCGTCATATGGCCACGCCCCACTGATTACGTTGCACTCGAACGACCAATCAGCGTGCCTGGCACAAAGGACTATAAATAGCTCCACACCGACCTTTAGTTCTTAGTATGACTTTCACTCTGATTATGCAAGCTGCAAGGTCTTGCGAAACGTTCGTGAATAAGAATGCACAAACAGCAACAAGGTCAAATCTTCCTAAATATCCTCGTTCTTAAAGTACTCAAACAACACGAGCCACCAAAGAATATGGCCATCGCGCGGTTTCTTGCTCGAGTTCACAAGATACAAGGCACATTAAGCCAGAGAATGCTGGGTGTTCATCCACAAATACTACGCGGCTTAACCCGAAATTCTATGTTAAGAAGAATAGTTTGATAGATGACATAATGGTCCTGATGTACTATTTTGTAAAATAACCTATTTAAAGCATATCATTAACAGTGTGAATTTCGAGCTTCTTCAGTCAGTTTATAAGAATCTTAAAATGATTTTTTCTATTTTAATACATTCTGGCAGTATTTTTGGGTCGCCTGCCCTTTTGCTTTAGTTTTGCGAATTTTCAGAACCAATAAGCACGTGGATTGCCTACATAGTTCTGATAATTTTTAATTTACAATTGGCATTCCTCTTTCTGAAAAGTTCCATGTTTTAGGATAGAACTATTTTTCCGATATTCATTGTGAGAATTTTGGAGTCTTCATTTTACTACCTAGAAAGCGGATTTATCTCGAAAATCGTCAGCAATCAAATGCACAAATGATTATTCACATCTTCCTTTTTTCTCTTTTTAGATAAAGGCTGTCCATATTCTTTAATTTATCTGTTAAGTACCTGTCTATATAGGATTTTACAACATTTCACTTCTATAACCTCTTAATTGATATCCTTTCTGTTTTCAATGATGTGTTGGAAAGCTTTCCTCACATTTTCTCTTCGTTTTTCATTTATATTGTGTAATTGTACAGCAATGTTGTGCCTTTCATTACTTTTTGTCTTCTTTTCCAAAGAATTGTGCTGGTATAATTCCAACTGCTCTCGAGCTTACCTTCTTATGATTATTTTAGGTAGATCACTTATTTCGCTTAAAAGTTGTCCTTGCTAATTATTTTTTGTTCTTCCACTTTGCATTTTCTTAGACTCTAGCTTCTTTTCCATTTTGTTTTATACTTGACACTGCTTCTCTTTTCGCTACTTAAATCGAAAAAGTGTTGTGTTAATTATTAGTATAAATTGTAATAATCATTACGATATTACAACTTAAACATCATTCTTTAGCTTGCCATTTAAAAATTTGGCCCGAGCATTTGGTGGCACCGATCTGCCTAAGGTTTTCTTCCGTTTTTCGCTAAATCAGTAAGCAGTATTTTTTAAATCACAAAACATTTTAATCTTTTTACAATACAGAAAATCAGTTAAAAATCAAAAACAAAAATTAGGAATAAATCTTGATTAATAAAACCACTGAAAATGTATATGTAGAATTTTCATTTTGAAACCAATAATTTTGGTACTTTTTTATGTCTAAAACATTTTTGGATTTATACCAGAAATGTTTTGATAATTTCTATTCCATCTGATCTATCTTTTTAATCAACTGATTTATATTTCCAATTATATTTGTTAAGGTACTAAAAAAAATTAGTATCTGTTGATTGAATGAGGATAACATTAAATAAAACATAAAAACACTACAAACTGTTTTTTTTAAGTCATTCTTAAAAAGAATTTTTGTTACGAATATAATGCCAATTTCGTATATGTATAGAATATCAAAGATTGCATGGTCGCCATACAACCCAGCGCTGGAAAAGATTATGAATGATGCCATGAAAGCAATTTCTTCGGATATAAACATCCCCATGGAGCACATATCATTTAACAATAGCGGAGATCTGGATAAATACCTGGGCAATGAACTCAATCTAGCTATAACACTGGCTGGTGTTCGATTCGACGACTCCTTGGCTGGAAACGCTAGCCTAGCACCTGGTATAAACGTCACATTAAGGTATTTTCTTTTCAGATGTGGCTTTACAGAACCAAACAGTAGTTCCTAAATATGATTTAAGGTTTCCCGGTGAACTACGAGCTGGAGCTTTGATAGGTTCGAAAGGGTACGGGCAATATACTTGGAAGACAAACTTGCATTTTCCTGTATACCAAGTGGCGGGGCCTCGAGGGTGGGATATGGATCAAGGAGCAGAACCAAGTTCGTTTCTGTTTTATTAGAAAAAAGGATATTGACTAACTGCTGACATTTCAGGCTACCATTTTGAAGGATTCCTAAAGCTGCAGCAGGAGCTATCATATTCTATAATTAAGTTTTTTAAAAACAATACTTTCGATCGTTTGAAGCTACCACCACTTTTCCTTCAGAGATTTCCATATCCCAACTGGACTGAGGATTTATTACTGACTGCTTTGCAAACTTTTGTGGGGCTCATCATAATGTTAAGTTTTGTGTATACATGCATAAGCACAGTTAAGGTTATTACTACAGAGAAAGAAAGACAGTTGAAGGTTTGTACGATAAACTTTCCAACGAATATTATATTGTAATTTAATTAATTTTTTAGGAAGCAATGAAAATAATGGGATTACCCAATTGGCTTCATTGGACGGCATGGTTTGTGAAGTCATTTGCTATTATGCTTATAACCATAATATTAATAGTAATTCTGATGAAAGCTAGATGGTATCCCGGCAAAGATTACACAGTGTTTTCCGAATCAAATCCATTTGTAATTTTACTTTTCCTTATATTCTTTGTTTGTGCCACCATTACGTTCTGCTTTGCCATCAGCGTATTCTTTTCAAAAGGTAAACTTTTGATTAAAATTTCTCATTACCAAATTAAATTATTCATTTACAGCCAACACTGCAGCAACCATCGCTGGCATGGCATGGTTTTTATCATATTTTCCATATTCATTTACACAGGATAAATATGATACTTTAGGTCTAACCCAAAAGCTTCTAACAAGCCTTTGTTCTAATTCGGCGATGGCTTATGGATTTCAGTTGATGTTGATGTTTGAAGGAATTGGAGAAGGTAAAGGGATTTTGACTTATTTACCCATTAATCATATAATCACTTACCAGTTAGCAACTCACTATTTTTGTAATAAGTAATTAACCTTGAACCACGTTACGAAGGCGAGCCATGTAAACCAAGATTCTGACAGTTCTCAGAGCGGCTTAAACCAGTTTCACACGGTGCGCAATTACGTAAACATCCGACTAAGATCTGATACTGCAAATAATTACAACATAACAAAACAAAGCTCATTCCTCCTCTAGTGGAAAGGCGTGCATAAGCAGTATTCGACTTTCTCTTCGAAACGGCCAACCACAGAACGCCTTTTTATCACGTGATTTTCAGCGATCACGTGCATTTGTTTACTTGGCTCGCCTTCCTAACTTGGCTGAAGTTTAGTTATAAAACTACTATATCCTAAATAACACACCGTTGGAGTCTGTTGGCCGAAAATATACTCTTCACCAAATCACCTCTTTCACTGGTAATTTGATGAAGAGCATATTATCTTCGGCCAAGTTTGTCAAGTTAGTTTCTCTCAAAATGACAGCTTAGCTGTCGAAATACGTATTTAGTGGTTGTTAAATATTTGTGTGGTTATGCGTTATCAATGAATTGTGTTACTATCTACTTGAATTTGCTTAGTCTCTCATGTCAGTCAATCTAAAAACAATTAGAAGTCTAGAGATACTTCTCTTTAATAACGTTATCAGCTATACCCTACAAAATTATTTACAAACACCTTGTTTAGTCAAACAGTGTCCATTTTTGATTGATGGAGTGAGCAGTCATTTTCAGTATCCACAATTATCAATTTTATTTTTTCTTAGCAAAACCATATTCAATGTTTAAAGCTTTTGCGTTAAATCCAAGTATTTTTAATATATATGCCAACGTTTAGTATAAAATTGTATGGAATTATTAAATGTGTGAAGTGTTATATTTGCAACTAAATTAAAAAAACAGTGTTATACATAAATGAGAAAATGACATGCAAGACAATAAAACAACAAAGTATGTAAATACACTTTTTCAAATAAGGTTGTTACGGGGGAAAACAGATTTACGACCTCGCAACAAAACAATAATGCTCCAGTCGGCATAGTGGAAGAAGGGTGGCTTTTTGGATGAACAAAATGCTCTTTCGCGACAGTCAAAAACAAACTTGCACAAATTCGGGTAATTATTAGGCTTCACTTGTCTGTTAGGCCGAAGTGGAGTGCTACTTAAAAGAAAGAGTGCTCCTCTGCTATAGGAATTTGCTCAGCTCCCAGAAATGACTTAACTTGCCAGTATCTAAAATGCTTATTTTGCTTTAAAAATTCGCGTAACTGCTTTCCGCTTCACATAAATTACAAAGTATAAAATTCAAAAACCACTAGGTATAATCAAGATAACATACAAATACGTTTACCGTGGGTCGCAGCTGAGAACCCCACCTACTCTCTACCTGCATCATGAAGTTACGTTACGTTATATAAATATTCAGTATCTTCCGTAGTGCACTCCTTGGGAAAGCAAGTATCCATAGCCTGATAACAAGGGCGCAAAAATTTGTAACATAGCGTTCTAGACGGTCCTAGCGTATTCTGAATGACAGTAATTCACAACATGCATTTCTTAACAATCATACATATTTAACTTTGGAATGTCAAATTCGAGGTTATCAGGTTATGTTTTGCGTCAGTTTGTGTCAAAACTGACGCAAAATCTAACCTGCTAACGTCGAATTTGACATAGACTTACAGTCTTGCCAATTTCAAGTGAAGTTTTGGATTGCATTATGGGAAATTCCAAGCATACTAGATGTAATTCATTTTAAGACACCCGGTATTAGAAGAGTTAATAAACCTGAAATACCCTGTAACTAAAGTTACTCGTCTTTATAACAAGGACAGAAAGCCCATACCGCTATGCGCTGTGGACCTGGACAACTCCGCAACGGCAAAAGAAATTATAAACTTAAAGAAAATTCATTATAGTATCATTGAAGTGGAAGTAAGAAGAAAATCAAAAGAATTGCCCCAACGTAAGAGTTGTCAACTGTAGGGATATACACTGAATTATTGCCAAATGGAGCCACGATGCGTCAAGTGCACAAATAATCATGAGTATAATAAATGCCCAAAAAACCTACCGATCCTCCTCAATGCGTGAATTGCAAAGAACTACATCCCGCGAACTTCAAAGGATGCAATTATTATCAGAGAGTTAGTTGTCAATACAATCTCCCAAATCTAAGTCAAACTAGAGCACGAGCGTGGATTTCACCAGCCACAACAAAAATAGCTGAGTCAAAATATTCAACAATTGAATTCCCATGAACAACAAGACTACAACAGATCTTTTCCCAAATTACCAACTAAACCTAACGGAAATCACGAAACCAAACAGGAAGAACTGGACCTACTAACCACTATTGTATCAAAAGTAATTGAGCTATTAAGGCTGTAGGAGCCACAGAAATTATTCGGCTAAAGATCGATTTATATATCTACCTTCTATAGATGAACAGCGTATCGATGGTGGACAGTTGTCAGTTTTGACAATATTAAAAGAATTTAATAATAGATATTCCCATTTTAAAAAATTAATTACACGTTAAAGAAAAAATAGAAAAATAATTCTATTGCTTTATGTCCTGCACCCCATTATAAAGTTTATGTGTATTTAAAAAGATTTTCAAAATAGTAACAAATAACGACAAAATCACAAATTAATCTATTTTTTTTAGTTGAAGAGATAAATTATTTTTTTGTCATAATTCTGTAATAATGTCAAAACTGACGACTGTCCACCATCGATACGCTGTTCATGTGTTCATCTATAGAAGGTAGATATATAAATCGATCTTTAGCCGAATAATTTCTGTGACTCCTACAGCCTTAATACCACACCTGGATAAAATTATGCTCTACCTAACAACACTAATACCATTACTTTCCACATACGGATCCAAATAAAAAACTCACAATTAGTAATATAACAGTCCTAAATTGGAATGCTGATGGCATAAAGAGACAGCGCAGTATATTTATCGAGTTCTTGTTTAAACATAACGTTGACGTGGCTTGCATCACCGAGACACATCTTATAAATACAGAAACCTTCGAGTATAATGTATATAGGAAGGACAGAGAAACGCAGACAGCATCGGGAGGAGTGGCAATTGCAATCAAACAAAAATTAGCTCACTACCAGTTACCGGATCTAAACCTTGAAAACCTAGAAACAGCAGCTATTAACCTGTTATTAGAAAAAAATCTGGTGTGATACACTCACACAACTTCCTTTTACAGTGATTTTATAATTAGTCAAAAATTTCATTTTTAATTTTTAACCATTTGTTAAAAATTTTCAAAAATTACAAATTCTACAAAAACGGTACAAAATCGAGTGTTAGTTGAAGAGACAAATTTTCTCTAAAATTTTAAGGTGAATTCAAAAATGTAATAATATACCGGGTGTTTTATTTAAAATAGGAGTTAATAAAAAAAATATTAAAAAAAACAAAAGAAACCCACTTTAGAAGTATTCAACTGGAAAATCACCTATCTCACATCAATACACATTAAAAATGTAAGAAAAATGTAAAATTTAAAAAAAATCGTTAGAGCCGTTTTTGAAAAAAACGAAAAAAACTGAAAAATCACAAGAGTAAACACCTACTTCCGGTTATGCGATTTTCTTCAAAAGCTTGCTGTCTCATCTACATAGTACACAAAACTTATATATGAAGTTTCAATGCCATACCTCTTTTCGTTTTTGAGATATTCTGTTCACAGACAGACACACAGACAGACAGACAGACAGACAGACCAATGAAAAAAAATATGTTTTTTGGGATCAGGGGACTCTAAAACGTGAAGATCTGTTGAAAACTCAATTTCGAATTTTTGGGGTGAATCCAATACTTCCTTTATAGTAGTAAAAGGAAGTAATAAAACTGAAATCTTACTTTACGCAGCTTATAAACAACCCAATAAATGGATCCTAGAAGAAGACATTTCTAAAATTTTCCGCATAAATAAACCAACATTGCTAATTGGAGATCTAAATTGCAAACAGAAATTCTGGGGATATAGAGCTGATAACCCGAATGGTGCCAGACTAAACCAAATACTGACGAATCATAACATAAAAAATATCAGCCCCCATATAAAATATAAATACTACCCCTATAGACCAGATTATAAACCAGATATCCTGGATGTCGTTTTACTTAAAAACTTTCAAAAACCTATCTATCAAACTGTTTTGAATGAAATTGATTCAGATCACCTACCGGTAACACTCTCATTCTATAGCGAACCACTGCAAACACCCGTATTACCAAAATTAATTGAAGGCAAAATGGACTGGAGTATGTTTCAACGAGAGCTTGACAAAAATATCAAAAACTTCGGACCAATTCATTCCACTAGCGATATTGATGAGGCAGTCAATCAATATACCCAAGCAGTGAAAATAAGTGTACAACCAGCACTAACACCTTGGAAGCAAAAAAAAACGGAACGGTATCCATACTCCAATCGAAATAGCAAACTTAATTAAACTAAAGAACAGAACCAGACGTGAATGGCAACGAACTAGACCACCACACCTTAAAACGTTATATAATCAGCTCACCCACCAAGTCAGGATAAAATTGGACAACTACGGGTATCATTTATATGACGAATGCATTGAAGAACTCCAGCCAAGAGACGCAACTATGTGACAGGCTACCAAAAAATGATTAAGGCAACCTAATATTATTCCCCAATAACAGCCAATGGCAACACATACACAGGAAGTAATTGAAATAAATAATAGCTTCAATAGTCAGCACCCCATAGAGATGAAACCAACTTCACCAGCAGAAATTCAGAAAGTTATTTCAAAACTACCCAACAAAAAATCTCCAGGTCCAGATCAAATTCCAAATACTATATTAAAACAGCTTACCAAAAAGTCATTGGCCATCCTAACAAATATGTTTAACGCCTGCCTACGAATAGGATACTTTCCTAGAGAATGGAAACACTCTCACATACTACCATTCCATAAAAGTGGTACCTAAAGAGAAACACAGTCCAGAAAGTTACAGGCCCATAAGTTTACTTTCAACACTCTCTAAACTATTAGAAAAAGTTATGCATGAGAGGATCCAAAAGGTAGAGAATGAACGTACTATCATACCTAATCATCAAATGGGATTTAAAAAAAAGCATTCGACAACACACCAGTTAATGAGAATTACCGAATTAATAGAGACAGGCTTTGAGAATAAGAAATATACTGTAGCAGCATTTATCGACCTACAAAATGCCTTTAACAAAGTCTGGCATCTAGGACTAAGGTACAAAATAATAAAACTGGGATTCCCAGACTACCTGATTAACATAATTTCGTCCTTCTTAAAAGACAGAACTTTTTCGGTGAGAGTGAATACTATCGTATCAAATAAAAGACCAATATTGGCGGGAGTACTTCAAGGTAGTATATTGGGACCACTCTTGTTCAACATTTACATGCACGACTTGCAAACAACTGACAATACTACCTTGACTATGTTCGCGGATGACACTGTCTTCTTAACATAAAGTGAAAACCTCCAAGTAGCAGTAAACCATCTACAAAGTGCCCTAGATGAAATGTACATCTGGTATGACAACTGGAAAATTAAAATAACGTAACAAAGACACAGACAAAAATATTTACCCTAAAACAAATAAAGAACTTACCAATCATAAAATTAAACCAAAATAAGATTGAGTGGAACAACAAGGATTCAGCAATTAAATATTTAGACGTCTACCTAGACACCAGATTAGGATGGGGCATCCATGTGAACAAAAAACTAAGTGAGTGCTATGCCAGGCTGAGTATCTTATACACGCTGATAAATCGAAAAACTCATTTGCGTGTTGAGTGCATTATGCTCATATATAAAACAATACTTAGACCTATCTTAACATATGCGTGCCCTGTATGGAGAAATGCATCTAACACACACCATAGAAAATTACAAGTTCTACAAAACAAAGTAGGTAGCTCGAATTTCAGTGAATGCGCCGTGGTTTGTGCGGAATGACCAAATTCACAAAGAACTAAATTTATCGCCACTACTCGATCACACAAATAAACAGTGCAACAAATTCTTTAATAACATAAGTGAATGTAGCAGTGCAGTGACGTATAAGCTTGGTCAAAAAGGTAAACATCAAAGACTAAAAAGAAGACTCCCACAGGACTGATTACAATAAATACATAACTTTCATTAACAAGCAAAATTATTTGTAATAAATCGAATAAATGTACAATGTAATATATGTATGAGGAATCTAACCCTCACTATGTTAGTATAAGTTAATAATTAAGACTGACAACCAAATCATGTATAGCAAAATCAATGCTGAGCTGATTAAACTATTATAAAAAATAATAAGACATATACTTTCACTTTCTGCCACTGGAGTGCAGTGCGCGTATCGAAATAAGCAGAATAAAGGGGAAGTCCCTGTTAATATCTTGGCTATATAAACATAGACTGCCAGCAACCCCCACATTTCCCATAGGAACAATGTATAAGGAATCAGCCAACATAGAATCCAATTGAAGAGTGTTGGGTGAATAATAGTCTGGCGGGGTTAGGAGAAATCTCATTTTTAAGTTGGCTTACAACGTGAGGTTGGCGTTGGCAGTCCATGTTTATATAGTCAAACGTTAAAATGAATGACGTCTTTGAATAAAAATTTGCGAAATAAATATACTCATACAAAATAATTAAAATTTGTACATTATTTAGAATGCTCGGACTTATTTTCAAAAAAATTAGAGTATATTATGTGCATATATTATAACTTTGCATGCATATACTCAACAAAATGTATGCAGATATATGCGCACATTTTCGTATATTTGAGTGCATATAATTATCAGCATTAGTCATGAGGGAGGAAATAGTTGAGATATAGTGAGCACGACCTACTTGTATCAAAGCTTTTTTTTTCTTGATAGGACATCAGTAGTTAATTTAAATTAAACTGATTTCACATAACACACATTGATACAATCTGGTACATTATATTAATATATTACTTTTTAATAATAAAAACTCAATGTGTAAATGTTTTCTCAGGTCTACAATGGCACAATATATGGAAAACTACAACCCCAGATGACAGTCTTATGTTGGGACACCTCATAATCATGTTAACAATAGATACAATTCTATATTTATTGGTCGCACTTTACGTTGAAGCGGTTTTTCCTGGAGAGTACGGCGTGCCACGGCCATGGTATTTTCCATTCACTTCATCTTACTGGTGTGGACAACCACAGTATATTGGTAAGTGATATCAAAAGACATTGTATCAAATTTTTTTAAAATTATAATGCAGGTGTTGAAGATTTGCAAGAGAATACCATCGAAAATGAGTTCTATGAAAAAGAACCGACACATCTTCCTGTGGGTGTAAAGATAAAACATTTACAGAAAACCTTTGCAAATAAAAAGGTGGCTGTAAGGGACCTTTCTCTCAATATGTACCAAGATCAAATAACGGTGCTGTTGGGTCACAATGGAGCAGGAAAAACTACAACCATGTCCATGTTAACTGGCATAATTCCACCAACAGGAGGCACAGCTGTTGTAGCAGGATACGACATAAGAACTGACTTAGAAGGAGTAAGAAATAGTCTTGGACTGTGCCCACAACATAACATTCTATTTGATGAGCTAACTGTTAGAGAACACTTATACTTCTACAGTCGCCTGAAAGGTCTAAGTAAAGGAAAAATTAATGACGAAATCAAGAAGTATGTTGAATTGCTTGAACTAGTACCAAAAGTAGGTATAATAGTTTAATTAAAGCTTTGCAATCAGTACTTAGTCTAGGTTTAATAAAACTTCCATTTTTACAGGAAAACGCACAATCGCACACATTATCAGGTGGTATGAAAAGAAAGCTCTCTGTTGGGGTAGCTTTATGTGGCGATTCCAAAGTTGTTATGTTTGATGAACCTACAGCGGGAATGGATCCTGCTGCTCGACGTGCGCTATGGGATCTGCTGCAGTCACAGAAGAAAGGTACGAATTTTTTTACTTAAAAAATTATTTATAAGCTCCTGCTTATATACTTACAGATCGAACTATCCTCCTCACAACCCACTTTATGGATGAAGCAGATTTACTAGGAGATCGAATCGCCATCATGGCAGGAGGGAAATTGCAGTGCTGTGGTTCTAGCTTTTTTCTTAAAAAGAAGTATGGAGCAGGGTACCACCTCATTATGGATAAATCTAAAAATTGTGATGTTGGTCTAGTGACTAGTCTGCTGCGGAAACATATTCCAGATATCCATGTAATGCTCAAGAAAATTATTCAAATGCAGCAATCATAATTATTTCGTTCTAAGGTTGAAAACAACGTAGGATCAGAGCTGAGTTATCTGTTGAGTGAGGAGCAATCATCGGTCTTTGAGGATATGCTCCGTGACCTTGAGAAAAGCAGTGACCAACTAGGAATACTAAGTTATGGAATCTCACTTACAACGTTAGAAGAAGTGTTTATGATGTAAGTTAGGATTAATCTTTCGTATCCCACAATTTTTCAAATAATTATGTTAGAGTGGGTGCTGACCATGGTCAAGAAGAAGCCAATAACGCCAAGGACAATGCAACAAGTATGTATGAAAGGCAACTAAACGACACAGAGACGTCTTCTCAATCAGTTGACGATGACATCAAAGATATCAATATAATACAACAGAATGGACATATCGAACCGAAAAAGGAGGTTAGATGTAAGCAAAATATACCACAGCCCAAGAAGAATAATGTTTTTTCTAACATCCCATCACTTGCAGTGGACCTAGGGGAAAATCTGCTGAAAGGTTGGCCGCTGTGGTTCAACCAAATCAGAGCCATGCTGATGAAGCGGGGTTTATCATATTTGCGATCATGGCTCCTGTTCATAATTCAAAACTGCATACCTGTCCTTTTCTTAGTCTTAGCAATAGCAGTAGTTAGAGGAATGAAGGCCTACCGAGATTTACCTAAACTAAAAATGCAGTTAGATTCGTACGACAATCCCATAACGGTAGTAACTGGCAACGAGAATAATGCATATGCAAGAAATTATGTGAATGTTTTGCTAAACAATAACAACCTGGTAACTAATTGGGAAAATGGTAACCTGTCAAAGCTAATATTTGAAAAGGTAATCTTACTAATCGAAGTTATACTATGGACTGGCAGTGTTAATGCTATTAATACTCATTTTTTGTATTTCTAACCACTACACTAATATCTTACTATTTTTAGACTGTAAAACACACCAGCTTGGTGCGCTTGAGGTATATTGTTGGAGCAACCTTTACTCAAGATTCAATAACAGCTTGGTTTAACAATGAACCATACCATTCTCCATCCTTAGCCTTGCAGCTGGCTATGAATGCCATCTTACGCACCGAAGTTTCGCCCCAGCATAATATACAAATCTACAATTATCCACTACCTTTTACACTGAATACAAAGGTATTTATCATACTTTTAGTAGTACTTTTTAAATATAATTTTATTTGTGAAGCGTTAATTACTAAGTTAACTAAGCAGTTAAAACTAACGTAATTAGTTCAGGAAATACAAGTAATCAAGTCTAACGTTAAAGAAACTGCAATGGACAGCAAAATGTGGCGATAATATGGTTAAATATGATATAGGCAAAACACAATAGTTGCAAACAATATGATGAAAATGTAGACGGTCTTAAGATTTAAGTATAACCTTCAAATACTACTAACATATTGAAAATTTAACCAAACACCTTGAAAAGTTTGCAAACAACCTTAATGACTTCACTTCTAGCAATAAAAATTTCAAAGCTACGTACTTTGAACATCACAGAGAGTTTGGGAATTTCACCATTTAATCTTACAAATTACGAAACGGTCTTGAGAAATTCAAAATGATTTTACAACATTCAAAATAACCTTAAGATATTCAGAACAACCTTAAGAAATTCCATACGATATTGCAAAATTCAAAACAATCTTAAAAAATTAGAAACGACCTTGAGAAATGCCAAAAGATCTTGAGAAATTCCAAGGAACCTTAAGAAATACATAACGCCCCTGAGAAATCCCACACGTTCCTAAAAAATTCGAAACAATCCTGAGAAATTCAAAATGCCTTTGAAAGATTTTAAACGATCTTGCGAAATTCAAAACAAATGTAATAAATTTCAAATTCACAACGACCTTGAGAAACTCCAAACGATCTTGCAAACTTCGAAACAACCTTGAGTGATTCAAAACAACTGTGGGAAATTCAGAGCAACCTTGAGAAATTTTAAAAGCTCTTAAGAAATTCCAAACAAGCTTAAGAAACTCACAACCAGTGCCGTAGCCAGGAATTTTATGGGAGGTGGGGGGGGGGGGGGTCGCACACATAGTCCATCCCTCCTCATATAAAATGTGGTAGTACGTGGATAATGAAAATAGTATACATAGTCATAGCTCATAAATATCAATCAAGTCAAAAAAACTAATAATAAACACGTAACTATATAGCAGATAATTTTTTATAATTTTAGAAAAACTATCAATCTGGCTCAAATTCTATACAGGTATTATTAGCATAACAAAATTATTTTACGGAACGATAGAATATAAAATATGTAAAATGAACATTAAATAATAAACAGTTAATTGTTTACACTTAAGTATTCACAATTTGAAATCCAAGCGCCAATCTTTTTCTGATGCAAAAATATCTGTTATGATGTCGGCGTCAATATCTATGTCCCTGTGGATGTTCATGAGAGCCAAGTTGTTGAGTCTCGTTTCGCTGGTGGAATTTCTTAAGTAAGTTTTAATTCTCTTCAAACTAGAAAAGCTCCTTTCAGCAGACGCTGTAGTCACAGGTAAAACGGAATATATTTTCAATAACACTCTGCTATTAGGAAAAAATTCTTCAGGACATTTTCTCAGTACTTCCAATTCTGTTTCCAAAAGTGGAACTCTGCTCCTAAGATTGCTACGTATATATCTCCACATAAATCTTCTCTGTAAAAGTCGACGGCTGGTTTCACATCACTGAAAGTTGAGTTCCTGATTTTACAGGGTAATAAAAACGAAAGCGGAGTTAGAATATTAGAGTTTGATATAAATCTCTCATTAAACCATGAAAGTCCAAATCCAAATCCATATAGCCATTTTTATGCATCCCGAAGCGGACAAAAGGCCTCCCCCTTTTTCCGCCATCAACGCCTGTCTTGTGCCTTGTCCATCCAGTTTTTCCCAGCAGTCTCTTCTATCTCGTCGATCCATCTCGTCTTGGGACGTCCTCTCCTTCTCTTTACCAACGTGGGATACCATTTGGTAACTCTTTTAGTCCATCGGTTTTCTAGTCTGGCCAGGTGTCCCGCCCACTTCCATTTAAGAGTTTTACAACATTTTTCCACATCGCGAGTTTTTAAGCGTTTTTTTATTTCGGTTAGCCTTACCCGGTCCTTTAATGATATTTTTAAAATGGATTGTAACATTTTGTTTTGAGTGATTACGACTTTATTAAGTGAGCTTTTAGTTGTTGCCCACACCTGCACACCATATGTTAGAGTAGGAACAATGCATTTATCAAACACTTTTTGTTTTAAATTTAATGATACGCCTCCTTTTAATATATGTTTTAATGACCAAAACTTCTTCCATCCTTGGGTTATTCTGCGTTGGGTTTCTTTTTCTTGTTTGTTCTTGAAGGATATTAGCTGACCTAAATATATTGTCTCGGAAACCATTTCCAGTTTTGTGCCTTGAACCATTATTCTGCTTTCTGAGCTGTTAGTTAGTGCTTTTGTTTTTTTTAAGTTTATGTGCAGTCCTGCCTCATTGCTCTTATTGCTCAGTTCATTTAGCATGTTCTCCATTTCTTTTGCAGATGACGCGAATAGGACCACATCATCGGCAAATCTGAGGTTAGAAAGCCGTTTGCTGTTAATGTTGATACCTTTATTGTTCCATTTCAAGTTCCTAAAGATTTGTTCGAGTGTGGCATTGAATAATGCTGGGGAGAGAGGGTCTCCCTGTCGCACTCCTCTGAGAATTCGAAAGAGTGGGCCATCTCTCTCCAATGTTATATATGCTTCTGTTTTTTCGTATATGTTTTTGATTATGTTTATGTATTTGTTGTTTATTCTCTGCTCCTCCAGTGCCCTCCATATATAGTGGTGTTCCAATGAATCGAAGGCCTTGGTATAGTCTATGAATATTATATACAGTGGGATGTTAAATTCATTGTGCTTCTCCAGTACTTGGTTGACTGGCAGATGGTCTATGGTAGAATATGATTTTCTAAATCCTGCTTGCTCATAGCGTTGGTGTTTATCTAATGTTGAGCTTATTCTTTGGAGAATTATATTTGCAAAGACTTTATATATATTTGAAATAAGGCTGATGGGTCTATAGTTACTAATTTTTTCTGTGTCGCCTTTCTTATGTAGCAAGATAATTACAGCTTTTGCCCATTGATTTGGAATGGTTTCTGTTTCCATAATTTTGTTGAATATCCACTGTAGTTGGTAGATTATTTCCTCAGTTCCAGTTGAGCATTTCTCCTGTGATGCCATTCTCATTTTTTTGGCGTCCTACTGCTTTCCTAATCTCGGTTCTTTGGATTATTGGAATATCTTCTGTGTTCCAATGGCTGCTGTTCCGTTTTTGATCTTCCTTTATCCTCTCTGCAGGGTTGTAGTTACTATTGTAAAAGCTCTTTGTAGTATTCGGTTGCAGTCGTCATTATTTTGTCTCTATTTCCTTCTTTCTTGTTGGTATTCGGATCTGTTAGCTTATGAAGCCAGTTTTTTCCTCTGAAAAGTTCTTTCCCAATTTTCTTTGTTGAGCCACTGTCTTCCAGAATTGACTGAATAGTTTTTTCCTCCTAATTGCTGTTGTCATTTCTGATTGCTCGTTTGGTCATTTTGTTGTACTCGCAATATTCTACTTGTGCCCTTAAGCTGGTTGTTCTAATTTGCTTTAGTTCTTCACGTTTTCTGATCATTTCTCTGGTTTTGTTTGTGATCTTTCCCTTTGTTTTTGTGTTCAGTTTTGTGGATTGCTGCGAGTGGGTGGCTGGTGCTAGCAGGCTGCTTTCAAATTTGTCATAGGCTTTTTGTATTTTCATACCATCCAATTCTTCTCGCTTCGGCATAATTTTGTTTAGATGTTGCTTGTAGTCTTTGATATTGTCTTCTGTTAGTCCTGTTTTTGTCTTGTTTTTAAAAATTTTGTTTCTTTCGTCTATTTTTAAAGTTGTTCTTACCAACCTATGATCAGTATCAAATTCTAACTTGCTTATTACTTCCGTATTTTTTATGATTTCTCTTTTGTTCGATAATATAAAGTCAATTTCGTTTCTTGCGCCATTTGGTGCCTGCCATGTCCATCTTTTTCCTGATCTGCGTTTGAAGAGGGTGTTTGTAATAGTGAGTCTTTGTCTAGCTGCAAATTCTAATAGATTCGTTCCTGCGTTATTTCTTTCACCTATTCCATATGGCCCTCCAATGTGTTCCTCTCCTGGTTCTAGCTTGCCGATCTTGCCATTGAAGTCACCCATTACTAAAAGTTTGGTCTTAGGATTTGCATATTGAGTTGCTATCTCATCTAACATTTCGTAGAATCTAGTTATTTCCTCTTCTTTACTGACGCTTGTGGGGGCATACACTTGGATTATTGTTAAGTTTTCTTGCTTTCCTAGTTCAATTTCCAAAACTGCAATTCTGTCGGAGTGTGCCTTAAAAGTTTTTGAAACTATTTTTTAACTTTTTGCTATAATGAATCCGACGCCTCTTTGCCCTTTTAATTCTCCATAATAGTAAATTACAGTTCTATTCTTTCTTTCTATAATGTTTTCGCCTGTTCTTCTGATTTCTGCAAGTCCTACTATCTCATATTTTATCTTCTCCAGTGCTTCTTCTAGTTCTGTCATTCTTTCCTCTGAAAGTAGCGTTCTTACATTTAAAGTGCCCACATGAAGTTCATTATTGTAGGCGGCATCCTTCTCGGCATCTTCTTATAACCATTACTCTTGGTATTTTTGCTTGGGGGGTATTGATCTCTTGCACCCCTAGTGATCAGCTTTCTGGGGTGTGTCACCGTAAAATGTTCTATATTCCTAGTCTCAATTGCAGTGTCCTTCGATCGGGTCGTTGTGGTGTGTGTTTCAGCCGTACTTTCTGATTGCTATATTTTGGAGTGTTGTGGGATTGCCCTACTATTATTACTATTATTACTGGTCTCAGTTTTTTGTCCGTATGGAAAGGTGGTTTGAGTACATACTTTTCCTTTTTTATTTTGGCCATTTACTTCTTGTTTCTTTTCTTTTTTGCTTCTTGAGCTGGCTGGAGAGTTGGATGTGTTACTTCCATTTGATCTGTTTCTTTTCTTATTCTCTTGTTTTTCGTCTGCTTCCCCGTTTGGTCTCTCTTCTACCTGATCACATTCACCCTCCTCTAGTTCTTTGCCTTCCTCAAACACATCTTCGTTGTCTGTGTTACTGCCTAGTGTTCTATCCTTAATAATTAGTTTATTGTATTTGATTATCGCGAATTTTCTTTCTTTTCTTGCCTGTCTCATTTGAGGTAGAAGCGTTTTTCTTTGTTCTAATACTTTAGCCGGAAAGTCTTCTTCTACTGCCCATTTTGTTTTTTAGCTTGTTCTTGTTTGATAATATGAGCGCCTTTGTTCTTTGTGCCACAAAGGTTACAATTATTGGGCTCTTGTTTTCGAGTGGTTTTATTTTTCTTATCCAGTCTATATCTTTTGTATCTAAGGTTATTTCCATCGTTCCCCTAATAAAATCTAGAACCAGTGTTTCCAGAGACCAGTAGCTTGCCCTCTGTTCTGTTTCTAGGCCATGTATGATGATATTCTTCCTTTTTTGGTCCCTTTCAATATTATCTAGTCTTATTTTGTGATTTTCTAAAGTTGGATTGCTTTTCGTTGCTATATTTGCGTTGGTATTTTTTATGTCGTTTTTTATTTCAGTGGTATCTGATCTTAGTTCGTTTAGTAGTTTCAACACTTTTTCCATATTTTCTTTCATTGTTTCTGCAAAAATCTGGTAGTACGTCCCTGTATTTTGTTTACTTGACGCGCACGATTTGCGTCCAAGGTCAGCGCCCGCGTTTCTGTTCTAATCTTGCAGCTGTCTTCTTCGCGCCGTCGTTTACGTTTATTAAAACCTGTTTAATTCACTGAGTACTTACTGAGCGTGTCTTAAACGTTATTTTAAATTAATGTTAAAGGGTTTATTTTATATTCTTACACCTCTTTGCTAATTTTTAGAGCACTTTTTACGTTTTAAAATCGCTATTTTGCCTTCTGTAGGTTTACACACCACTCTTATCGCGAAGCCCCAGACCCAGACCTTTATCTTCAATTACTTTATTAATTTTTTTTCCATGAAAGTAAGTCATCCAAATACAGATAAAAAATAGACTGCCTGTAGTAAGAACTACAATCATTGTTGTGTACCTCGTATTTGCTTCAATGCCTTTGGGTTCCAACTATTCTTGGTACAGCCGGCGATACACCAACTTTTTGTGCCATGCTCAATTAAAAATCCCAGCAAACACCTCTTCATTTCTTACAGCTTGTAGTTTTTGAATAGTCGATTCTACTGAATCCATAGCTGTCATAATGTCCATATTTTCGGTCTGAAGAAATTTTGAAATAAAATATGTTATTCCAAGAGCTTTTTCCATTATATACACAGTGATTAAGAATGGAAAGCTACAAAGTGCTTTGTGTAAAGGAAAAGCAACTTTGTCATGCTCTACTAACATAAGTTCTTGTACGGCACTTACAATTTCCTCGAAACTATCAACAAATATCGAAATGGATTCGTGTCTTTCCACCCATCTCGTTTCGCAAAATTTTTTCAAGCCAGAGAAGGATTTGAATTGCAACTTCAGCCGTAGTATATTTGATCATTTGGCTGACATACGAAAATATGCGCTCACTTCTTGTACTGTCCCTAAACTGTTTCTGATTTGCTGTACTTTCAAAGCATCCTTGATACATAAATTCAAACAATGGGAAAAGCAATGAGTATACAATGCTTTCGGATACTCTTTCATTAAGGGTGCCTGGACATCTCTAAAAACAGCTCGCATGTTTGCTGCCCCATCATACCCTTGTCCTTGTGCATGTTCCAAATTTAATCCCAAAATTGCCAAGGTACTTTTGATCGTGTTGGCCAGTTCAACACTCCTGGTGCTATAGACCGGAACAAACTGTAGGAAATCTTCTCTTAGATTGATATTTTTACATTTTCCCAAACTGGAACATTCTTCATCTAAGTATCGAACACATAAAGAAAACTGCTCGATGCAGCTGATGTCTATGGTCTTGTTGGCTCATATTGCAAAATATTTTGTCTTTTTTATCTGATTACATCGTCCCCTGCGTTGACTGTTTATAACAAGTCTGTTAAATGCCCTAAAAAGTTTGCTTCCTGACAACTGAAGTTTAATAACAGATGTCACCAAGATCGCGTGTTACAGGAAACTGTAAATAGTCACCAGTATTTCAGAAATACTGAATTCAATGAAACAGAATAGAGAAAACTTATGTGAAGTGACAAATATCGTGAAATTTGGTGTAATGTGTATAATGTTTGCTACAATGGCCATGTTACACACGTTGTTCACACTTTAGACCAGTGGTTTCCAAACTTATTTGGCCTACCTCCCCCTTTTCAGAAAAAAATTTGACTTATGTTGAGGTGGAGTTAGCGTTCCTTTAAATCTTATATTTAAAGTATGTACCTCGGTTCTAAACTTTATTTTGTTGTATAAGTAACTCGGTGATTTACTCAAAATGATCTTGTCGAAAAGATATGCAGAACGAAAGAAGCGCCTTTCTTTCATATTAAGCCAGTTTGAATCTTTCAGCTTATAAGAAATTCTTTCATATTTTCGTATTCCAAATATGAGGCATAAACATAATTTCTGAATTTTCTGAATTCTAGCAATATTAAAGCTACTTAAATGTGAATCATAAACGTCACAATAATTAAAACAGGACAAGATTAATGCATTACACAAAACGGTTTTCACATTTACACTTAAAAATTGTCGATTTTGATAAATAAGTTTCAAGGAACTATATGATTTTTGCAGACATTTTGAAATATGTTTAGTAAATTTAAAATCATTATCAACATAAAGACCCAAGTTTTTGACATCTTCAGAAACTGGGATTCTATCCTGGTCTACTAATAAATTTACTTCATTAGAAATTTCCTCTCGACCACCCTTCCTTATAAAACGTTTTAAATTACTGTAGCTATTTAGAATGATAATTGTTGTCGACCAAGATTTCCCGTGCTCTGTTTCCGCCATCTTAAAAAATTGGTGAGTTTGCTTTTGTTGCGGTAACTCGGTTCTTGCTAACGCTACTTGAAAATACTTGCAATTTTATCTTCTATGAATTGAAATTCAACTAAAATTAAGACTTGTAGATTAATTAATTAATTACTTATCGGTGTTGTAATTTTTTTATTTTCTTCTCCGTTTTGATGGTCCTGGTTCATTTTCCTCGATATATATTTTATCTTCTTCTTGCTGCTTACTTTCTTCAAGTATACATTCATGGTCAGGGTGTTCTTCGTGATGTTCCCATTCCTCGATGATTTTTACTTTGAGCGTTGCAGTATCATCATCGTCATTGTCGCTTTCATCGAGAATGACGTCGACCTTTGTCACATTTTCACATGTTTCCCCACTGCAATGTAGACAAATAGTGGAGCACTTAATACCAGCTTTTCTGCACCCACAAGCTGCTGCGCATTTCCCCTTGCATTTGCACGATATGAGGTTTAAAACTACGGCCGGCGTGGGTTCAGCCGTGTTGGTAACTGGTTCCAATCCTCGAATAGTTCGTCGCCATGCCCATTCCTCTGGATCCTTGCAAAATCCGAGCCAAGACTGTATCTGGTGGTATGTTCGAAAAATGTGCAGTCGTACCCCATCTTTCGTCGGTGAAAGCGATGAAAGGTTGAACTTGTTTTTCATTACTGATTTTGCGAAGTGCTTGAACCGTAATGCATTTATTGATTTATCATGCTTATCGCCTCCATATAAGGCGATAAGGAAACGTTCTCCTGCGGACACCAGAAACTCGTTATTGACTTCCTTCCGTTTAAATAATTCTACCGCTGATTGAAGTTCCAAATGTTTTTTGAAGGTGCTGATAAATGTAGACTTGCCAATGTTGAAAAGAGACAATGTAGAGTCGCAACCGCTAAAGGCGTGGATAAAAAATATGTTTTCGATAACGGATTTTTCATGTTTAATACTAGCCGGAGAGAAAAGTGCGGTTGGTATTTTTCCTTTTGCAGGTTTTCTGAAAAACACGTTTGATTTGTGCTGCGCGAGTCCAGTGAGTAAGACAAGAAGATCAATGTCTTCGCCGACGATTTCAACAGATTCATACACTTCTGACTGCTCAATTGCCTTATTATCAATCAGTGCATCATCGTCCTCGAATGCCTGTTCAACGTTGATTTCCGCTTTTTCAAAATAAGTGAGAAGCATTTTTATAAAAATATCTTTGTTTCGATCGTTTGCTAAAAATTTCTCTTAGCTAATTTTCGGTACTGTACTTTCGTCGAATACCAATTCAGTTGACTGGTGCTTGTTCGAACATTGGATTCTTTCCAAAGTTTTGGTGCCTGCAACACTCATATCCATTGGGTAACCGTCGAATATAATGGTGACGTTCTTCCCAAAGTTTTCCTGCACGTAGGCAACATATTTCTTGCAGACGAGGTTAAATGTGGTAACACGACCCCAAACAACTTTGTGCAGAAGAAATCCACCGTCGATTATTTGAAGATGACTCTGCCCAAGCCGTACATTTTCTTCGACGGGTTTGAAAGCAGTGTATAACAATGACTTTGTCCCTTTCCTCATTCCTTCTTCCGAAAACAAAGACAATGGAAACAGAGCGAGCTCGTATTCCAGGTACTTTTTTATATCAGCCTCGGAGTGCTTGACAAAACAAATTCTTTGGAAAAGTAATAGTGGATTAATAGGAACTCGTAATGCGTGTATCTTAATGGTGCTGTTGACTGCAGATAACGGGAGCACTCTATTCTTCTTTTTGAATGATAAAGACGCGAAATGTTTGCCTATGATTGTATTTATAATTTCACTACCAATTTCTTGAGCACGGTGACAATTAATGTCAATGCTTCCGATAACTCCTGAGCCGATAGACATTAAGTGTTCACTTTCATGAAAAGGATTATACCGTGCGAGCCAAATATCCAGTTTCTCCACGTCAGAATTGTCTCGTGAAATCCGCGTGGGTCTCATGTCAACGTGCTGTTCAGTTGTTGAGCACGAAACTCCGGAGAAAGTTTCAATTTGCTCGCAAATATTTTGTAGCTGAACTATCCCTAAAGTCCATGATGCCATACTGCTGTCAGTAATTCCACGTCCCTGAGTCGAGTCAGTCCTCCTGTTGTCTTCAAGGATCGCATAAGTGTCTGCTCTATTGTCTGGTCTGACATATTTCCAGACCAGAATTTGTCCGTTTGACGTATCGTGAAATACCCTCCTTTTGTGAATTTGTCGTATTCTTTGGCGGGTATTTTGTCATTTCAAATTCGCATGTCCTACAGATATAAATGCGCTGATTTAGCGTAAAGGAAATGCCCGCTAGCGTGAAAAAAGGGCAACATCGTTTGGATTGTGTCGAGGTGAAGCTGCCAGTTGCTTGATCTCTCAGCCTCGAGAAATTTTTTTATCAACGTAACCATGCGATAGTACTGTATCCAAAGTTTTGCAGTAGGACCCCTGCTTTCGATTGTAGTTAAATTGTTGGCAAATTTGTCAGCTACTTTTTTAACTAGGTTGCTTTCCGTTGCAGTGAGTACGGCAGGCCGATCGAAGTGATCCATGAAATGGTCCATTTCATCGCGTTCTTCCTCGGTAAAATCCATACCATTCATAACTATCTGTGATAAAGCCAAGTGCGTCAAAATATGGGCACGAACAACTCTTGCATACGCATGACTGGAAAGTATTTTTTCTACACAATTTTCTGCGTAAATTAACTTAAAAAGTTGTTCGATACTGAGCTTTCCAATATAGTGGCTGATCGAATGTCACAAAGCAGGTTTCTTGATGGGAACGCTTGCATCTTTCGACCGCGGCAAGGAGCGAAGTGAAGATAGTATCGTAATCTGAAGGCGGCGCATTGATGAACGGAAGACATATAACTTTTAGAGCGTTGGTAGTGCATGTTCATTGTTACTTGCTCCATAAAACCATTCCATCCCGGAATTCCAGCAGAGCAAGACCATTTACCGTACAGCCACATGATATCTGGTGTAGTGGGTAATATGTCTCGCGAAAGTTTAAGAAGCCCTTCGATATCAACAACATCGATGGACTGCAACCCTGCTGATTTATGTTTTCCGTAGCAGAGTATTGGAACCGTCCCCAACTGTGCAACTTCCGAGGCCGATTTATTCTCGAAAATACGCGGAATAGCAGTACCACGTTGGATACCGGTGTTTGGCGTCACGCAATGTATTCCCCCCATTGCGTGAAAAGTCCCACGTCCGTCGATGGTGTTGATGTTAAAATCAGCATTATCAAAAACAAATTGAGAAAACGCATCTTCCAATATCTTGCTTTCAGCTCGATGTATAGCACAATCTTCAAACATTGCGACTTCTTTGTTAGACGCGGAAAATCCCATGTTCGATAAAATGTTGATAAGATTCTTTGAACCAAATTTTTTATAGAGAAAAGCTCCAACACCAATCTGCAGTGGCGATAGAAATGACCGAGGGCGTACAGCTGTTAGTACTGAGTGAGCGATCGATGTACATTTCCTCTTCCAAGGTTGTAATGAACCGCGTTTACCTTTCGTGATAATTTCGGCAAGAAAAACTTGTAAAGATTCAGGTATAACGGCTTCGACATCTTTCAAGAATTCGTCCGATGGGGGGTAATTATTTGTGTTGTAAACGGTCGATCTGATGTCCTCGCGGACAATTGCTGCAGCTTCGCAAAGGACTCGCAGTCTTTTTTCTTAAGGGTTCTTTTTTTTCTCTTCGTACCATTTCTCCGAAAGTATTTTATAACCGGTATTCCAGAAGCAAACCACGCTATCATGCTTGTGTTGATCGACAATCAAGACATCATCTCCGTACTTTTTGAGCAACATAGTTTTTACGGTTCTGACGTGAGGAACAAAATCTCCTTTCACTTGTGTCATCAAGTCCGAAATTGGGAATTGATACTCGCTGGAATTCTCTGTTAGGAAAGAATAAATATCTTCCATGGCCTCGTCTACTTCGTTCCCAGATGGTCGTCCTTTCTTAGTTCCCCTGATGGGCTTTTTGTATACACGGTCAGCGCACTCTCCATGGTATCGAGCTCCTGCGGCGACCAGATTGTGTACATGCTCAATACGTTTTAAAATTGTACGAGAAAATTCATCGTCGCGGGCGCGTAAGTATTTCTGAATATTGTCTTTCATCGATTTTCGCGATACTGAGCGAATTCTTTGTCGTCTACGGAGCGGCACTTTAAGTAATGGTTCGTCTATTTTTTCGGCACAAAATAAGCACTTATTTTTAAAATCAAATAAAGGTTCACACTTCGGTTGTTTTTCGGGTTCTTCTGTTGCAGATTAACTTCGCCGGGAAGCGATCGAGGCTAGTCTTTCATTGCAATAGTTCTTGTAGCATGCTCTATGCACACTTACATTATCCACTCTTTCCAACATAGACCGATGTTCATCGTGTCCCCTCTTCACCCTCGCCGCTAAAAGAGTTTTCACAGCTTTCACTTTGGCCACCTAAACGTTTCTGATCAAATGTGTTTTACATATGAAACAATCACCCATTGTAATCTCACGAAATAACACGTTTACAAAATATTTATTTCTATAGCAGAAACGTCAAAAATAACAATTTACGTACTGGCTACTTGAAATTTAACGATTCTCATAATGCAATGAAGTTTATTATGCCATTTATGTAGTAGTACGATACATGAAATAAAAATTAAGCGCTTACTTGACAACTTTGGCCCGCTCTACAAGTCGTAATTTTAGTCGCGTATCAATTTATTATAGGTCAAATTGAAGCTATTTGCAACCTCTACAAGTTTGATAATGGCTACTTTTTCGCTAAACAGAAAGAGAAATGAGACACACAGTGGCGTAACTTCAAATTCTGGGCCCGGGGGCCGTGATCTTCACCGGGCCCCTTAATTGCCAAATGTAAGTCCCATTCTTGCCAAAGCATTTTTGGTTATCATTTTTCAATTATTTCTTTTAAATTCATAAACAGAAACATCAAAGCAAAATGATCAATAGCGAGTGTTTTTCCCGGACTCATTGAAACTTTATACAGGACGGAGTTTGGACCTGCCGGGCTTTAAACTTCAGGAGGCCCGTTGGGCCCCCTGAAGTTTAGGGCCCGGGGGCCGCTGCCCCCTTTGCCCCCTCGGTAGTTACGCCACTGGAGACACAAGTCCAGAAGCTCGAAAAAAAATCTCGACCCTTTCACGCTCTCCTTTCGCGTTCGATATCTCGACAAATATCGCCCGTACGCGAAAAAGTAATAGACCATAAATTATAGAGCATTCAAAATTCTAAAAAAGATGTCTACATTATTTTTACGTAGTGTTAACGGGAACCTGTTTATCGCAAAAAAATTAAAAGCACTCATTTATCAAGATGGTGGAAATAGCACATAGGAAATCTTTGTCGACAACTTGAAGTTAAGCTTTGCTAGACCCCCCAAACACCCCAAAGTAGTATATTATGGGACAAGTGGTTGAAATTTTATCAGCCACGAGTTACATATACTATTTTTTCTACGAATTTTCACTTATTTTAACAAGTTAATGCACTTTAGAAAAAAATAAACATAAAGTAACATTTCTCTTGTCACCAATTGTATGTCAAACAGTTTGAAATCCCGGTAGTCCGAGCATTTCAATCTCTAGTGGTTGAAATGCAACTTCAACCACCGGAATCAATGTCGAAATGACTGATCTCACTGTCATGAGTAGAAAAAAGGAATTTAAAATCCCTTCACTTTCCAGCAAAGGCCTTATTTTTGGACATAGTGACTGGACTAGTTTTTTTCAAACTAATAAATATATTATTTAAAAAGTAGTATAGTATTATTATTGCTTAGATTGAAAAAAAAGAACTTTCTTATCCAAATCTTTAAGCAAGTGCCTCTTTTTCATTCTATTATTTCATTCACTTTTTAACTGTGAGCTAATACTAGATGCCGTCGGTACATTTTTGGATGGTATTGCGTCTGGTTTGAGTTTCCATTTAATTTCAGGAATTTAAAAGTCATTGTTGTAAGCAATAGTTATCGTCATTGAAATGCATGGAGCAGATCCTAGCTGTAGAGGTATTACATTTATGAAGTTGCAAACACCTTCAAATCCAAATATCACAAATTTCTTTTGTCCTTGTCTGAAAGACGAAGGAAGTATTGTAATCACGAAAAAACCACCTTCCGAAATTTTTTCAGATCTTCACGTTTCAAAGTCCCTAGATAACGAAAAAGAGATTTTCTCAATTCCGTCAGTCTGTCTGTCTGTCTGTCTGTCTATCTATCTATTAGCAGTATAGCTCAAAAACTATTTGCCGGAAGACGACGATATTTTGCATTCATATTATATATCTACCTCGCATGAAACCGGTACAATTTCATACAAATATATACAGGGTGAGCACCTTAAAAAAATAAATTTTTGTTTATTTTTGTGTTAATTTATAACTTTCACATAGGTCAGGCTTTACATTTGCCGAAAATAACACTCAACCGATAAAGGATCATGTCACAAAAGAGTAAAAATATTTCAACCATTACACCGTCCTCTTCAAGAGACGCGCGTGCAGGACTTTTCCCAAAGAGACGGTGGTAGCGCAGATGGAATTTCGCCGTACTTATATCCTCTGTGGAGATTCGGTTAGGATTGAGCATTTTGCAGAGCTGCAGATGCGGCGGGTTCAAACCCCAGCGGGATACATTTTTTTTTTTAATTTAAAAATGAATTTAACTTATTAGAAACGTGAAGATATTTGTACTCCTAACTTAATTTAATTTTTAAAATTATTTGGTGCCACAATGTTGACGAGGGAAGTTCTGGGTAAAGCCTTTTACAGATTTTTTTTGGAAACTAAAAATAGTGGCATTTTTTCCAGATATTATTGCCTTTTTATTTTTGTTTTTTATTAATTTACTACCGCACACATAACCATATTTGTAACAATTAGCAAGGTCCAAACTATTAACAGTATAACGTTCACAGTACTAGCGCGTTCTAGCCACAAAACAATACCTAGAGTTCCTAACTTTGTCACAGAACTACGTCACCGGCTAGAGAAGGATAGAGCACCACCTGCACCTGAGCATATCTTAACTACTTTGTAGTATCATGGAACAAAAACATGTTTTTTGGGTTCAGGGGACTCTAAAACGTGAAGATCTGGTGAAAACTCAATTTTGAATTTTTGGGGTGAATCCAATACTTTCTTTATCGTAAAAGGAAGTAAAAAATGTAGTAGCCTTAGAAAACTTTTATTTAATTCCACTTAATAGTAGCTGTTTGTAAAGTAAATGGAGAAAAAAAGATTTTTTTCCATATTTTTGAACGATTTTGTTGAGTTTTTCTACTACATCTAAGCATTTGATATATTACTAAGCACATTTTGCTGGACCATAAATACAAAATTTGCTTCTATTACAGTTTTACTATTTTAGTTTAAAATCCGTATTTTCTTCTATAATAAATTTATTATCATACACTAAAGTAATTTTTAAGTTATTGTTTAGAAACTAGATGACAACAATCTGTATATTAAAGTACGGTTCCGTTTTATCAAGAATTTATGTAACTTTTATTTTCAGTTTACAGAATTAGCTCGAGGACGCAGCATGGGTTTCCAAATAGCATTTAATGTAGGCTTCAGCATGGCATTTGTATCATCATTTTATATAATGTTTTATATTCGAGAGCGTGTCAGCAAATCCAAACATCTGCAGTTTGTATCTGGAGTGGAGTTATAGCTTTCTGGGGCTCATCATTTATATGTGACTTGCTGACATTTATTTTCACGTCTCTGTGCATTATTTTGACGTTAGTCATATTTCAAGAGGAAGGATTTTCAACCCCTGCAGAACTTTGTAAGATATATACTTAGTAAGTTTGATTTGCCATTTACGTGTCATTTTCAGGTCGCACATTTTCGGTGCTTCTTTATTTTGGATTTTCCATGTTACCCATGATGTATCTATCTTCGTATATGTTTGATATCCCATCCACTGGGTATACAAGGATGACACTCGTCAATATCTTTACAGGTGCGTTCTTGTTCCTAAATAAAAGCAGAAACTGAAATGAAATGGTTACATAGCTATCCTGCATCGACACCTAATTTTGCAGTAATTTATATTTTGCATTACAGGAGTAGCCGGATTTCTAATAGTTCAAGTGCTTAATTCCCCGGAGTTAGATTTACACCACGTAGCTGATATTCTTCATTGGATATTCCTGTTAATTCCACACTATTCTCTCAGCACAGGAATTCGAGACATGCACGTGTTGTACACAACACACAATCTCTGCAATATGATATTACAAGGCTGTATAGATTTTGACTTGCCTGATTATCCAAACTTGACACCGCAGCAGTGCAGGCGGCAAATTTGCAGGGCACAGAAGCAATGCTGCAGTGAGTTGTAAAATCAAGGCAGCCACACTGTTTTCATACGTGCATTTTCAGCTACAACAACGAATTACTACGACTGGGAAGCCCTGGAATAGGAAGAAATGTTATTTTCTCCTGTGGTGTAGGAATTTTTCTAACTGGAATTTTGTTGCTAATCGAATACAGACTTTTTGAAAAATTACATATCAAATTCAGCAAAGCTACAAGCAGCCCAGGCCTCGATCTAACAAACAGGATGATAGTGATGTGATGCAGGAAAAACAAAGAATTCGTAATGCTACTATGAGTGAAATCGGTAGCAGTAACCTTGTAATGCGCGATGTGACGAAGTACTATGGTAATTTCCTAGCTGTGAATAATATTTGCTTAGCAGTCAATAGGTATGAGTGCTTTGGGCTGCTTGGGGTAAACGGTGCAGGGAAAACTTCCACATTTAAAATGATGACGGGAGATACTAAAATTCATCGGGAGATGCCTGGATTAACGGATTAAGCTTAAAAAGTGAAATGAAGAAAATCCATCAACTGATAGGATATTGCCCCAGTTGATGCTTTACTTGACGACTTAACATGTCAAGAAACTATAACAATATTCGGTTTATTGCGAGGAATCACCATGGCACAGATCAAACTAACGGCTAAGAAGCTAGCGCTTGATTTGATTTTTACAGGCACTTAAATAAAAAAGTCAGGGAACTCAGTGGGGGCAACAAGAGAAAACTTAGCACTGCGATAGCAATGATTGGGGATCCACTCGTTTTGTACCTTGATGAACCTACGACGGGCATGGATCCAGCAACCAAGCGCTACCTTTGGAATGCTCTTTGTAAGGTACGAGACAGTGGTAAGTGCATTGTACTGACTTCACACAGTATGGAAGAATGCGAGGCACTGTGCACGCGACTGGCCATCATGGTGAATGGGTCGTTTATGTGCCTCGGATCCACTCAACATTTGAAAAGCAAATTCTCCGATGGCTACACGCTTATTATAAAAGTGCGCAAAAGCAACGAGTATGGGGAACTGAAGAGCTCAGATTTGGAACCCATCGAAAATTTCATTAAACAATATTTCCCGGGTGCTGTGATTCGTGAAAAGCACCAGGAGCTCATGACGTTCTATATTTCTGATACAAGTCTGCCCTGGTCTAAGATGTTCGGAATTATGGAGAGAGGGAAGCGAGCTCTCAGCATTGAGGATTACTCCTTGGGGCAGTGCAGTTTAGAACAGGTATGTGGTTAACTGTGCCAGTGAACAAATGAATGTTATTTTTCTTGTAGGTGTTTTTGACGTTTACAAAACATCAACGAATAGAATTAGAATAAATAAATTGAATGTAGCAACAAATGAGGTGCAGCATGATATTTCTCCAATTCTTTATACTCAGTCAGAGATAAATTGAATACTCAACTTCATTAATTGATGCAACTGATGGGAAGGAAGAGGATCATTGCTCGTTAGCTAAAATATATCAAGATGCAACGAAAACTAAGATAATTGCAGAAGAATCTTTTGGGTTGTGAAACTTGTAGTCTGTAGCAAATTATAAACATAGCGCAAATAGAAAGCTATACGGCAGAATATGCGTGTTTCTGAACAATGTGGCATAATTTTGCCTCGAGAGTACAAGCAACAAGCTGTTTCTCTAATAGTACAGACAAAACCGAACTAAAAGCGGCATAATGTGATATCAGTGTCAATATAGACATTAATATAGCCTTTCTCATGAAGCTAAAAAAGCTGGTTAAAGGCCCTCTTGTTCCCCTCTTCCGTGATGGAGTTAACAATGCAACTATCTATCCAGAAAATAAATATTAACGAAGCAAACTCTGCAGATTACTTTATTATTTTTAAAAACTCCAACAGTAAGGAAAACGCAATAAAAATCATGGTCTTCATATAATTGGTTAATAACAAGCGCTACTTCATCATCCAAATCAAATTATGAGAAAATAACACATTTACTAAGCCCATACAGTAAATTTGTAAAGTCTAAGTCCATTGGTTCTTAACATATAACAAAAAAAAATCATTATACACTCCCCTCCAAAAAAAACGGATCATTTTTTTAATTTTATTTTTATACAACAGATCATTTTTAAATGTCTGAATATGCATTTTATACTTTTTTTTGTAATGTGAAAAACAATAATTTGATTTCAAAAAATCAAAAAACAATTCAACTTTGATTAGTACCGTGTATTTCCACCTCTAGCTCCATTACAGCTTCCATTCGTCATGGCATCTTGCTTATGAGGTCTTTGATAAACTTACAGGTTACAGATTCTAGATTGAAGCGCGGTGAAAATCGAAACTAATGTTAGAATCTAGTAATTTCCAAGTTTCGTATTGGTAACATTTTTCACATCTATCGTATTGACATTAAATTCTTAACCTTATTTAAGCTAAATGACACAATAAATCAGAGGCATACACAACATTGTGGTATGGTGTATTTCAAAACAGAATTAACAACAAACACAAAAATACTAACAAAAAAAAAAATTTACAGAATTAACAAAATCAACAGCAATAGCAATTTTCACACTTTAAAACACAAAGAATCTGTCATATGACGTTAGTCACTGCGCAAACGAAATCCCTTTACCCACCGTTGCTGTTTACTTGTCATTTAAAATATAACCAAACTTTGTATGTTTGACAACTTTTCACATATTGCCAATTCATCAAATATGATCACAGCGCCTTTCATGACCTACCTTGAGAGTCAATCTAGTTTCTGTAACCTGTACACTAAAACAGCACACAATTAATAATAGCTATTTATGCAACAAGTGCTAAAAGTTGATGTTTATGCACGAGACATGAAAATTATGAAACGAAGCCGAAGGCTGAGTTTCATAACATGTCGAGTGCAATAACACTTTTAGCACGAGTTTGCATACAATATTTTTTCTACGACCTTAAATTTTCTGTTATTAATCCATAAATGTCGATTTAACAAAGGTTTGCATTTATGACAGTTGTAATTTATGTCATAGTAAAGAAATGGTCTTGACATGCAGGTGGCTGTTTCTGCAGCTAGTAGCTGTCAAAGTCAGTTATCAAAAGTAATTATAATAGTACACATCTGACTTTATTCATTACATAACGCTTTAATTATTTAAAAAACACTTTACCTCTAACGCAAGGAGTAACTAGAATAACTTTACAACCTCACTTCCAGTTCGAAATTGTAGTTTTATAACCTCACTTCGCTTTTAGCACATGGGCTAAAAGTAAACAGCTGATCTCATTTTAAACGCGCTAAATTATAAAACGTCACTTTTAGTGAAAAAAGCTAGCTCTAAAAGGCCTACTTTTAGTGGTGGTCGTAGATTTTAATTGTTACTAAAAGCTACATAAGGTTACTATAATAATAGCCCCTTGTTTTAGCAGTAATAAAGATATTATTATTACTGTTATTAAGTAATACTTAAATAAGTTCAAAATGCCTATTCAGACATTTAAAAATTATCTGTTGTATAAAAATATATTTAAAAAAAATTATCCGGTTTTTTTGGAGGGGAGTGTAGTTTATGGAGATAAATTATGTCAATAAAATTTAGAAAGTATGTGTTATATTATTAATGCATGATTTTTACTATTGAAATAATAAAAAAATCAATAAGTCGTAACATGTTTAATATTTTAAAAGTTTTAAAAATACAAGACGTTTTGCAACTTATGATTGTTTCATCAGTTGTTATTAAAAATGTTTAGTTTAAAAATTGGGTGTACATTTATAACAATATTATATAGTTGAATTTTGACATTGTGCTGAACGAATTACGACTTTTTTCTTATTATGAAGTTTCCAACTTTGTTTTTAACTTAAAAGTAAAATATTTATATAGGTAACATGTTGATTATTTTTATTTATTTTTAATTTATGATAGAAAATGCACCCCTAAAGGGGTGAAACTGTGCAATGAAAAATCTTAATATAACGTTAACATTCGGTTTTAAGCATAGTGGAATGCAGAAAGTAAAATTATTTATTAAATTAAATATTTTTAATAACAATTGATGAAGCAACCTTAAGTTGCAAAACGTCTTGTAATTTTTAAAACTTTTAAAATATTAAACATGTTACGACTTATTGATTTTTTATTATTCCAATCGTAAAAATCATGCATTAATAATATAACACATACTTTCTAAATTTTATTGACATAATTTATCTCCATAAACTATAATGTTAAATTTCTAAATGTCAATTTTCACAACTTAAAACAAAAAGATCAGTTTGGATTCACTTTCTTTAAGGGGTTGTATCTCCTTGGGGAAGTAATTTGGCTAAATCTAGTTTTTGTTTACAGAATCTCGACCCGAAATTATGCTATATCCTTCGGAAACTGCCAGTAAATGTATCCAAATTCTCTATAAAATAGGCCAAAACAAACTAGGGTTGCATCATACTCATATTAATGTGCCACTAACCAAAGATGTTAAATCCTAGATACGCTGTATACAGAGTGCTTATTCAGTATCAGATATTATAAAAATATTTCTTCACTTATAATTACACGAGAGCTTTTTTTTGTCGAAGTAAACTTGTCATTTTAATGAGAATATCGTTGCTTTGCAAATTTAACAAAAAAAAACTGCCTCTGAAAAAATTACGAGTCCGAAGGACGGTTTTTTGAGTTGAATTGCCTGAAGGTAAGGAAACTAGAATTATAAATGGCTATAAAAGGCTTGAGTGTAATTCGGTACGACAATTTAATGAATACATATTAGGAACCTAATATAGAAGTCACTAAATTAACAAACAAGGCTTACTAGAATTAGACCGTTTTAAAAGTTAGGTTCCGTTTTGTCGCTGGAAAAGTTAGGGAAAACTGCCGTTGTCATAATGACAAAAAAACACGGCTTATGGGATTTTTAGTGTATGTATTAAATTGTCAGTATAAAAATATTTGAGGGGGTCTTACTGTATTTTCAAATTTCAACTAGATTTATTTAATGTTAAATAATCTTAGAACAATTTTTGCCAGATCTAAAATTCAAGTGTTGCAAAAAATTTATCCGGTGCAATCTGATAAATAAGAACGCATTGTGTATGATGTGACCGCAGATCTAAACTATGGTAATATATCTTTTTGTTTTCAATATGAAAGCTTAATTAATAGGTACTATACAAAATGGACAAATAATATGTAAGCAAAACGTGTTGTAAGAACAATGTACCTATAATTAAATGAAGATTAAAAACGTATGAAAATCGGAATATGAATTTGAACAGCATGTTGGAATTGTCACATATTGTGTTTATTTTTCAGTCCATTTAATAATCAAGTTCAGCGACTGCTAAAAATTCAGCAAGAGAATATCAGTGGTTAAAATCGAAAACCTCATAAGTTCGTGTTTTTTACATTTTACTGAAGAAAGAAACCTGTTTATAATTTTAATTATAAAATAAAATATGACTTTTAACGTTTTAACCTTACACAATTGATGTGTACGTAGTATTGGAATTTTGCCTTGCGAATGAAGTAGGGAGGTAGACTCCATTCACATCTTTTTGGTATGAAGGTTGGCCATGACAGTTTTCCCAATTTAGCTGTGTAAAATTACTTTGTTGTGTTTAAACGAGGTTTACATTTGAGGTTATGATAACCAAATGCTTTTAGGTTAGAAAACATGACAAAACACATTCAAATGCAAAGTTGTCATATTTAAGCAGAATAGAAAATGGAACTTAGTAATTTTTATGTACGTATTCAGTTTTTTAATTAAGTATGTGGAAGATCTTGCAATACTTCAGATTTTACTTCACATGTAAAGCACTGTCAGACTACGTTAAATTTGAGTTTAGCAGGTTAGGTTTTGTGTCGGTCTGTGTCAAAACTGACACAAAACCTAACCTGCTAACCTCGAATGTGACATAGACTTACAGTGCCACCAACATATTATTCATACGTTGTATAGTCATATCAAGAAGGCTGTACTAAGAAGATGTAACTTGCTATGACGGCTGTATATAAAAGCGGCCCCAATGCCGGGAATAGCAGTCGCGGCGCTGTCGACAGGGTGTACTATCTTTGGTCATTTTCATTTGTTTTCGCTGCCGGTCGAAATTTGGAAGTGAGCTAAATTAACCTGTAATCGCGGTTAAAAGTGAATTTACGGTTGTGGAGTGTATTTCAAGTGTGTTGTTAATTGTTAAAACATGGTCCGAATTTCCAGTTACGCTCAACAGATATTTGACATTGACAGTTCACGAGTTTAGTGAATGGATAACAGTACACGACGACCGCCATATTTGTCAACTTTTAGCGGTCCGCTTCGAAACGAGAGTTATTTCTCCTTAGTACAGTCTTCTTGAGTCATATTTATACCCATTCGGAGTCACATGATAATCTAGTGACTTTACGTATGACGATTCTTAAAAATGCAATTTTAGGGTAGTAAATGATATTTCGTTTTGTAGGTTATCTGTTATAGAACCTATTGCTTGATTTTTGCCATTTGAAGCCTATTTCCTTGCACCATCTATTTCGGGAAAGAACTGAATGTGAAAAATCTCCAGATTCTGCAACTAAGTATTTCTTTAGGCTTTCCATGGTTACAAATTCTTTAGCATTTTTCACTTTCTCGCTCATATTTTCGGTAAATAATGTGTCGCACTTTATTTATAAATTGCACTTTTCGAGACATTTATTGCAAGAGAAGCACGGCAAACAACGTTGGAGGGTGAAACTGTTGGTTTACCATTATTAATATTGTTGTAGTCTTCATCATAAAAACGTATAAATTCAAAATTAATTGTTGTGACTGCTCGTTATACTGCATGTCCAATGATTTCTTTCTATTTTCAGTTTTCGGCTCAACTATTTTGGTTTAATTTAGGGTTTATTACCCTTATCTCAATAAGTTACACGATAAATATAATCTGGTAGATTATAAAAGTCAAATTTTAAAATTAATTTTAGTAATCGACAATCCTTTTTTTCGAATTTCTTCCATTGCATCTATGTTACTAAAGACGAACAGTGACAGACAAAAGTCACGTGACACTGAATGGGTATAATTTTAAGAATACAATTCATTAATCACGTGACCCTTTTTAAACCAATTGGAAGCATAAAAACCCTTGGATACATGTGTACCACAGCGGTGATACAAAACAAAAAATCGTATCACCTTATTGTGGTCTGTTGCTATGCAAAAGTGTGAAAATGTTGGTTAGCCTGCTGTCAATTTTAAGTCTATGTCAAATTCGAGGTTAGTTTGTTAGATTTTCCGTCAGTTTTAACACAGACTGACACCAAACCTAACCTGCTAACCTCGAATTTGACATAGACTTAAAATTGACAGCAGGGTAACCAACATTAACAGTTTTTTAATTCATTGTATTCTCAGAAGTAATACTCTAAGTACTTCGATATTATCGGGTTATATGTCGATAACTTGTTGCACAATAATAAAAGAGTGTCAGTTTGACAGGTTAAATTGTCCGACCGCGTCAGCGGGAGGAGTATTCTGTCAAACTGACACGATTTGTTATTGTGCAGGAAGTTTGAGACGTATAACATGTTCGAAGTATGCATTGTATTCGATTTGATTATTTTTTGAGTAAATTTTAATATTAGGATCAAATAAATATTTTAGTGGCAGCTCGATTTGTTTGTATTAACCTAGCTGAACGTTGACAAAAGTTATGTATTGCGTCGCCTAGTGAAGTTACTGTAGTATAATCGATTTTGTATAATCGAAATTATACAAGATAACTTAACTAAATCCAGCCTTCTGATTGGTTGAGATCGCTACGAAAAAAATAATCTCACTAAATACAATTCGCGATATGATTAGTAATCGGTGATATTTCTCACTGAAACCGAAACTCGGTTTCAATTTGAAAATATCACCGATGATAATCATACCACTTGTGGTATTATGGCTGACTATATAAGCATGACCATTTAAAAACGTTCGATCATTTCTGAAGGCACTGTACTATCATATATAATGCAACTGGTGAGATTGCTTAAAACAATATATCGAGTGGAAACCGAAATGATTTAATAATCCAGAAGACACGAGTTGCATTTGGCTAGATTATATCATAAAGCAATAAACAACGTTTGAACAGTTTATTTATAAATATTAAAGTTACAGTTAGTGTGGTTGCTGTGACGATTGCACTTTTAGTAGATAACACGATATTTGTGAAGGCATTTGACTATCAGTTATTAGTCAAGAAGGTATGATTATCACGTTGCTATGCACATTATCAAAAATTAATACATGCCTAACTACGCATTTTTACCGTTTTTGTTAGTTGATGTTATAGGGAGTAGTATAATTAAAGTATACAGTCCATCTGGCAACAATATTATGTTCTGTCAAGTGACAGTAAATTTGTTGGAGGCTATGCACGTTATACAGCGAAATAAAAATTATGGTTCTGTTCATGAGCAACTTGACAACAAAAATCCAAGTGCAACCTTCACGCCAAAAAAATGTGAACGGAGTTTATTACAAGTTCCGACAAAGTATTTACCTACTTGTTTTTCTAATAATTTGTATAGTAATAATGGTGAGGCACTAACACCCCATGACGGAGCTTGCCCTGCAAGGCGGAAGGTATACTACCAAACAAAATAACAATTACGTCATCATAAAGAAGAAAAATGGGAAATTTGTTTAGACTAGGTGCGAAACGCAATGTCCTTAATGTAACTGCCATTTTCGACCATTTTTTGCCAATTTTCCAACTAAGATCTTTTTAATGCATATTAATGTTACCATGAGTCCCCATTTTTTTTCTGTAGAGCCATTTGAAGAGTCGTGTTTACATGACATGTCCCTACACAATTGCTCAGAGCGAATACGAGAAGAAATTGAGCAAATATCAGTGGTTGTCTTGAAGCGAGTAATGGCAAACGTAGTAAAATGGGCAGAGAAATGCATGGGAGAAAATTATATTCTCCTTAAAGATATTGTGTCCCATATGCAAGCTAAAAAATCTCCCATCTTTCTTCTTTTTGATGATATAATTGTTATGTTTGTTCCCTAACCTACAATAAAAGTTATTAGAAAAACAAATAGAGAAATATTTTATGCCGAACCCTGTATATATAAGAAAAGTTTTACAAGATTTTTACTATTATACACCAAAAACATTATTTATCTTATTTATAGTAAACTTAAATATTTACAATAAAATAATTAGTATATACGGTAATAATGCATTAATACAATAAAGAAAACAAGTTATTTAAGTGGAAAATAGATACCTACTAAACTAAATTACTGCAATAAAAAATATATAATTAAAACAAGGGTACGGTTTCTAACAATAGGTAATAGCTCAACAGTAGTAACCTTCAGTGTATGGTAAATTTACCCAAAAGATATTAACGTGTGGTATTTGATTCTGGAAGATACATATTTCCTCTCTTCTGCGTGATTCATTTTATTTTCTGTATTTCTTGTAGACAAATACTTTTCCCGTTCTTTGTATTGTTATGCTTGCTAGAGAATCTATGTACAGTGTGTTCAAATAAATCTGGGACAGTGTTTTTTTCACATGCAGGTTGAGTTAAGAATTGAAGAATATCTCCATGGATGTCCTCTTATCAGAAAGAGTTACAGATTTCATTATCTGTTAAAGTTTATTGTAACTCTTTCTGATAGCAGGAAATCCATGAAGATATTCTTCAATTCTTAACTGAACCTACATATAAAAAAAACATTGTCCCAGATTTATTTGAAGACACTGTACATTATGCAGTTAAAATCCTTTTCTCTTGACGACTGTGATTATTTTTTCGTGGTTGTGTTATTTAGAACTTGCTTTGCTATTTCAACCACTTCTGCTAGCAAATTCAAGAACAATTTACTTGTTTTTTAAAGGCCACACCAAAGTCAATTGTTACTATTTTAGGATAGGTTTAATTGCATGTAAATTCAGATTTAAACCTCGTTCGGTAAATACTGAGTAAAACTAACACATCCAAGTTCCTTAAGTTAGCTTGGAAGATTTTGTTCTTCAATATTCGACAGTATTTATTGTTCTAGTAAAACATAAATACGAAAGATTTGACATGTGATATTACACTTTAACCATAAATAGTCAATCAGCTAATGAGAAAAATTAGGTCGAGGAACATACATATTGTTGTGACATTTGCATTTATATAGAACTACAGGTTTCATGGCTCACCTAGTTCATAAAATAAAATAGATATATATTATTTTAATAAGAGATAAAAGTGTGAAATAAACTATACATTTCATGCTTTTATCTGCTTGCCCTTGGTTTAAACTCTGGTGTTTATTAAAAGCAAAGGTACGAATAGGTACAGCACAAAATAAATACGATTAGTAAGGGCTTTTCTCAGATTATGTTGCTGTGTCTTACAATTTATACTACGGATTCATGTCAGATATGTAATTAAAAAAATAGTAACTATTTATATTCATTGGTAACTGCTGTTTACATTTACTATATAAATATGGTATCCTGTTAATTTCAATTAACCTTTACACTGTCGGTATACGTTTTTGAATTTTACCTTTAAGTTTTGTATATCTACAACTCAACACTACCATTCGCGTTCTTCTGCACTTCTGCAGATTGTAAAAATTTTGGAGTATTCACATGAAGTTTAAATATTAACATAATGCATGCCATGTATTCTCAAACATTTAATGATAGTTACCATAATGTTGCTATATATTTCACCATATGTGATCAAACATTCTCTTAAGGGTTTCTACAGTAATGCACATTTTGTGCCTTTGAAATGTGATACAGTCGGTTTTAAGTAGAAAATTAGTTTGTAGTAACTCTAATATTTTTATATACTTTTTTGTTTTGTTAAAATTAAATTACCTAGAACTATTTATCGAAGGAAGTTGAAAAACGTTTGCATCTAGTCAATTTGTACTAGTCAGTGCATTCATGAACTGTGTTTAACTTTTGTTGTATAGCAAACACATACTTGTTATCTACAACAAAGTATCTTCTAGACTCGTCAAAAGGTGGTTGAACAAATTTTTTAAGTGAACAGTTCAATTTTATAATCTGAAACTCCTTAAAATTGTGTAGTATATGCATCCGGCGCTCCAATGATTAGATCCTTTTTTTAATGTACCTAACACACTTGCATAGTAAAAAATTTGTCCAACTATACTACTATACCTTAGATTTGCTAATGGTTAAACTAAATAGTAGCAGGTACTATTGCTATAGCTTTCATGTCTGTGGACTATGTCATTGTTGTAGTTTGTTAAATATAAAATAAACATTTATTTTAAAGTAGTTTCTGTTTTTTATTTTTGTTAGTATCTGAGGAAAATAACATGTTACAATATAAATCTTTAGCATATCAAATTGCAGTTGCTATTTAAAAAAGTGTTGTTAAATGCACATGCAATATATCCATCAATACGTTGTATGCAAACATTAACATATACATCTCAGCCGATTAACGTTCGAGACTGTGTAATGGCTCTAAAATATTTTTGCTCATTGAACTAAACCTTATAACTGAAAAGCGGGCACATATATTAACCAGGGTGACAAATCTGAGCGACCGTGTTAAAGTAGGGTAGCTGAATTTAGTGGGCTTTGCGCTCTCGTGGACATTTATGCTGTTCTGCTGCTTCTTTTCCTATTTAATTTTGTTTAGTGCCAAAGTTGTTCGAAATGGTTAAATTTTGTTATGCATATGGCTGTACAAATGAATGGACCCCAAAACAAAATATTCAGTACTACATCAAGTAGGTATCTTTTTGTACAATAATAATATAATACACAAAATGAATGGACCCCAAAACAAAATATTCAGTACTACATCAAGTAGGTATCTTTTTGTACAATAATAATATAATACACAAAATGACTAAAGAAAATGTTACTTATTCAATGTAATTTTTACTTTTATATTCATTTAATATAAAGAACGTGCCGAGGACAAAAGAATAACGAGGAGCGACACCAACAAAAAATTCTTAGAATATTGGTCGCAGGCGCTTCACTATTGCGCCGCAAAAGTTGCAAAATTCCTTAACACCCGAACTACGACAATCACTGCTGGCGGGCCAGGCGTCCTACACGTGCAAAAAGAAAATTCAGGAGGCGGTGAAAAACATCCAGAGGGAATTGTTGGCTCTCCTTATAAGCGAGTAACGTCGGTCAATCCATGCAGTGCCAGCACTTAACCTAAACTAACAACTTATAATGTACAATCTCCACATTGCGGACAAGTGCTTATTGCATTTATGCAGTCTTCTATGTGTTGAGTGCAGTGGAATTGCTTGTATGCATGTAGATCCACTGTAAAAATGCTCAATAAAAATTATTATTATTATTATTTATAAATAGTGTGCGTATTTGTGAATAGGTTTCATGTTAAATGGCCTGAACTATTTGAAAAGTAAATTCAAGCAGTTCGTTTAGTAAATGTTAAGCCAAATGTTCATACAGTAATCTGCAATGACCATTTCACAGAACACTGTTAATCAGAATCTTCTATGAAATGGAAACGATTAAAAAAAGACATTATACCTTCCGTTTTTAAATATCCTAAGCATTTACAAAAACATGAAAAGAGGCAAAGGAAATGCATTTATTAATATCTATTACAATGTGTATTCTATTTATTTTCGAAATAGGTACTCTTCACGTAGTATGAAAGTAAGTGACTTCAACACTTGTTAATTAGATCGATATTGGTCCTCAAACGTCTCCTAGACATGTAAAACCAATAAATGAAGTGAAGAAGAAAAGTAAAAATTCTTTAACAGCGACTAAACAGAAGAAATACTCGACTTAATTGTATGAGAGACATAATTAAACTATTGAAGCAAACTAATTAATGTACCAGCAATTTAGAGGAGGTGTTAATAAATATTTCAAAGGTTTCTCCTGTGAACCTTGTTACCTGTTAAACGCCTATTGTATTAGCGTTATTAGTTTATGTTATACACAGGATGTTCCATAAATATACCGACAAACTTTTAGGGGTGATAGGGGACATCAAAACAAATATTTTTTGCTTTATAAACATATGTTCAAAAACGCTTCATTTTCATGAGATAGCGTGTCAAAATTTGTAAAAAAAATGTTCAAATTGTTTTCCTCAAAACCCTCAAGTGAAAAAAAAGATGTGGTTTTAGTTGCTTCAACTTAAACAAGTTTAAAAAATGCAAAAAAAACCACTGGGTGTTATTTTTTATGCAAAAACACTAACAGGTTGCCCCATGAGCACGCTCCTGAAATTACTGTATCAACTGTAATAGATCCAAAATATGCCTCATAAAGTTACCAACGAACTGTGAAAATTTCATTAAAATTGGTTAAAGCATTTTTTTCTACAAATTTTAACATCCTGTATCTCAAAAACGAAGTGTTCTTGGGCATATGTTTAAAAAACAAAAAAAATTTGTTTTGATGTCTCCTACCACCCCTAAAAGTTTGTCGATATATTTATGGAACACCCTGTATATCCATGAATAGACGATCAATTGGGAAAACACAGTCGAAGCGTATAAAAATTAATATCGGAGTTGCAAGGGTTTTTAAAAAAGAAAAGACGGTAAGAAAATAATAACAGGTTTTTATTATCGAATCTGTGACATCAGAAAAACATAGCTGTGCATTAAGAGCTTCGTGGTAAAAAGGTGAACCCGCGATTTCTCGTTCTTCATTAATGGTATGTTGATACTAACGAAGCGTGTTTGAGGCAGATTTTGAGAGCGGGTACCATTTTCCAAAGGAATGAGTTCCAAGTCATGTTGACTGATTAAGGAACCACGAGAATCGTTGCATAGTTTTTGCCTGTTATTACAGGGTATGTATAATTGTTTTGGAACTATCTGATTCTATTTTCGTTATTGGAGATTATAGCGACAAGTTCAGGGTGACGCAATCGCAGTAGTTTGAAAATATCTTCCAAAGGACTTCACTACGGAGAGTCTTGCGGTTGATTGCAGTCAGCTGACGTTTAGCAGCTATCAGAGTAAGCGTTTAGGAGAGCAGATCATCCTCTTGGTCATTCATGCATGCTGATTCAATTCCGCAAGCGTAACAAATACAGATACGTGAATTAAAGTTAAAGCTTAAAACCGTGATATTTCGCAGATTTTCAAAAGTAAGAACAGTTTATAACCCCATAATTATACACTAGCTAATAAATAACTGTGTATTAGTTATTAGAGTCAAAGTAGTTAAGGTAATTGACGTAATCTTAAATGGGGTGCCCCTTTTGATAACTTGAAATATGATTAGAGAAATTGAAGCTGAAAATCGTACAACACTCATTAATGACCAATAGAAAAATTAGTTCACAAGCTGTAACCAAGACGTCCTAATTTGCCCTCGCGTTCTTTCACCTATATAAGTGTACATAGGAGTAATAAAACTTGTTGGCGCCCAGATAATTACGACTTTCCATCACTAAAGGATGATACACGCCATCTTCACTGAAACTAGGGATGGGCCCCCAAGCACACTTTTATAGCGTATTATTTTTGAAGTAAAATATAGAAAGTTGACCTAAAGGTAAGAGAAGAGCCAACAACTTTTGAGAAGTGAACCCCAAATTCTACACCAACTCAAAGAAGATATTCACAAGACGTTAAAAATGTTGCACTTACCTTGTACTTTTATTCTCCAAAAGCGTACAGGTTTCTGCGTAGTAAAATCTCGCTTCCCCATCCTGCTTTATATCATAAGTGGTTGTCACAGTGTAATTGTAGTGTTTTTAACAGAGGTGTTTTGACTTTTTCAAACTATATGCAAACGAAAATACAAGGTGTCCCAAAAAGGAGTGGTAACTTTTCCGAATTGTCCTAACAGATGCCGCTTTATCTACAGTAAAATTAATTTACAAAATACGGCAACATAGCGACACAAATACTTATAATTTTTAAAATGAGTTAGTATCACTTAAAAATTTAACAACCAAGGTTAAGTAAGTCATGATATTTGTCATAGCATAACAAATTATTAATCTCAAAGTTTAAGAGTTTAATTTGATTGAAATACAAAATTAATCAAACAGACAGTATAGCTACAATATTTATACAACAGCAGTGGATACAAGTACATGGAAGACAAGCACAACTGATCAAGTAACAAATCAATGCAGGAATTATAGCTGGTTTTCGAATTGGTAGCCTTCTTGTTCAATGCAAAGTCCAACACGATCTTCTACATTTCTGCAAATGTTTGTACACATTTCTGCAACCTGCGATTAATTAATAAAATAAGCAATGGTAGTAAAAATCGCAGATCAACCCCCCTACCATTTATACACCACGGCAGCTCTGAAAAACTGTTACTTACTCACCGCGATGGCCGACTAGCTCAAATATCGGCGGCCTTAGATCGTAGGTTCAAATCATCAGCTATGTACCCTGGAATGTCTTCAAAAAAGGAAAGGAAAATGGAAATGGGCGCCAGAAATCAAAAGATTTCAAATAACAAGAAGAAAAATAAACTACAAGTGACTAGCGTTTAATTAATCATTAATAAAAGTTTTGAAGAGTCAGTAACCAATAATCAGGATAATTAAAATGTAAATAATATAATAACACAATTGTGTATCTTAACTGAAGGTTGCGACACGCATAAAATTAAGAACCCCTTTCGGGTTATTTTAATAACTTTAACAAAAACACTCGTGGGATAAGCTTATCACAGTCATCTAATAAAACCTTCTGTTAGGCTATTGAAAATAAATAGCGTGACTGTACCTTTTACATAGGGTCGAAACACACATCAAAAATAGCAAAATTTATAACTGTGCATAATTAACTATAAGCATGAAAATTTAATGTAAAAAGCAAGAGCATGTATCAAATTGAACATTACATTTTAATAATTGCAAAACGTATGAATTTAAGTTTTAAATATTGACGGGTTTAAAATGTATAAATGGAGAAACCAGTTATCAAAAACACGATAAATCTCGGAACAGCACAACTAACCTCGCAAAATAAGCTGGACGTGAACGGCTACAACCCTTGTTGGAATCGCCAAGGATGCGCAGAAAATTGCTGCTGAAGCATCCCAAAAAGGCAGCAAAAGCATCTTCAAAAGGCCGCAAAACGCCGAACCCAGCAGGTGTCGAAAGTGCGATAAGGCTTGGCCTCCGAGATAAACTCGTTGTTGAAACGGAACTGGTAATTAAGAGCTAACAAAAAATGTAATTACTATGGGGATAATAAAACAGAAAAGCGCAATCGTACCTGATCATAATCAGCCCTTAGAAAACACATTGCTCATTGAAATTGGTTGAGCGCACGTAATTTAATATAATTAACATAAAATCTCGGCCGCGCGAAATGCGCTGCCCGAGGTGAAAAGAATGAGTGCCCCGGACGACAATTTCGTTTCCTCGAGGAAGGCTCGCACTCTGATAAGAGATAGCGCGGGTCAGAGAGGGCATTGCGCAAACGATAAGAACTTGATGCAGGTACAAAATGCGTTGGTTTGGAAAATTTACGAATTCGAAATGCAAAAGGATTTATAATTCAACTAAAAATATACAGGTTAAGCCTGAAATAATTGGATAAATGGCGAAACAATTAGGCAAAGCCAAAAAATTGTTTCAGTGTGAACGTTTCAAACGCCTGCCTTATAAATTCCATTAATGTTAGAATGTCGGGATACATCGGTCCACTATATACCAAGTCACGAATGCGCTCCCATACCGCAAAATCTGGTAGTGTTAAATCGCAACTTGTTGGTGACCATTCTAGTGATCCTCTTTCTCTACCAAGTGAGCGAAAGTTTCTCTCAATGGTAAGATGTTCATTGTCGTCTGAGTAATAAACACAATGTGTCTACTTACCATCTGATTAAGGTGGAACCTTGCTTCATCCGTCCATAAAATGGGATCCAACAACTGAGCATGTTCGTCTGCTACCATGTCCAACAAAGTGTTACAGAGTTCAGTCGGGATCATCTTCATTTAAGGCATGAATTAGCCGAGGTCTATAACATTTTAAACCAATGTCTTTAATCAGACGAGATACCGAACCCTTAGAAATTAGAAGCTGCGATTGAGACGTCGTAGGCTCATGTTGGTAGATCTCTGTTGCATTTTCAACCGTTCGCACTGATCTTCTCCGGCCACTATTGCTCTTGCACTGATCCGTCACTTCACCAGTTCTTTCAAATTTGATCATTAATTTCAATATCGAATTCTTACTTGGCGCTTGTCTTCCATGTACTTATATCCACTCGAGGGGTCAATCACCAAGGATTTAAGTGTACAGGAGATATCCTTGCATAAAACATTTCCCTGGATCTCCCTCAGATATCCTCAGACCTCTCTAGACTGCTAAGATTTCCGAGGGATATCCCGAGATTTCCCCAGATCTCCCCACAGATTTCCCTCATATCTCCCAACATTTCCAGCGATTCTCGCAAATATCACAACATTTTCCTGACATATTGTGTAATTCAAACTATACATCATTAAAACACCAGAATGAAAAAATCATATAAATTCTTAATAATACTCCTATATTTCTAGCGCCTGTAAGTGGAGAGGTCAGCCATCTCTTTCTACGAACTTGGTGCATTGCGCAAGAGACGGACGTACTATATGTCAGCGCCGTAATGTTTTCGCCCGTTCCCAGATCATACTAGCAATAAGGAGTATTAGATATATGATAATAATAAACACTAAGTACATGAATTCCAGTAAATAACAAAAAAATCGTAATAAAAACATTATATAGTTATAACTAGGGTGCCTTGATGTAAATTTGATGTATTTGTCCTATAACACGCCAATACGTCAAATTGACATCAAGGCACCCTAGTTATAACTACAACAATAAATCAAAAATAAACATGTGTTCGGTACTATTACTACATAGATCTACCTACATAATAAAGGTAGTAGTTAGTATTAGTAAAAATAACTTAACATTATACAGGTTGCCTAAAATTGTACGAAATATGGCAATTCCATGAGTTGGAAAATGTTCAAATAATATTTGCCATATGAGTAACCGAAATAGAAAATGCAATAATTACTTTGGTAGCTAGGCAACAAATAACTAATATAGTTACTTGTTGCCTAGCTACCAAAGCCATTATTGCATTTCCATTTAATTCCATATAATGCAGAAGCAAAACAAATGGAAGATAAAAATTAAGACAAAAATGAGGAAAGCATGCGACCAACAGGAAAAGAAAATACATCACATACTGATGAAATACAAGTCGAGAAAAACAAGCAAACTAAAAAGGGAAGAACGATGAGCCAGTGTGATCACCTGATAATTCGGAAGATAGAGCATTGCGGGATAAACTACTGAAGCTCACAAGAACCGGCTATTTTAAAAAAACTAACAAATGCAAATAACAGAAGGATACAGATAACGATACAAGCTATGGAAAAGGATGAGGAAAACAAAAGTATAGTATACAATATTGGTACATAGAATATAACGTCTTGAACTGGAAAACAAATAGAGCTAACGGAAGAAATGCGCGGGGTTTCTTTTCCTGCACCTCGACGAAGTAACTTGCTTCTAAAAAGGTCCCGTTCGTGCTTTATTACGCCACGACGATTAATTTTGAAAGGCTGACTATTAATTGTATTTCTTTAGCTCTTAATCCACAGTTTTACCCGAGAATTTAATCTTGGAAGTAAGGTTGCCGTCAGATTTAATTTTCAACACCTGCTAACGTCCTACCTAGCTCCTGCGGCTTGTGAATGGCTTTTCTGCAATTACGGACGCATCCCCGGCGCTTTCTCCCCCGGGTATAGCAACTCCTGGCCAGCCTTTGGTTAACAGCAGCCTTGGGCGTCGGAGGTTAGTGATTCTTGGTGTTATATCATACTACTTTAAAAGTGGACGGTCTTCCTGCTTTTAAGCAGATTCGGGCAGTTTAAATTTGTACTTTTAGTTGTTATTAACATATAAAGTTTAATCTCATACAGTCAATCTATTTCAATACTTGAAGCTTAATGCGTATATTACGATTAATATTTAAAGCTACAATTTATGTGTGTAATTGAACCTTTCTAAAAGGAGCATTCACGCTTTTTGCTTTCAATAGACTGAACAGAAAGGTTTTTTTAAATGACAGCAGTATGCATACCACTCGATTTATTTGTGATTACAATTAATTGAATAACCCAAAAAGGGGTTTCTTGGTGCGTGTCGCAACCTTCATTTAACTTGCACAGCTATAATATGACATTATTTGTGATCAAATTGTTTTGATTATTTATTATTGAATTACCATACTACAGATTATTCAGTAGTTATGAAATAAACGCTAGTCATTTGTAGTTTATTTAAATTATTCGAAATCATATGATTTCTGGCGCCCATATCCTTTTTTTTGGAGACTTTGCAGGGTACACAGCTGGTGGTTTGAACCCACGACCATATCGCCGAATTTGAGTTAGCTCGGCCATCGCGGTAAGTGAAGATTTTTAGAACTTCCGTGTAGTACGAACTTTAATAGGGTTAATCTGGGATTTTTTACTACCATTGATTATTTTAATTAATTAACCACAGGTCAGCTTCTTTATCGTTTCAAGAAGTGCCACTTCATCCATCGTCATGAGATCACAAGCTTGTATTCAGCATTTTGAAAATATCATTAATTAAAAAATTTTTTGTTTAATTTATGAACTGAAATCTGATTGTGGTTTATAATTTCAAAAGTCTGTAACTTCAGAACGAATAAAGATCGACCTACCACTTTTGTTTTTTAGCCTTAGAATTAAGTTTCTTTTATGCTCCCAAAATTTGAACATAACGATACGAAACACCCTGTATAAGTTTTGTGTACTATGTAGATGCGACAGCAAGCTTTTAAAGAAAAATCGCGTAACCGGAAGTACCTAGGTGTTTACTCTTGTGGTTTTTCAGTTTTTTTTATTTATTCAAAAACGGCTCCCAACGACTTTTTTCAAACTTCACATTTTTATTACATTTTGAATGTGTATTGATGTGAGATAGGTGATTTTCCAGTTGAATACTTCTAAAATGGGTTTCTTTTGAAATTTTCTATTTATTTTATTAACTCCTCTTTTAAACAGATCATCCGGTATATTATTACATTTTTGAATTCAGCTTAAAATTCTAGAGAAAATTTGTCGCTTCAACAAACGCTCTATTTTGTACCGTTTTTGAAGAATTTGTAATTTTTGACAAATGCTTAAACATTTTTATTTGTTCCTCACTTGTAAACATCAATTTATCAAGTCACTGTATTCACCTTCAAAATGTTTCTTAACTGGCTAGCCAGTAAATTTTTTACTGGCTACCCAGTAAAATTTTACAAGCGTGCTCATAGATAAATGATAGCGTGCAAAGCCAGAGCTGTCTTCCTTAGTGTCTGTCATATTGATGAATTTAGTTGCTTGTCAGTTTGACATTTTGGATAAATGGTAAATTTCTAGTTATTTACAAGTGAGGAACAAATAAAATATTCAACAATACACGCAAGGTAACAGGTTTTACTGGCTCAAGAAGGTGACTGGCGAGCCAAAGGCTGCTTCTATTCGTCAGTAAAAACCCTCTTACCAAGCTAGTAATGTTAAATACTATAAATCAAATTTTTGGCTAATTATAAGATCACTGTAAAAGGAAGTTGTGTGCGTGTATCACTCCAGATTTTTTTCAAATGCGAAATCACAAATTTGATAAAATTTTAAATGTTATAGAAATTCCAGGAGGATAAAGAAATTCGAGGAATTTCAAGTATTTCAAGTGGCAGTTTTGACATTCCATGAAATTTCCAGGAATTTCAGGTTGGTCGACACCCTGAGAAATATACATTCGAGCTTCGAGGTACAAGAAAGACTTCATAGTATACAGCAACGGAATAAGTAATAGGATACAAGAAGTAAGGGTCAGTAAAAAAGCACTTGAAGACAAATGGAAGATGTTTGAAACAGTGCTCAAGGAAGCAATCATCAAAACCTGTGGAATGAAGAAAATAAATTCTAACAATAAAAGAACACCTTGGTGGAACAAAAAGGTAAAAGAAGCAATAAAACAAAAAAAATCACTTGGATAAATTACCTGGACTAAAAAACGGGCCGAAACTATGAAAGGAAGAGGAAGGAAGCCAAGCTGTCAAAGAAGCAAAATAAAACACATGGGTAGCTTTTGGTAACCAACTGAACGAAGGATAGAAAGTAAATAATAGAAATTTTTGGGGGGAAAATAAAGGGACTTAGAGGGAAAAAGCAAACATGAAATTACTTGAATAAAAGTTACACAAAACAAAGTACAAGTAAACACTTCAAAAATACTGAAGATATGGAAAGAGTATTTTGCTCAGAAATTCAATATAATCGGAGAAAACCACGAAATAGTCGAAATGGTAGAGACAGAAGGAACGACAAAAATGAGACTATGTGCAGAGAGGGGGTGATTGAGGCGATATCCAAAATAAAAACTGGGAAAGCCTGTCGGGAGGACAATATCCATCCAGAAATGATCAAGTACTTAGGAGAAACGGGGATAAATTGGCTATGGGAGATATACTCGGAAGTATGGGTACTAACACTATTCCCCAAGCTTGGGATAATCTATACCATAAAATCGGTGGTCTCTTTCTTTCTTTGTATGTATGTATCTTTGTTCGCTATCTCCTCCGAAAATACTGGACCGATTAAATTGTACGATAGCTTAAAATTTTGCTAATTTTTAGACTTAGATCGTAGGCCAGTTTTTATTTTAAAAAAAGTAGGAAAAAGTAAAGATTTAATTAAATCGTGTAATTAGCAAAGCAAAACGTAGCTCAGGTGATTCACTAGTAACCTGATATTACCCATATAGAAAAAAGACGACAAACAAAATTATGACAATTATAGAGCAATCTGTCTTTCCTCGATAGCCTATAAAACATTTACAAGAATAATCGAACATAAACTAAGAAGACACGTAGAAAATCAGCTAGCTCTACAAGATTGCCTCAAGAAAATGAATGTACCAAGGAGAACTATACAAATCATAAATGTTTAAAAAAATATATTACAGCAAAAATACAATTTAACGGAGCGCCGAAACTGTAATATATGATGGAGATTTCCTCAGATGTTCTGAAGATTTCCTCAGATATCCATGAGATTACCCAGAGATATCCAAGATCTCCTGATATCTCCCCAGATTTCCTAAGATTTCCCCAAACCTTCTCAGATTTCCTCAGACCTCCCCATATTATCTCTTTGGTTAATTTTGTATTGGTAGAACCACTTTACTATAACAATTCGTCCCTACAATTCTATAATCTTGACAGGTAATATATTACATTAATGACATTTACAAATTTTTCACCATATCGTTGAAATTCAAATGTTGCAACCGTCGTTTGCGTTGATTGTTTACAACAAGTCTGTTCAATGCCCTAAAAAAGTGTGCTTCTTGACAACCGAAGGTTTATAACAGATGTCACCAAGATCGCGTGCGACAGGAAACTGTAAATATTCACCAGTACTTCAGAAATACTGAATTCAATGAAACAGAATATAAAAAACTTATGTGAAGTGACAAATATCGTGAAATTTAGTATGTGTATAATGTCTGCTACAATGGCCATTAGCAGAATACATTGTTCACACTTTAGAAGAACGAATCGATTGTAGGTACTTGTCTGGAAACATTGACTAGTGTTCACTTGTACTTGACTTAATATACATATTTACAAGGCAGAGGAGCTTTGTAATGCGATATTTCATTTCCTTAATACTAGTTACATTGTAATAGAGACCATTACATAGTTTCCACCGGTAGGAAAGGTTTTGAAAATTACTGCATCTTTATTAATAGACCTCCTAAAATCACATTTTGAATGTGAAGATCACAATAAATTTATCATTGATAGAATTATATCAAAATAATGAAAATCTCTCCTTAACAGTTATTGCAAAACACAAACAAATACAAACTTTTCTATTAGGTATATTCTTTGCATTCTAAACCACTGAGTAGAAAGACTAAAAGTTTTTATGGTTTTTTGTGTTTATAAAATATATACAAAGTCATTTTAAACTTACTATTCATTTTATATTTAACTTTAAAGGAGAAATAAAACGGCTCTTTAATATTTGACAATGTCATAACACATGTATAACCTAACATTTGACAAGGACATCGATTGACAACTTACAAATCTCAGTGTTAAACCAGCGTACATAAATCAAACAAGTAGAGACACTCACTGTCAGTTTCTTTGATGTCAAATATCCGATTTGGATCACCTTGAACGGCTCCTGGGGGGTACTTTCCGATAGTACTAACAGATGGCGCCACTACTTGATCACATCATGATTGGTAGCAGAGCCAGTAACTGGCTCTGATTGGTAGAACTGTGTGCTGCCATCTGATAGTCAAGCTTAGAAATACCCCCCCGAGTTACTGTCCCAGGCACTCTAGACAGGTTTCAACATTTGGCATGAGTGTCTCTACTTGCTTGATGTATGTACGCTGGTTAAACCCTGAATCTTAAGATTCCATTGACACGCGATAGCAGCGCCTCTAGTTGTAAATTTAGATGGAATGGACAGACTTGCTATAAACAATTAACACAGACGACGGTTGCAACATTTATTTTTATTTGTTCTTAAGCAAGGCCAACTAAATCATAGGAACAAAGTCCCTATCAGGCCGTCTCATCAAAAGCTTTTGACAAGGTACCCCACAATCGTCTCCTTTACAAGCTGGAACACTACGGAGTTCGAGGAAACCTGCTTAAATGGATTGCTAGCTTCTTAAAAAACCGCACGTACTGTGTTAGAGCAAATCGTTCTTATTCCAGTTTGCACAAAATATCAAGTGGAGTCCCGCAAGGGTCGGTGCTAGGTCCGTTGCTGTTCCTGTTATACACAAGTGATATTACCAACGGGATTGAATCCAACATCGTTCTCTACGCCGATGATGCCAAACTTTATGCAAATCCAAGAACCCACAAAAACCAGCTAATTTCAGACCTTCATCGACTGGAAGAATGGAGTAGTAAGTGGCTGTTAAGACTTAATGCAAACAAGTGTAGTGTTCTACATATCCAGCCAACAGATGCACCCACAACCTACTATCTAAATGATGTACCTCTACACAACGTGCAAGAACAAAAAGATCTGGGAGTAGTTATCACCGTCGACCTGAAATGGGAGTCCCACATATCGCAAATGGTAAAAAAGGCCAACTCCTTTATTTATCTTATACATAGAGCCTTCCAAAACCGTTCCAAGGAAATAATAGCAAAGATTTATAAAGCGTATATTAGGCCCAAATTAGAATTTGCACAATGTATTTGGAACCCTTACTACATAAAGGACATAGAACTACTGGTGAGTGTACAAAGAAAAGTCACGAAAATACCTGCTGAATTAAAAAGCTTACCCTATCACGAACGACTAAAAATATTTAATCTGACCACACTAAAAGAGAGACGACAGCGGGGGGACTTAATTGAAATATTCAAAATATACAGCAACTACTACTCCTGTCCAACCGTTCACCTAACCTCCAGTGAAAACCTTCGTACAAGAGGAAATTCCAAGAAATTGTGTAAAGAAAAGTGCAATAAACTCCAGCGAAAAAACTTCCTAACTAATCATGCTGTGTACCAGTGGAACTCACTAACCGAAGACACGGTAAACTCCGAAACTGTCAATACCTTTAAAAATAGACTTGACAAACAGACAGATCAATTAATTAATACATACGTACATTACATGTAAAATAGTGCTGTATTGTGATGCCACTTATAATAATCCTGGAACTTAAATAACCACCGAAACGATAGTCCAACAGTATAATCGGCTTAGGCCGCTCACTGGTGCTGTACAATAATAATAATAATAATAATAATAAAAATCTCCTTACTCTCTCTAATTTTCAGAACAGTCCTACGATTAGAAGCAGCAGCTGTAGGCAAATTATTTAATTTTTTGACATGTAAGTGACGTATTTCAAATTTGTAATATATTTACTTTAGATATCAATTGTCAATGTTAAAATTCAAATTAAAATCACCCTTTATAACTGTATAGATAGATACCTCTGGTACAACTGTGTGTCACTAAAAAATGGTTACTGTCAAAAATATGTGAAATAGGTTAGGTTATCGTTCTATTAACGATGCTTCTGATATTATTGCAGAATACGTATTGAGGAAGATTTTACGTTTTAAAATAGTTAAATCTTTTCACTCAGCCAATACCACTTGTAATACTGTAAGTTACATAACTTCTGCAATAATATTTAACAATACCAGCTCTGGTCAATATACTGCAGAAGAGTTACCAGTTCCATATGAGCTTCATGCGGACATTCGAGAACTGAAAATCAACATTTCATTTTCAGTTGATATTTTATTCTGTATGCTACTTCTCGTGCTGCACATCCGCTTAATGTTAAGAAAGATCCAACCCGTGTTTTTTTATAATGTAACTTTTACAAGTATTACATCTTAATATCTTAAATTGGGTTAACAAACTCAAATATGTTAGTAAATATAATAAATTGTTTACTTCCTTTTACAATAAAGGAAGTATTGGATTCACCCCAAAAATTCTAAATTGAGTTTTCAACAGATCTTCACGTTTTAGAGTCCCCTGATCCCAAAAAACATATTTTTTTCATTGGTCTGTCTGTGTGTCTGTGTGTGTGTCTGTCTGTCTGTGAACAGAATATCTCAAAAACGAAAAGAGGTATGGCGTTGAAACTTCATATATAAGTTTTGTATACTATGTGGATGCGACAGCAAGCTTTTGAAGAAAATCGCATAACCGAAAGTAGGTGTTTACTCTAGTGATTTTTCAGTTTTTTTCGATTTTTTCAAAAACGGCTCTAACGATTTTTTTTTAACTTTACATTTTTACTACATTTTTAATGTGTATTGATGTGAAATAGGTGATTTTCCAGTTGAATACTTCTAAAGTGGGTTTCTTTTGTTTTTTTCTATTTGTTTTATTAACTCCTATTTTAAATAAAACACCCGGTATATTATTACATTTTTGAATTCACCTTAAAATTCTAGAGAAAATTTGTCTCTTCAACTAACGCTCTATTTTGTACCGTTTTTGTAGAAATTGTAATTTTTGAAAATTTTTGACAAATGGTTAAAAATTAAAAATGAAATTTTTTACTAATTATAAGAACACTGTAAAAGGAAGTTGTGTGAGTGTATTACACCAGATTTTTTATATAAGCGTTTGTTCATACTTAAGTAACTGCAAAAATGTAAAAATAAAGGTACGAACATGGAGAGTAGTTCAGCTGCAAGAATATAAAAAGACATCATTAGGAAAGCAAATAATTCCATAGTACGTAGTCATGAACCGTGGGTACATGTTACCTACATAGAATATCAAACTGTTAAAACTTGATAATATTTATTATTAAATATACCACCTGAATTAAAATATGCCCAATTACATGAAAGGAACAGATCTGTAAAGTTGGCCCGCCAATTCTAATAGTTTATTTTCAATAGTGTCACTGAACTGCTGTCATTCTACAGTTTTGTAATAGGTGTCAAAACATTTCTTGATGTTTCTGACGTTTTAAAGGTTAATAATTTTAAATTGGAGAATGCTATGAGTTAGACAGAGAAAACCCTGAATGCAACGGCCTCATAGGGACTTTGTTCCTATAGATTTAGTTGGCCTTGTCTTAAGGTACAATAAGTGACATCTGTTGAGATAATTTGGAAAATTTACCACTCCTTTTTGGGGCACCTTGCATACATGTAAAAGATGTAGCACTCATATCCGATGCCATGGCTTCCTCTTCTTTCTCCTCTCGCTCTTGTGGAGCATAGGGCATCACGATGCCATGGCTATTCGATCTCGAATAGAATGTGACAAAACAAAAGATACACATTATGGATATCTAGATTATGGTGGTGTTGCATAAACTACCAGCGAAGAACTGCTTACGCAAGTTTTAGTATATCAAATAGTATCATATACTTAAAAATTCGAATGTGATGTAGCATATTTTTTAATAAATAAAGTAACAGCCAATTTGAAAAGTCCGCTAGTAATGTTGGCTATAGAAAAATTGTACGAAGTTGGCATTACCGTCCGGTCATTGACTGGCCACGGTTGTGCTACAAATGTTAAAACATTACAAGTATTAGGGTGTATATTAAACAGCTCAAATATGATAGAGTTTTTTTTTGTATTATGGATCCTTGCCACTTGATGAAATTATATAGAAATGCTTTAGCAGAAATTATACTAAAATCTAATTCGGGGCTAATATCATTTATAGTGTATTACATAACAAGAGTTGTAAATGGCAAATTACGCACGACTGCAAAAGTTGCACACGAACCGCATAGCGGTGAGTGCAGTTATTCCAGGAGTGCGTAATTGCTTTACAACTCGAGTTGTGTACTATACTTTTTCTGCGATCACACTTACTTTGTTAAATGAAAAAGAGATGTTTTATTGACTGTCAAATCATTGGTGCCAGTTCGATATGCGGTCTACCACTGAGTATCTGATTCGATATGCGGTCTACCATGTATAATGCTAATGTACAATGATATACAGGTCCACATATAGGCGAAGTATGTGGTTCAATAAATAAACCCAAAATTGTTTGTTAATTATACGTAGTTAATTATTCATTGTTTCCCTATAACCCCGTCCTTAAGGAAAGCAATAAACTAATTGCCAATCGGAGAATTAAGTACTTTCACTGCTCACTATTCGGCAATTTGGTTGTTTTTGAAATTGTTTATTAATTATGGTTAATTATTCATACTTAAGAATACTTAAAAACACAGACGATAAGTTTATTGCTTTTCTGAACGATGTTAGAGATGTATATGTATAAATACTTATAATTTAACCATTTTTACTGTATGTACATGTAGTTAATTAAACATAATAAATATTTTTGACGATAGATCGTTTATTGAACCACAAGACTTTACTTATGTTAGTCTGCATATTATGTACGATGTTAGAGATGTATATGTATAAATATTTATAATTAAACCATTTTTACTGTATGCACATGTAGTTAATTAAACATAATAAATATTTTGACGATAGATCGCTTATTGAACCACAAGACTTTACCTATGTTGGTCTGCATAGTATGTAGACCGCATATTGAACCAGCTACTTTATGGTAGATCGTATTATACTTGGTAGACCGCATACCAAACTGGCACCAAATCATTACGGTCACACCACCTTAAAAATTAGGCGGTTACAATCACAGCTCCACACCACACATACAAACAACAACTATAAAATATACGTACCTAACTATAGTAATCAAAGTGAAAAAGCATAGTTACTATCAACATGTCACTAAATACCTAATCGTGCGATCGGCCCAATTTACGTACACTGTGCGTAAGAACACCCTCAACATAACTTGTAAGTTGTACAATTTCGATCACATACAGTAGTGGTCGTAGAAAAACTATATTAAAAAAATTCATAAGGTGCAGGAAAAATTTTAAATTGGCAAATTCTCTATCTAATTCACACATAGGTTTTCATCAAAAGAAAATGAATGTACGTTTAAATAAATAGTGGGGTTGCTGATGCCATAGACTTTTTAAGGGAAACTGGTCATCCTGATTTTGAAGATGGTGAAGCTACTATAGAATTTATTAGATATTTTGATAGACTTTTTGATATAACGAATTCTAGAAATATAGTAAGTAAAGGATACAAATCCCCACTGTCTCTAAAAAACCAATGTTACTGAGAAGGTGTACTAGCAAAATCAGAAAAAATATTAGTCATTTAAAAGTCGATCAATGTTGTATACTCCAACATCGAAGAAAAAACATCAATTAACTTTTTAGACATAAGTGTAGTTATTATTTACGAGATATATTTCTTCAGAGCAAAACATTCTGACAGAAAATCGTCAAAATTTATTCAGGCTAGTTTACATGCACGCGGGATGTTCGGCGTGATTATTTCCTGAATAAATAGATAAAATTCAGTTGGTGAAACACCTTTAATTATCATGTTAAAATTATGCACAAGCCAATAAATTTTGACATAAATTTAATCAACAGTAATATCCCAAGTGCATTAAAATAGCCGATTAAATTTTGACGTTTTCTGTCAGAATGTTTTGCTAAGAAATTTGTCAAGTAAATTTGCCGCTCAACAAGAATCCCGAGTGCGCAGCACGAGGGATTTTGAAGCGGAAAATTTACGAGATATATTTCTTCAGAGCAAAACATTCTGACAGAAAATCGTCAAAATTTATTCAGGCTAGTTTACATGCACGCGGGATGTTCGGAGTGATTATTTCCTGAATAAATAAATCAAATTGAGTTGGTGAAGCACCTTTAATAATCATGTTAAAATTATGCACAAGCGATTAAATTTTGACATAAATTTAACCGCGGTTAAATTTTGACGTCTGAATTTTAGTCATTATTAAACTCACAGAAACCATGGTGATTACGCATTATTATGGATATGAAGGAAATAATCTAGGTTAAATTTTGATTTAATAAAAGTAGCTGTTAGTAATTCCATAACAACCATTTCTCATCTTTATTCAATAAATTTGTAAGTAGAATCATGGTGTAAAGAATACAAGGTGAAACGCTCCCGGGATGGGCAGTCGTTCAGAAAATAGAGGGGAGATATCAACCAATCCCCGATGGTCCTGCTCAGGAAATCCATTACGGCCGCGATCATGGTGTAACCATGGTTGCGATCGTATATGTTGCTGGCACTGTCAGTCGATGTCAAATTCGGGGTTAGCAGGTTACATTTTGCGTCAATCTGACACCAACTGACGCAAAACCTAACCTCGAATTTGACATCGACAGCGTCTTCAACAATACACTTCAGTACTACCAATCGTGCCATTTGTCGGACCATGTCCTATTGGTTGAATTTGAGGTCCGCCCACATTCTGCGGAACGTTACACCTTGTATTCTTTACACCATGAGTAGAATGACCTCTGTAATTATATAATTACTAATTATTTGAAATTTCTTGTAGCTTTCTGCTTTCCACGTATATTATCCGCCTTTACAAATTTCAAAATGGAGTTTTTCAATCAAATAAAACAGTAATTAAAATATTCTCAAAATATATTCTTTCCACATAAAATAACCACGTAAGTTCTTACGTTATCAAATTATCTTAAGACAGAAATTATTAAAACAAACCTATATTTACAGATGAATCAAATATTGAAAGGAAAAGTTTTTACTAGAAGATCTTACATAAATATCATTCCATGATGAGCCACCTCATTGATATTAACAATTTTAAGCCTCAATCAACATTTTAATTAACCTCGGAAAACTCACAATTGTTACTTATTACTATGCACCTAAATGGGAACTTCTTAAAGGTATTTTTAACACAAAATCATAATATATAAAAACAAACTTAGTTACAATCTTTTACCACACATTTTTTACAGATATTTGTGTAATGGAACGTTACGACTACATCACAGAATATAAACAAATCTCTATTTTAACAATTGAAGATTCTTTTTACAACGCTCCATTTAATTCTTACCTTTTGACAATAACTGTTCTAATCTATAACAACAATTGCAAGAAGGGTAAATGTTTTATTATTGTTATTGTTTAATTTCTTTCTACATTATTACATTTATTACAGATTATATCATTACCTCTTGTGAAAACACTCGTTATTTGCGTTACTAATTAACAGTTCCAGACTCATTGCTACAGGTAACTTATTTTATATTTGTTGTTTAAAATAACTATATATAAATATTTTAATTTTCTACTATTGAAAAGTTTGAGAAAATTAACTAAATCTATAGTTCATTAACCAGGGATTTTATTACTAATGTAAATATTTTATTATAGATGTTATTTGTACCATTTATATGAACATGATGTACTGAAGAAGGGCCAAGAAGCCTGAAATATATATACAGAACACTAAACATTTTCCAATAGTTCCTATACCTAGGTTCTAATTTACTATGTAAACTTCTAGCTGATGCTCCTTAGGCAACACGTTAAATTTTGACGTTTGAATTTTTGTCATTATTAAACTGACAGAAACCATGGTGATTATGCATTATTACAGATATGAAGGAAATAATCAATAAGAGATGTTTTGCTAATAGAAATGCATTACCTGTTAAAAAGTGGTCTGAACAAACTGAAGCAAATCGAAACTTTTGTGGTAGGTATCAAATCTGTTCTTCGGAGGGCCTTCACCCACAACTCTCTTCTTTTCCTGCCCTCAGGAATATCTCGTACACCAGGAAACCCAAAATATTTCTTTTCCGTCTCTCGGTTACTTCTACTTGAGCACTCAAACACAGCACAAAATCTTGGCATTTTTGTTCGTTTGAAGGTTATGTTTTGTATGATCTGTCAAATATGTTACTTAACCAACTTTTGGATTAAACTATTTGCAAGTCCAGAACTTTCTTCAATTTTCAAATGAAAAGATTATTTTAACCCGAAATACGAACATCTTAACCATTTGTCCGTAGTCATTGATACTCACATCACCACCAAAAGTTGAAATACAAATGGAGTGCTGCCTTTATCTGTTTACACAATTAATAAACAACACATTAACCACTACTAAGTACATTGCTGTATTAAATAAACTCAGTACAATGGACACAAAACTTATAAAATTAGAATTTATGGAAAGCTTCCATACGTACGTTAACACTGCTTGTCCACGATCAACTGTAATTAGAGCGGAGCTTGTGACGTCACTTGGAAATACTCGATTACATGTACGTCACACTGACGTCATAGCTCCGCACAACAACAGCTGACCGAGGACAACCTTTGTATGGTTGTTAGGTGGCTTGTGGTGATTTTTCGATTTTTTTGGCAAAACTCGATAACTTTTTAGACGATATAGGTAGGAATCAGACTGCACGACCAGAGCGATCGTCCAAAACTGACCAAAATTTCAATCACATCACTTATGTGATTAAGCACACACTGCTCTAAGCCGGCATCGACTGTCCAAATTTCAAACTTGTTAAAATGCTTGCAAAATAACGGAATGCACGAGATCACATCAACGTTATAACCTGCATCAATCTTAACCCTGACACGACTTCGCCACTTGCTTGAAGACTAGAGCGTAACTTTGCCATAGCGCATAGCGGGGCCAAAGGCCCGCTCTTACACGTAAGCGGCTACTCCATGAGCGACACTCTGCCTCCGAGACACAGAATAATACCACAGTATAAATATAAGATATTTATATTTATACTGTGATAATACCCTAAATCAGAATGGTCCCTCTGTGTCGGCGCTTTTGATGTCAGCATACTCAATTTTTGTGACCTTGAAATTGTCCGCAATGATCCTAGTGGTGTACAGAGGCGGTAAATTCAAAATTACGCGCCTAAATTTTAAACTGAACAGGAATAATCCGTACGTTTAAAGTCCACGTAATTTATATGGAAATGCACCGCACATCATGGGCCACCAAAAGATCGTTTTTATGGACTCATATTAAATTAGGCCCTGAACACACGGGATTCTGTATCCGAGATTCGGTATGCGGGATACAGAATCTGAGTCTGTTCAGACACGGCGACTGAATCTCAGACGCGGGCCTTCAGTCACTTGCAGTGCCGTGCTGTTATGGACCTAGCATTGCTGTTCTTTGTTTCTGTCGAATTAGTCTAGAAGAGCTGTATTTAAAGTCAGGGATTGGTCTCTACTAAGCTAATACATTTTTCATTGTCAAATAATGTACGCTCTATGATCGTTGTATAGTAAGGAACGCCCTGCTTATTCGATTTAAATAGAAGTTGAAGAAAATCTGCTAAGCCTATGATATGATATCATATGTTCTCGCTGGCAAAAGTAGGCGTGTCCAGGCCCTGGTACACGTGGACTCATATGCTCCATGTGGTCCAATGGTAAGTCGGTATCTGAGATACAGAATTTGTCGCCGGCGGCCGAAAAGGAGAGATAAGGAAAATTTACAGCCAGATACTGGATGCGTCGCTGAATGTCGTGTGAACAGCTCCATTTGAACGCGTGTATTTTCTGTATCTGGGATTCCGTATCTCGCACACAGAATCCATGTGTGTCCAGGGCCTCTGGAGGCGCATACTTTCGCGAGCCACAACACGCGATATCATATCATAGGCGTAGCAGATTTTCTTCACCTTGTCTTTAAATCGAATAATCAGTAATCGTTACTATACAAAGATCATGGAGCGTACATTATTTGACAATGAAAAATTTATTAGCTTAGTAGAGCCCAATCCCTGACTTTAAATACAGCAAATCTAGACTAATTCGACAGAAACAAAGAACAGCAATGCTAGGTCCATAACAGCACGGCGCTGCAAGTGACTGAAGGCCCGCGTCTGAGATTCAGTCGCCGTGTCTGAACAGACCCAGATTCTGTATCCCGCATACCGAATCTCGGATAAGGAATCCCGTGTGTTCAGGGCCTAAATATTTTAAAACACTAGCACAAAGAACATATGCTTTTTATAAGGGGTCTTTGACCGCCACAAGTACACGTGTAAAATATGGAAAACAGCTGACTGCACACCAGCAGAACTCGCGCATGCGCAAAGAAAAAACTAGCTGAATTTTAAGCCAACAGGCCATTCTGTATTATTCTGTGTCCGAGATCAAGCCTAACTGTCGGACACAAAACAATCCCTAATGTATAGTATGATCAAAAATTAATCTCACCTAGTATGGATTAGAGTTCACTCTAGTATGGATATGGAATTGTTCCTAATTTATGAATGCAACTACAACTCACTTAAAAATCACTAGTCAAGTTTGACATTTAAGTGTAAACATAGTTGCATTCATAAATTATATAGACTATTTCCCACATCTCTTATTATCCAATGAAAAGCCATGCTTTTTCAAAATTCAACCAATCGTGTGTTTTTGTAGTGGCAAAAAATCGAAATTTTCCCTTGGGATTTTGTCAGTTTCTTTTGCCACTTGCATCCACGGCAACCACCAAATATGTTGCTTTAATCAAGGTGGTATTTAAGAAACGTCATTTAAACTGTCATTGTGCATCAGTATAAATGTCAAAATGAACCGATATTTGGGAAATAGTCTACAAAATGTATTTTGGGCTCATGATTTTGCTCGGCAAATGTTTTACTCACGATTTGTTGTTTTTTTGGCAATGCCCCTCGACAAACTAACTTTGACAAATTCCCTCGCCTTCGGCTCGAGAATTTGATCAAGTTAGTTTGTCTTGTGACATTGCCAAAACAAAATACTTTCGTAAAACATTTTTATTTCATACTGCATCGTAAAACCCATGTTTAAGTTAATGATTTTAGTCCGGAAAATGAGGCTTTACGGTATCAGGTCCGGTAAAACATTTTACCGGACTCAAATGAAATAAACCGGTCCGGTAAAACATTTTACCGGACTCAAATGAAATAAACAGGTCCGGTAAAACATTTTACTGGACTCAAATGAAATAAATCAATAATCAAACTATTTATTATTTTCAATTGAAAAAATTTTTTTTTGTAGTTTTAAGTAAAAATCTAATAATTGCAGTATGAAATAAAACACATTACGACATACGTCCGGTAAACTTTTACAGTAGCTCGTCTCAACATTCCAGACTCGGCTCCTACGTCGCCTCGTCCCGAAACGTTTGGACTCGCTACTGTAAACTTGCGTTTACCGGACTTATAACGTAAATTACTATTACCGGCAAAAGCATTTGCCCTTAATACATTATTACTGACAAAATTCTATAGCCATACTAGATGAGATTAATTTTTTATCATACTTTATATCGGGGCCGAGAGTCGGAAGTCGGAAAGTCGGAACATACCAAAAATGCAGATGCAGTCTCACGGCTTCAGCGCGGGGTGTAAGACACGAAGAAAATACCCAGTGCACCGTCAGCAGTCTGATCTAACCTATGGGCGTCGCACTGCGATAAGCTAATACAGAGTCAGTGTATGTATATAGGAGAGTACTGCCACGTCTGCCATGTTTATTCCTCTGACATATGCGTCACTTTGAGGTTTGTAACACAACTCCGTCAACGTGACGTTTGTTGGCAATCCTAAACTTTACTTAAAATTGGCAAGTTTCAAATTCGAGGTTAGCAGGTTAGTTTTTGCGTCAGTTTTGACACAAACTTTCCCAAAATTACTGTAAAGATGAATGAAAATTGCAAAAAGTATTTTACGACCGGAACAATTTTACTGTAATAATTGGAGGTGCAAAATCAAAACTGACACCTAAAATTTTAGTTCAATGTTCTAAGAAATAACTTCCTTCCATCGATTAGTATTATTTGCTTATTTTGTGATAGAGCAGGAAGTAAAATAAAAATACGATGCTCATAGAAGTGTTATGGTGCTTATAGTAATGCTATGGATTGGCTCCTGTGGAGTGCCTCAAATTAGATAAAACAACTGAAAATATTTTTTCCTCTAGCAGGAGACTTCTGATCATTTGTACATATAATAGTTCCCTCTTACTCACAAGTGATATCCCATAGTCAGTATCTACTCAAAAATTCCAGAGAGGAAGGTATGGTACATATTTTATTTTAGTGCTGAACTTATGGGGTATAAAAACTAGAGTTCCGCGAGGTCTATTGATCGCAGAAATACTAGTTAGTTAAGTAATGCATAAGCCGATTTTTATAGTTATTTCAAAAATTATGTTAACGTATTGGCTCCTTTTATAAGCTTTATTTTGTGTTCTGTCATACCCTGTATAAAAATTATTAAAGTTGATGCCACTGTTCTAAAAACAAGAAAAGTGGACGTGACTACCTCCCTGGACTTTCCCATACTGGAAACTGTTCATATGGTCTTTATTCAACAGTCTTTACAACATATCAAAATTTCAACTCGATGCTCACGTCTTCACCGTGATATGCGTTTACACTTTCACGTAAATTGCGGGTAAATATAAAAGAATGTGTAGTTCAAAACGTGACCACCGAGCTTCTGTAGATGGCGCCAAGTGGACAAGCCGCCACTGTGCTAGTTTATGTATTATTTTCCTCAAAACGGCTGTAGCACCGAGGTGAAATTTTCTAAGTACCTGGAAATTATATTTTCTAGAGCATACAAAATCGATTTTTTTATTTTCGCGGAAAAAGATTCTTTGACGCAAAAATATAACAACCGTTTAAATAAAAAAATTATTTTTCAAAAATAGAGGGGGGAGGGGGCCGGTGCGCTTACATATATCCACGAGTGTAATATTTTTTGCATATTCATATGCTCCATTATGCACTGAGCAATTCAGTGAAAACCCCAGCTACCTATCTTGTTTTGTTTATTAATTAAAGGGGTTTAAATGTTCAAACTTCAAAGCTTCGTAGAGGGCGCCACAGATAATTCATGATATTCTTTAAAAAACAGATCGATAGCCCTTTTCGAGGTCTATCAGTGTATGAAGTTTAAACAAATTCCTGTGGGCAGTTTTTGAGAAATGATTTTTAGAAAATTTCCAAAATTTTGAAAATTTGTAATTTAGGCCGCTTAATATTTTTCAAAACACTTTTTATATCACCTCATGTTAGCCTTCATATACTATTCAGAAAAAAAATCAATTGAATCGATTCATCCGTTTTTGAGTAATAGGGCGTTAAACTCAAAATTTTCAAAAAATCATAGCGCCCTTCATTTTAAACCTAGCGAGTTCGGCAAAAAACTAACAGATTTTTCTTATGACCCTCTATCGTTATCCGCGATAAAATTTTCAAAATTTTAATCACGAAAGCAGTGATACCAAAAAAACATGTGTAACTTCCGCTTCCGGTTTCGGATTTTTTGAAAAGCTTATTTTGTCGATGAATTTTCGATACACCCCCGCATTCCAGAGCGCATCAAAATCGGAGCAATACTTTCGGCTGTAGGAACGTCACCCACCCACACACAGACAGACATTTTTTAAAAACCACTTTTTTGGGTTCCTAGAGGCCCAAAACGGATATTTCTGTGAAAATCTCGATTTCCAAAATTTTCATGATTCCAAGACTTCCCTATACCTATGGGTATGGGAAAGTAACAAAATTATAAAATGCAAAATTGATGAACTGAAGTACTTCAATTTCACCCCGGAAAACGGTTTAACAACATATTCTACTAGTGTAATATTAGTAACCGGTAGAGGTAAAGGAATTTGCAAAAATGAAAAGAATATGAAGTTACAGAAGCATTCGTGAGCTCTAAAAAATTATCGGTAATATTGAGTACATACACTATACTGTATTCACTATTCACGGATTGTCAAAAATGACGTTTTATGGTAGCACTGTTGAATTTCTATTGGTTCTTTTGTTACTACTAGGTTGGACTACAGTGACTATATAATCACAGTGTGGCCATACAATTGTTGGCTGGTACTTTTGAATCCAATGTCAAAATCAGATTTTGCGAAAAACCATGGTGATGTAATAAAAAAATAGAATTTTTTTAACGGTGTAAGCGACATTTGGTAACAAAAAATTACTGAAGTCAAAATAAAATTTGACAATTATTCATTTGCTGAAGTGAAAGAGTGTTATTCAAAATGACTGATCTCTCAAATACAATAAAATACCACAAAGGGCTTTAAATGTTGAAGAAATATGAGTCATACGGTGTCTTCAATTTATTACAATTGATGGAAATTGGAAAGTTCAAATCCAAAACACAAATGATATAGCATCATTTGTAAAAATCTTCTCGGTAATTTAATATACTTTATTAACATCTAAATTATATTAGATAGATACATGGGCTAAACCCCAATATAGCCCATTGGTGCTTAGGCGCATGAGCGTGATAATGTGATTCTCAGTTTGTCGGAGGTTCTACAAATGTTCAGACAATGGAGGTAAAACACGGGAGTCTCATGCCAGACCCAATCTTGACTACCGTCAAGGTGCGAATTTAAGTTAGCTGCTGTTTAAGATTTGTGTGTGCTTAGTAGAAAAATGCCTGTGCATCACCATAAAACAAGCAGTTAGTCCAATTGTCGACAATAATATTGAATTTGAATTTCCCAATGAGTATTTCTCTTATTTATAGCTTAAAATCTAGTTTCACCACTGGCATAACAGTTCCTTTATGTTCATATTCCGTAAATGTCAAAATGTACCAGTGAGGCTATACTGGAGTTTTCCCGACACTAAACTACTTGCTATACATGTTTAACCTGGAATTGCAAATGTACACCGCAATAATCTATGGAGCAGTTACTTACGAATATTTAAGCAATATAAAACTTACAGGAAAATATTTATTTCTCTGTTAAATGATCTGGTTTGTTTGAGGTTAATACTGTTCTGAATATCGTAAACAACTAATTTGCGAAAAACGTCAAAATATGGTTCTTTTCCGTAGAAACAAACTATAATTTGGAAAACTCACAGCCGCAGGAAAACTAATAGCGGATTTCATCACGTGATACGTCCACTCAAACTTTTGACAAGTTATAAAATGCTAATGTCTTATTTTGACATTAGTAACTTTTTGTAACTAAATATTCTGTACACTGTTAAAAATGACAATAACTTGGAATCCTTTTGCCTTCAGCCAATAGAAAACATGACCACCGTATGGCCACACTGTGATTATATAGTCACTGTAGTTGGACAACCCAAAACCGTGATTTTTAAAATTTGCGTTTTTGTTACCTGGCAACTTTTATTTATTTTTGTTTAAGTCATAACCTATAATTTATAGTTTTGCCATTAGTAACATAATTAATTGTTTCTAGTTACCCATAGCTTGACTTAAAAGTATTAACCATGATATAAAGGATTGTTTTAAATTGGATTTTGACATTGACAATCCGAGACTATAGTGAATAGAGTTTATATGAAAGTTACTTATGGAATTTAAAAAAAATGCCAATGACGTATTTTATTTTTCATCACATCGTAATTTAAAAAAAACTAGTGGACCCGTTGCAAAATATTTTGCAAGTTAGAAAACTTCTATGTAATCTGTGGCAGGATCCATTAGGTAAAATTTAAATTTTTAAGTTTATAAAACTACTCACACGTGATATTGCTACGTATACTTGACCATGGCTAAATACTGGTTGTGGCAAATACGATATATTCCCACTTTATCCATAGTTTGTTCTTGTGATTTATTAATTGTGATCGCAAATGATAGGCGTACAGAACAATTTCTTTTCCGAAGGCAAAAAGGTAGTGCAATATTATGTGTTAATCTATACACAGTAATAATACTCTTCTGCCTGGCTTGTGGCTTGTCCATTTAATACCAAATATAAGCAGTTATAAATAAATTGCGTACCATTCATCGTATCTCATCTATTAAACCAGTAGACACATTTAAACTTTTCAAATGAATATCTATTGATCCTATTTTTAGTGTTAAGCAATGTGGATATATTCCACTGCAATTTAACGAATCTATTAATTTCATAGACGATTATAAAATGTCATTATGTGATACAATTATATTTACACTCAAATATTGCTTTTCATATTCAGGCAAGAGAGATATAATTTTGTTGCTCTTCACGCAAGAGCGGACAAAACTCCAAATTAACTCGCCCCAAGAATATGTCCAAATATTCGCTTGTACACCAAAACTCCGCCAAACGGCATGGGGCACACAAAGAATCAAAAGCAGACTAACTCCCCATCGGATTATAGAATCCGAAAAACCGTGCAAGCTGCTAGCTTCGCTGTAAAAATGAGACGAAGGCCGAAGTGCCATAAGTTTGCAAAATCCGAGCACCACAAAAAAAATAATCGCCAACCTATCAAATTTCGATGGGTGCGAACCGAATATCGGCACTAAAGGTTTGTTCACACAGTTTCAACCGCTAAAAGATCATTTACACCGTAGCACCCTTTGGGGGTGAATTCCAAAAATCCCTGGAAATGATTTGATCTATTTGTAAGACGATCTAATATGCAAAATTTCAACTTCCTATCTGTAGTAGTTCGTTCGTTAAGGCAAACTTTAAAAAACAGATCTATCTTATTTAACTCTTTTGAGGAGATGCATTCTGCAAAACCCTGAAAATGGTTTGACATGATTTGTAAAATGAACTAATATGCCGAATTTCGACTTCCTACCTGTATCTATGTCGTGACGATCTTTAGAAAAACACATGTGCCCCATTTAATCCCTTTGAGAGGATACATTTCGAAAAACCCTGAATTGACTCGATGTGTAAAACGAACTGGCTTGACTCAATGTGTAAAACGAACTACTGTGCCGAATCAACTTTCTACTTGCAGCAGTTACCGCATTATGGCGATCTTTAGAGAAGCACATCTATCCCATTTAATTCTTTCGGGAGTTAATTTCGAAAAGCCTGAAATTGATTAAACCTAATTTGTAAAACGATTTAATATGCCGAATTTCAATTTCCTGCCTGTAATAATTACTTTGTGGCTATTTTTAGAAGAACACTTCTGGTCTATTTAACCGGTTTGAGGGGATGTATTTCGAAAAACTAAAAATTATTTCCGATTAGTAAAGCGATCTAAAATGCCGAATTTCAACTTACTGCCTGTAGTAGTTTTCCCGTGGCGATATTTTGACAAACAGATTTGTTTCATTTAACCCCTTTCGGGGATGAATTTTCCAAAACCCTAAAACTGATTTGACTCGATTTGAAAAATGTTCTAATATGCTCAATTTCACTTCCTGTACTTGTAGTAGTTTCCTTGGAGCGATATTTAGAAAACATATTTGTCCTATTTAACCCCTTTCGGGGATGAATTTTGCAAAACCTTGACATTTACTTGATCTGATTTGTAAAACGAACTAATATTTCGAATTTCAGCTTCCCACCTGTAGTAGTCTCCTCGTAGATCTTTACAGAAACAGATCAACCACATTTAACTCCTTTGGAGGAATGAATTTCGAAAAGCCCTGAAAATAGTTTGACCCTACTTGTAAAAAGAACTAATATGGCGAATTACAACTTCTTACCTTCCCCCAGATTCTATTATGTAACTATCTGTGAAGTAGAAGTCAATCCCGTCGAATAGAGGGTAAAAGCACTTCTTTGTAGACGATATTGAATGTTTTCCCTTCTGGTTTGAGCACCACTAAGTTGTTTGGAGAACTGACCCCTAAGCAGTCTAGAAAAGTTGATCGGGAAAAAACCAGTCTTCCCTCAAGTCGACCCCAGCCTGATTCAGCGACTGTCCCTGCACCCTATTGATCGTCATGGCAAAGCAGGTTTTTACTGGAAATTGCAGTCTCTTAAATTGAAAAGAATAGTCTGAAAGAATAAGGGCTATTCGAGGAATGAAGACTGTCTCCCCTTCTCCAAAACCTACGAAAATTTTGGTCTCAGTGACGTTACGATGCGGAGCTTTCACCAGCAGTCTTCACGTTTCTCAGTAGTATAAGTGCTCTAACTTTCAAAGGCAGGCGATTTGGAAGAAGTCCGGGAGCGTAGAGAGTGTGGAGAAACTCAATGTGGTACTGCACTGTGTCATCTGCCTCCACCACAGTGTTAATCGATTGATAGATCTCTTCATCCGAATGAAAGGCCTTGGAATATACTCTTAGGTGAACCCTTATGTAAATTCAAGACAATATGTCCTTGTTGTACGGATACTGCATTTTTAAAAATCACTATTATAACACGTATTTGTCTTGAGAGCAACTGCCATTTAAATATCATCGTCGAGCTGGTAAAACCACAGTAAATAAAAAACCGCTAATGGAAGCCGTTGAAAAATATTTTGCAATTTACAAAACTTCTTTGTAGACAATGTTTAACGCATCCATCAGGTAAAATTTGAATTTTTAAGTTTTCAAAGCTACTCTCACGTGACATTGCTACATACACTTGACCATACCTAAATACTGGTTGTGACGAATATTATATATTCCTGCTTTATCCAGAGTTTGTCTTTGTGGTTTATTAATTGTCATCGCACATGCTAGCCTCATAGCGAACTGTCATTTACATGTATTTTGACGTTTGTCTCACAAATCAGCAGACCGTTGATTTCAAATAAACATTTAGTAGTTACAGTAGCCCATTGCAAAAAATGAGCAGAACACCGCAGGCTGACTTCGAGAATACACTTGGTTTACTGCTACTGCATGGCCGGCTACAGCCACTTGAAAATTTCAATATGTTGGTTTTACTCTTAAAATTATCTATTTATTTTCAATTTAGGACTTTTGTGCACATCTACACCGTAACGGCTTCCATTTAAAAAAAGAATTATAAAAATCGGCCCGGTGGAAGTCTCAGAATAGATGTCGAAAGAAAACGCTTCACGTTTTAAATAACGGGTGTTCATAAACAGTCGTCATCCCAGTAGGTTTTGACTTCAGAAACGTATGTCTATTAAAATTGAGAAATAATGCGCTATGACAGTACTCAATGACGTTTCATTGTGTTGCACGAATTAATCAAAGACATAACATTTTGTTTTTCAAAGCAACTGGGATGACGACTGTTTATGAACACCCGTTATATAGATTTGAAATCAAAATAAGTATACTTATTTAAATATTAAACTAGATATCACTTCCAACATTCTATCAATCCTTTTAATTTTCTTTCGGCGACGCCACTGGCTAGAAGACTTCACAGTGCGGTCGCTTTTGTACAACATAACCTAACTTTATCCTCATATTTTGATAAGTTTGAATTGTAAACTAGATACTTATAAAACATGCTAACATACGAATTAATGGTACTTCTACGCCTAATGCCTAAGGTAAGTACAATTAATCTCAATAACCGTAACTGGAAATCCGTCTACGAATAACCTCCACAGCCAGAGTTAGTCTCGACACTGAAACGAACCGCACAGTTAATTTTCGATAAGGGTGGAATAATCAGAAAGCTAGAAAACCTAGGAACGAGGGACATGCCATACAAAACCAGCGTGCATGGCGTAGTGTATAACAAAGCCAGGTAAATAAACACCCTTTGAGTTGTATCAAGTTTCATATCTCGTTTTGCAGTTATTACCTTCTAGAATTTAATGCACCCCCGTCATCACTACAGGAAATTCTTGAGGAGTACGGTCGCGACATCGATATAATCAGGAGGCGAATTTACAAGAAAATAGAACCACAGGTTACGGAATGCACACTGCATGAAGAACTAAAGCCTGCGCCATACCGAAAAAGTGTTCAAGAACTTATCAAACAGGCCCGAAGGCTCGATAAGCCTAAGTTTAAATATAATACTGGACTTGATTATTATCCTTTCCAAAAATAATTAGTGTTGTTGTTTGTAGTCAATAAAGTAATTTGTGTTTTGAAGTGGTTTAAACTATCGAATTTAGAGTATTAACAGGACACCTTAATGTTAAAGGCAGACAGCTTGGAAATACGTAAATGTTGCTGCCATCAGCTGATAGACGCTTTTCGTAATGACAAAGCAAAAACAGAGGTAACAGCAGTGGGGAGAAACCAAAAGCATAAAAATCAGGCTGTAAAATGAGCTCGTAGAAACCTTCAAGTACTTGGGCTCAACCCTGAGCTACAAGGAAGACATGAACGGAGAGATTAATAGTAGACTAGGAGCAGCGGCCAGACTCTACGATGCCATAAATAAAAGCAGATAGCACAAGTAGAGTTTGCCTGAAGGTCGGCTAACCACATTTTTATTTTGAAATTTCTTAAAACGCAGTAAGAAGTTGTTAACAGTGGCGTCGCAAGGAACTTTTGATTTCCGTAGCAAAATTAATTCCAAAATATAATTCATTAACTTACTACGGCATTATTTTCTTTTTAAGTAAAGTAGTTTTTCTGAAATTGCACTTCAATGCACTATAGCACATGTTTCAGGCAATTTCATACGTATTTAGGTGTTGTTAAGATGCCGATCACTACCTGCGCCACATGAACCAAACTTTTACCATGCGAACAGTATGTAAAACAGCATCTGCAAACCAACATTAACATATAACAGTGAAGTATCAACCCTTACAGAAAGACTACAAGCAAGTGCAATACAATTCCTGCACAGAATAGGGAGGAATAAGGAGGAGACTAGATGAGAAACCACTAAAAGAGAAACTAGAAGGAAATCAACTGCGTTGGCTAGAGCACCTAATCAGAATGAGTAGGGAGAGAGAGCTGACGGCTATATCGGAAGCAAGACCAACGAGCAGAAAACCACAGGGCCGACCAATAAAGATGTGGAACCAAGAACTGGAGAGCGTATTAAATAAGAGGAATCTAAGTAGGTTAGAAGCAAAGAAGCTCTCAAATGAAAGAAGAGAACGGAAGCAAATTTTTAGAGGTGAATAGTGAGTCTGTGTATTACAAAGACTGAAACACTCGACACCGTAATTGGTAACCGAGAAAGAATAAGAAGAATAAATTTAAGAAAAATAGAGCCAAGGGCATAACACAGCAGTATTTATCCGATAATACTTTCTTTTTCTTAACTTCTTTTTAATCTCTCCATTCTACCATGCTGTTTGCTTCCTTTGTATTTAGTAACTTGATACACATTTTCTGCTGTCGTCAGTATGATCTTGAATTCGTACCAAAGTTGTTCAATCTTTCCTGTTTCTAATTTTTGTTTAGATTTTTGTATTTTTTGGTTTACTCGTGTGACATATTCTTCTCTTACCGTGCAATCCTGTAGTTTGTAGCTCTTGATATTGGCAAATCTGATCACTTTTTGCTTGGTATTAGTTTCTGATGTTGCCTTCTCTCTTCTTACTCTAGTTTTAACTAAGAAGTAGTTGCTGCCAAATTCTGCTCCCTTCGACACGCTCATATTTAATTCTTGCATTGTTTTCTATTTCTATTAACACTAAGTCGATAATTGACTTTTCATACCTGCTTACAGGAGTCATAATTATATACCGGGTGTCCGTTCTCAAAGTCGAACATAGGCGATTAACATTGTATTGAACGTTTTTGTCGATTCCTGCTCGCCAATTCAACTTACAGGAAAGGTAATGATTTCAATGGAAAGATAAAATTATTACGCATAAAATCATACCAATAATAATATTCAAGCTGCGACTTTTATGTTAAAATACTAATTTAAAACTTGGAAATTTTCAAATATGACGTGCCTTGCTTTTCAAGTTCGATAGCATTTGTCAAAAAAAAATGGTAATTAGTTGGCGTAAATCTGGTATTTTCTGTCAACGTTTGTTAAAATTATCTACAGAAAAATGAAATATTTCAATGAAGAACGAGTGAATGCACTAATGTAAATTGCCTATGTTCGACTTTGAGAATGGACACCCGGTATAAAAACTTTAACCAAAGCTTCTTTAAGCCAAAATAAGGCAATCAACCTAATACACACCTCAGTACCACAATGTTTCCTTAAAGATACAGGGTGTTAATGAAAAAAAAATTCTATTTGTGACTATAACCTGGAAAGTAATTATCATATATAATGCAACTAGTGGGTTCTTGATTATCAAATAATCATTTCTGTTAGCACGAGAGTGGAAACAGAAATGATTTGATAATCAAGAAAACACGAGTTGCATTCGGCTAGACTATATCACGAGTCAATGAAAGACGTTTGAACAGTTTATTTATAAATACTAAAAGTACAGTTAATGTGGTTGTTATGACAATTATACTGTCAGCAGATTGGATATTTTGCGGGTAGTCATCCTCTTGAAGGAATCATTTAAAACACCACCGTGGTAATTGTAAATGATTTATTTGTTAGATACACTTAGCGTCACGCTGGACGCTGTTGTTTTGTTGAGAGCTAGAATGCTACTGATGTTATTAACAACACATTGTAAGTTCGACTGCCCTCAAAGAACGCGCACGGCGCAGTTGCCATATCAACTTGATACTTAACATAAGTCGCCCCCTTGGACCTTCAACATAAACACAAACAAATGTTTCTGAATACTAAGACATACATATTTAAATAAAAGTATAGCACTAAAACTAAATCGATCGAAGCGTAATTTCGCGAACTATAAGCTACCGCCTCAAGTGTCAAACGGTTATTCCACTGTCAACCGGTAATAAGCATTACCTCGTGATAGCACGTTTAAACACACCACTTCGAGTCTTAACAGTCACTACTCGTGTCACATTATCCTTTCCCGGATGGATTTCCAGGATTCGACCCAAAGGCCAGCACATCGACGGGACGTTGTCTTCCTTCATGAGCACCAAGGAACCGATGTGGATCTTCGGATCAGCATCAAACTGCCATGTTGTCCTTTGCTGGAGGTGATTTAGATATTCCTGTCTCCATCGAGACCAAAAGTGTTGACCAATCAGCTGAAGGTGGCGGTATCGTTTTACAAAATTAACCCTTGAATCCGTCCAATTTCGTTCTGGTACAGCAGTGAGTGGTTGCCCAATCAGGAAATGTATTTTGTATAGAAGTAAGTTCGTTGTTGCTACCTACGAAATTTGTAGCGTTGTCTGAGTATATATTCGTACAAAAACCTCTCCGAGACACGAATATCTTCAGCACACTCAAAAAACCATCGCTAGTTAAGTCCGTTACGACTTCAATGTGAACAGCCTTTGTGGCTTGACATACAAACATGCAAATGTAACCCTTTATCATTTTATTTGTGCGAGTTTTACTATCTCTCAGCTCGCATGGGCCTGCATAATCGACAGATACCGACATGAACGGTCGAGACGGAATAACGCGAGCATCGGGCAACTCACCCATTTTAGGAACGATGTTATCATACGGACTCGCCTTAAAACATGGCACACATTTTCTTATGTGCGATCTTACTATTTGTTTACCGTTAAGCGGCCAGTAAATTTGTCTTACGTGCGATAATGTGCATTGAGCACCGGAATGAAGTGTACGTTTGTGTTCATAGTCAATCACTAACTGAGTGAAAACGTGTTTAGCTGGGAGAACTATCGGATGCTTCCTTGAATAAGTTAGGTTCGAGTTTTTGAGTCTACCTCCAACGCGTATTAATTTATTGTCATCTAAGAACGGCGAGAGTGATTTAAGTTTACTTTTATGATTTATTTCTTTGCCCTGTTCTAAACACTTCACTTACAGGAAATGCTTGGCGCTGTGCTATTTTAGCCAGACTTTTGGTACTAAATGAAATTTCTTTATTCGTTAAATATGCTATTTCTTTCTCGTTTGTTATCTGTCCGAATTTTTTAAATTCTAAGTTGACCTTGATATTTTTGATAAACCTAAAGCACAATGCTGTAATTCTGCTTAATTTGGAGAAACTTGAATAACGGTCGAAAATGTTAAAGTCATTGCTTCTTATATTTTCGCAAAGAAAAGATAAATTAATTTTCGGTTTTTTAAATTCTATGGTTTGTGACGGAGTACGAGCGAAGTTGGCAATATTTGTATTTTCAGGCCACGAATCAGGGGGTTGTAACACGAAAGACGGCCCGCGCCACCATAATTTTCTATCTCTTAAATCCGATAACGTGCCCCGGGAAATAATCGGCAGGGTTTTGCGTGGTAGCAATATAATGCCAATCTTGTGTACGCCTTAATTGTTGTATTTCGGCTACACGGTTGGCTATGAAGGTCTGCCAAGTTTGCGGTTCGCTTGAAAGCCATTATAAAACGATCGTTGAATCCGTGTAGAGAAAAACAGCATCGATTTCTATTTCTAAGTGACGTAGACATTTATTTAATAATCGAGATACCAGCAGGGCTCCTAGCAGCTCCAACCTCGGGAGTGTCACCGTCTTTAAAGAAACTACTCGCGATTTGACACATAACAAGCAACATTTGACCGCGCCTCCTATATCAACCGATCTTAAATACACGCAACACCCATATGAATTTTCACTAGCGTCGCAAAACGCGTGCATTTGATTAATTGGGTTTCTAGCTAGCACGTGACGTGGTATGCGAATCAAATTTATTTTTGAAATTTGTTATGTGAATTTTTGCCAACTGGAATGCAGTTCTAGGGGAATCGATTCGTCCCAGTTAATTTTTAATTGCCATAGTTTCTGGAGTATTAATTTTGCGCGAATTGCTATAGGACCTAAAAGCCCTAACGGGTCAAATATTTTTGCTATAAAAGATAAGACAGTTCGTTTTGTAACCTTATCCGAGTTGGGTAAGAGTTGTTGTCCCTTGTATTCGAATTAATATAAGGAAGGAATCCATGACACGCCGAGAGTTTTCGTGCTATGATCATCTGTGATTAAATATTGCGAGTCGCTGGATTGCTTTAAAACCCTCACTAAATTTGGATTATTTGACTGAAATTTGCGAATTTCGAACCCGTATTCCGAAAAAATGTTCGTTATATTTTCGCGTATTTTATTTAATTCTTCGCTACAATGAGACCCGGAAAGCAGGCCGTCCATATAAAAATCGAATTCGATAATTTTACTTTCAACTGGATTTTCTTCGCCTTTTTCGATCGCAATTTGTTTTAAGCAACGAGTCGCTAAATAACTAGCCGAGGACGTACCGTAAGTTATCGTGTTTAACTGAAAGTATTTTACTGATTCGTTTGGATTGTTGCGCCAAACAATGCTCTGCAAATCTTTATGTTCGTCGTGTATCAAAATGTTTCGGCACATCTTTGTTAGATCTCCGATTAAGATGAAGTTGTGCCTTCTAAAGCGTAAAATAATAGTGAACAGATCGAATTGTATTACAGGACCGATTTTTAAGACATCGTTAAGCGAGGTATTCGTTGTACTTTTACACGATGCATCGAAAACAACTCTGACCTTAGTAGTCAAGCTGTCGGGTCGTTCTACGCTATGGTGCGGTATATAGTAAGTAGGACCGTTTGACTTCAAGTCGCGTGGAATTTGTGTCATATGCCCTAGCTGCTCATATTCGAGCATAAAAGATTGATAGGCTTGTTTCAATTCGGGACGGTTATTTAACCTTTTCTCTATCGAGTATAAACGATTTAAAGCTGTATTTCCCGTGTCGCCTAACTTTAAATAATCGCTTTTCAATGGTAACCTTACGATAAATCGACCTTCTTTATTTCTCGAAACGTTGTTTATAAAATGCTCTTCGCATTCCATTTCTTCGACGGAAAACTTATTTTTATTTAACTGGTGGTCTACTTCTTCTAAGCGCCAGAATTTTTCGACTTGCTCTTCCAACGTGTAGTTTGATGATAGGCATTGAGAAACGCAGCTATTCGCTTGAACGAGATTAGTCGGTATTCGACCAGAAATGATCCAAACCAAAATAGTTTTTTGTAGAATGGGTAAATTTTTTCCGAGTTTAACCTGGCCGACAAAAAGTAATTCAAAAAATATCGAAGCTCCTAGAAGCATATCTATTTTCGAGGGAACATTGTATTCCGGATCGGCTAAAAAAAATTCTTCAGGAATATTTAAATTCGATACATCGCAGAAGTTCTGAGGAACCAAGCCCGTGATTTTATCGATAACGAAAAACAATAGTTTTGTTTTAAACGAATTTTGATTCGAGGACAATTCTATGAAAACTTGTTCGGTTATGTTTGTTTTAATTTGACATAGACCAGATACTGGCAAGCTTATTTTCTTCGTACGCAAGCCTAGTTTATTTACGATATTTTGGGTAACGAAATTTGACTGAGACCTGTTATCGAGTAATACGCGACACGATATGGGTTGATTTTTAGCATTATAAACTGTAACGATTGCAACAGTTCGATCGAGTGTATCGAGGCATCGTATTTACTCAAAAAGGTTTGAAATCGTGTTAATTGGCTCTTAATTTGAGCTCTTGCATTTTTTATGCGTTTTAAATCGAGTTCTGCGGTTATACGTTCGCTGTCAGACATCGTGATTTTATTTTTAAACGAGAATAAACTTGAAAAAATCGTGTAAACCACTTAAACGTGATTATTTTCGTGCGATAGTTAATTTTACGAGAAACCGAGTAATATGATTTGTATTTTTATACGAGAATTATCGAGTTTACTTTTATCATCGTGACAATCTTACATGCGAGGAGATAGGTATACGATATAGGAAATAGGTTTAAATGTGGTAAAGGACTAACCTTGAATTATAATCTTCAAATGCGTGTACGTAACCCAGCGTCGTTTTCCTGGCTTACTTCTTGTGTTTCCTGGCTAATCCTGCCTGAAGGACCATGGATATTTTGCGGGTAGTCATCCTCTTGAAGGAATCATTTAAAACACCGCCGTGGTAATTGTAAATGCTTTATTTGTTAGATACACATAGCGTCACGCTGGACGCTGTTGAGAGCTAGAATGCTACTGATGTCATTAACAACACATTGTAAGTTCGACTGCGCTCAAAGAACATGCACGGCGCAGTTGCCATATCAACTTGATACTTAACACAGATAATACATTTGACTATCACTTATAAGTCAGGAAGGTATTTGATTATCACAGTTGCTATGTACATTATCAAAAGTTGTTACATGCGTAACTATGCATTTTTCCGTTTTTCATTGGTTGATGTTAAGAGGGAGTGGTATAATCCGAGTAATTTGAAAATACATTATAATAAACACTAAATTAACAACAAATTAATAAAACAATGATTAAAAACAGAAAACTATATCAAATGTTCAAAATTATTCCCTCCAGCCACAATACAAGCATGGCGCCGTTATATTACCGATTCATACATTCATTAAATATTATAGTTTGTAACGGGCTAAACCGACAATTATGACCACGTGCCAGTTTGTAACGGTACGACACGGTATTTACGAAAAGCCAAAATAAAGCTAAACGACTAGCACGTAAGCCATCTCATAATCGGGAATGTACTACATAGGACCGCTGCCCCACGCTCGCTACAAAAGGGTTTGCTGACTAACTTCAGCGGAGTGAGAGAGGGGGTTCAAAACGAGATAATACAAGGGCAATGGCCTAATACACGGGAAGCAGATCTAAAATGATAAGGCGCCACCACATTTTCTACACTAGAAAAATGCATAAGCGAACCCGCTGAGAAAAAGTGGAAGCATACCGAGTTCACCTTTCAACTTTAACCTTAGCAGTGTTCTGGTCAGCGAGTCGGTTGAGCACCATCAGACCTACCTTTCGAAAATCCATCAGCTGCACAAGAGCAAAGAAAACCACAGTTAAAATAAACATGAAATGTATTAGCAAAATATTTGAATATACCAGGTGGTTGGTCATACCTCTGAACATAGGCAATTTACATGGCTTATCACGATTATGCATATTCCTGGTCACTATTTTTATGGTAAAATATGGTAGTGGTACTAAATTAAAGAGAATAATTTTCCGCATCGTTTAGTATTAAAAACTTATTGGATAATGCTAATTGTTCATAAAAATATTAATTTTAAAATTTAGATATTTGCAAATATGGGCTGTTGCGCTTCCCAAATATGAGTGGCCGCGGTTGTTAAAAAACAAAAGCTGTCTGTTGACAACTCAGATAATTGTGTAGCTTAAAATGGATGCAATTTACTCTAACGAGGAAAGGGTGTTCATTATTAAAACGTTGTATGCTTCTTAAGTATTTTTAATACTGATCCATGATTAACACTGCACTCACGAGCTACTGATCTTGCACTTAAGTTTGGATTTAGTCGTATTAATGCCAGAACCCTTTCCTCTAAATCATCATTTCGACTTTCTCGATTACCTACAATATTATACATTTTAATAGTATCAATGAACAAGTACACTGTATGAACTTAATTATTTACCTATGCTTTCTTTAGCTGCTACACTTCCCGTCATTTTGAATGTCTGCACATAAGTTTGTAGTATTGTCGCAATTGTTAGAATCTAGAAATTGTATCGAGAATAAGTCCCTAACTCTGCGTAAACTATTGCCAGCATAAAAAGTTTTAATAATGAACACTCTCTCCTCGTGAGAGTAAATTGCATCCATTTTAAGCGACACAATTATCTGAGTTGTCAACAGCATATATCTAATACTTACTATATTGCTAGCTGCTATGAGTGGGAAACTCACCGATGAAGTGAGACACACAACCAACTCCTTCATGTATACGATGAGCTGTGCGCAAACGCGGCGGCGTCGTCCGCCCAATGGGGAAGTGGTCAAGTTTATAATTCGCTTCTAAAGGCGGAGTTCGAATGCTCAGGCATGCGCACGAGACGCGTTATACTCTAAGTGAGACTATGTCGGCGCCGTAATGTTTTCTGAAGTTTCCAGGCCCTACCAGCAATATATGTGTATTATATATATGGTCAACAGACAGCTTTTGTTTTTTAACAAGCGCGGTCACTCATATTTGGGAAGCTCTTTAATTTAGTACCGCTACCATTTTTTTCCATAATAATGGTGAACAGGAATATGTATAACCGTGACAAGCCATGTAAATTGCCTATGTTCAGAGGTATGACCAACCACCCGGTATACAGGGTACCCAACTTAAATGTACGCAGCTTTAAGCAGGTGAGTATGCAACACACATTACATTTCAATGGCGAATGGTGTATGTGTTGCATACTCACCTGCTTAAAGCTGCGTACATTTAAGCTGGGTACCCTGTAGATATAAATGTACATAAAAATATGAAACGGGTTAGTAAATGGTAGTTATGTAAAATGCGTAACGTCTTAATCTATTAAAATATTCGGTAAACTTGACATCAACTATTGAGTTTACTGAAAAACGATATAAACATCAAACTATTGAAATACTTAATCAAATAGCGGTATTAAAAGGCAGTATTCAACTAAACAAGTTGCAGTCTGCGACACATTACAAATGCTACTACATAAAGTTAAACAGAACCATGAGAACTCACGGTAAATGAATTGTAATGACAGGTAAACAACTATAATGGTTTGACAAATGCAAAAAAACACACAATAAAAGTTAAAAGACCGCAGCGTTATGTCAACTGTCCAATACTTTGTCGAATCACTATGTACACTTAAGTTGCACTCTAAACGTTAATAATAATAGGAGGGTATATCAAACTCTTCCCGGAATGAATTTTTTATGACACGACTGTACCCATAAATGTTGTACAATCTATGTGAACTAGATGCATATGGTATCTCCTATATATGCATGTAATTGTTTATTTGCCGTTGTTTATCTACTGGTTGAACTGTCATAATTTCTAAAGCTGTGTTTTTCAAGGTGTTTTTCCAACATCGAAAATTTGAAATTTGAGGTGCGTGCAGTTGTGAAGTTTTTGACAAAACTTGAGTGGAACCGACAGATATTCTTCGCGATCTGGAGAAAGTTTATGGAGATAATACTGCAATGAAAACAAGCGTTTATGAATGGATAAAACGATTTCGAGTAGGACGCGAATACCATCCTACATGACAGTCGCAGCGGAAGACCTGCAGTCTCTGTAACCGAGGAAAACGTGGCTGCTGTTCAACAGATTATAGAGGAAGATCGGTGAGTATCATTGCAAGAAATAGCCACGCGTTTAAGTATTTCATATGGTTCAGCTCACTCAATTGTTACTGACAGTCTAGATGATTAGATCCTTGGCGCTGCAGCACCTTGTGGGCCCTGGCCTGCTCCACCACCTTTCTCCACTCCTTTCTATTTTTTGTTTTAGTCCACCATTGGTGTACTCCCAGTGTTCGTAGGTCTGCTGTCACGTCATCTGAGTATCTGCATCTTGGCCATCCAACTGGTCTGTTGCCTTCTGGCTCGCTTAGGAATACCTTCTTTTGTGGTGTGTCATCTTCCATTCGCATTATGTGTCCTAGCCACTGTATTCTTGCTGATTTTATTGATGAGATTATATCTGGTTCCTTGAATAGCTGGTATAACTCAAAGTTGTAACGGCTTCGCCATTCGTTATTTTCTTTAATATGAAACAATAAAGAAGCCGACCTGCGATTAATTAATAAAATTGATCGATGGTAGTAAAAATCGCAGATCAACCCCCCTACAGTTTATACACCACGGCAGCTCTGAAAACTCTTTACTTACCGCGATGGCACTAGCTAACTCACATTTCGGCGGCCTTGGGTCGTAGGTTCAAATCATCAGCTGTGTACCCTGGAATGTCTTCAAAAAAGCAAAAGAAATGGGCGCCAAAAATCAAAAGATTTCAAATAATAGAAAAAATAAACTACAAGTGACTAGCATTTAATTAGTAAGTAATAAAAAGTCTTGAAGTGTCAGTAATAAATAATCAGGATAATTAAAATGCAAATAATGTGATAACAAAGTTGTGTACGTTAACTGAAGGTTGCGACACGCATAAAATCAAAAAACCCCTTTCGGGTTATTCTAATAACTGTGAATTCAAATTATTCATGGGATATGCATACCCCATTCATTTAATAATTCCTTCTGTTTAGGCTATTGAAATAAAAAAGCGTGACTGTACCTTTTACAGAGGGTCAATACACATCAAAATTGTAGCTTGAAATACTGAGCATAATTAAATATAGGCATACAAATTTCAATATAAAAACAAGAGCATGTATGAAATCAAACATTACATGTTAAATCATTACAAAAAGTATGAATTTAAATTCCAAATACTGACGGGTTTAAAATGCACAGCTGTGAATTCCTGGTATTGAAGATAAGTTGATGTTTAATCCTGGAGTAGCACTAACTAACCGCGAAACTTATGCTGGACGTGAATGGCTACACACATTGTTGAAATCGCCGTGGATGCACCGGTGATTGCAGCGGAAGCACCCTCAAATGGCAGCAAATACCAGAACGCCAACAAGTGCCGAAAATGCGATTAGGCTAATAACTTGGCCTCCGAGATAAACTCGTGGATGAAACTGTTAATAAAGAACTAAGAAAAAATGCAACTACTATGGAGATAATAAGACAGAAAAGCGCCATCGTACCTGATCATTGTCAGCCGTAGGAAACACACTGCTCACTAAATTAATTGAGCGCACGTAATTTGACTTAAACACACAAACTCGCGTTGCTTAGAGGGAAAGCAAGATGAAAGTGCTCCCTAAAGTGACCAACTAACCATCCAAAACATGGCTAGAGAGAGAACAAGATGACGTTGCTCCTCAATGGTGACCTTCCCTGCATGCCCAACCAACCACCCTAGCAAGAAACAAAAAGCACTAAGAAAACAAGTTTTTAAAAGAGACACTGTAGGTGTTTCAACGGTCACAATATCCTATAATACCATAGTCCAAATCCAAATAAGCGAAGCGCTTTTGAAAAAATCCTCAAATGAGACGAAAGTAATGGCAAGAAAAAGGAAAGTGAAAAGCTCTAGAATGCAAGATCCATAGGGAACATACCCTACAGCAACTTTTAAAAACAAGAAAAAACAGGACACAAGGAAAAGAGAAAAGAAAAGAGAGGAAAATGAACCAGAAAACCAGAGTTCGGAAAAACTCACGCTGCCACATACACTCATCCAAGCTTCGACTGGCTAGGTCTACTATTCCATTACGTGACCCGGGTTTACGGAGACATGGACACGCTTAAAGAAGAGGAAACACAAGGAAAGCAAACCGCCTTCAATCGCAAGGGAAAAATCCGCACTCGAACAGATGCGTAAAAAGACGCAAAAAAATTGCATAGAACAATGAGTAACCCGATGCAATAGCGCATCAAAACCGACTCAAAAATATCCCTTGTCACGTCTGACAGAAGAAAAACCTGCACCACATCAGACACAGAAAAAAATATAGACACCCTGTTTACACCGAACAGGGGCCTAAAACAAGGACTGCCTCACATCGGACGCAGCCAACGAACACAAAAATCGCATCCAAAAGGAAATGCAGCGGAAGCACCCTCAAATGGCAGCAAATACCAGAACGCCAACAAGTGCCGAAAATGCGATTAGGCTAATAACTTGGCCTCCGAGATAAACTCGTGGGTGAAACTGTTAATAAAGAACTAAGAAAAAATGTAATTACTATGGAGATAATAAGACAGAAAAGCGTCATCGTACCTGATCATTGTCAGCCCTAGGAAACACACTGCTCACTAAATTAATTGAGCGCACGTAATTTGACTTAAACACACAAACTTTAGCCACGCCGGTGGCGGAGGGCCAAAGCGAGGACAGCAACTGCTCGGACGAAAAATGCGTTTTCAAAAGAAAGCTCGCACTACAACGACCTGTGATAAGAGATAGCGAGGGTCAAAAAGGGCATCGCGCAAACGAAAGGAACTTGATCCAGGTACAAAATACGCTGCTTTGGAAAATTGAAGAATTTGAAATGCAAAGGATTTATAATTCAACTAAAAATATACAGGTTAGGCATGAAATAATTGGATACTGGCGAAACAATTAGGCGAAGCCAAAAAATTGTTTCAAATAGGCCCAAGTATTCGCCGTAGAATTTTCCATTCAAAGCACCCGACATCATTGATATTTTTCTTAGTCATTGTCCATGCTTCCGACCCATACATTAATACTGGGCGGATTAGGGTTTTATAGATTCTGCATTTAGTTTTTCTTGCAAGATGGTTTGTTTGCAGCTGTGTTTTAAGTCCGTAGAATGCTTTATTAGCTAAGGTTATGCGTCTTTTCACTTCATCACTGTTATTATTAGTACTGTTAATTAAAACACCCAGATATACCGAGTGTCTTAAAATGAATTACATCTAGTATGCTTTGAATTTCCCATAATGCAATCTAAAATTTTACTTGAAATTGGCAAGACTGTAAGTCTATGTTCAAGGTTAGTAGGTTAGGTTTTGCGTCACTTTTGACACAGACTGGCGCAAAACCTAACCTACTTACCTCGAATTTGACATAGACTTACAGTCTTGCCAATTTCAAGTAAAATTTTAGATTGCATTATGGGAAATTCAAAGCATACTAGATGTAATTCGTTTTAATACACCCGGTATAAATTCATTAACTTGTTTAAATTTGTAGTTGTTTATTTCTAGGATTTGGTTTGGTGTGCGCTGTCTGCTTTGTTTATATACATGTATTTAGTTTTTTCCTGGTTTATTATTAGGCCCATTGTTTTTGCTGCATTTTCAAGTGTTATAAAGGCGTCATTCACGTTCTGCTTTCATCCACCGATAATGTCAAGATCGTCGGCGTAGGCGACTATTTGTGTTGATCTATTGAATATAGTTCCTGTTGTTTGTATTCTCGACTTTCTTATTACAGTTTCAAGTGCTATGTTGAAGAGTAAACAGGACAGGGCGTCTCCTTGTCTAAGTCCTTTATCAGAGGAGAATGGCTCCGATAGTTCATTTTGAACTTTAACTTGACATATCACCTTCTTCATAGTTAGTTCTGTAAGTTTGATAAGATGTTTGCTGATACCTAGCATGTTCATGGCTGCATATAATTCTTGTCGGTTGATGCTATCATATGCTGATTTTAAATCAATAAACAGATGGTGTGTTTCTATATTTTTTCCCATGTTTTTTCTAGGATTTGCTTGAGCATAAATATGTGGTCTACTGTTGATTTGCCTTTACGGAAGCCTGCTTGATAATTCCCAATTTTCTCCGTCATCTGTGTTTATAGTCTGCTATGTAATATACTTGAGAATATTTTGTATGCGCTATTTAATGATGTTATAGGCCTGTAGTTTTCACACTGCAGTTGGTCACCTTTTTTATGGATGGGACAGATAATTCCAGTACACCATTCCTCCGACATTTCCGCCTCTTGCCATATTTTCTTAATCAGGATGTATAATTGATCTTCTAGTGTTGCACCACCTTTTTGAAATAGTTCTGCTGTTAAGTTATCTGCACCAGGTGATTTGTTGGTTTTTTGTCTTTTAATGAATTCTTTTATTTCCTCTATAGTTGGTAGTTGGCACCCCTCCTCTTGTATATCCTCTATTCTGTTAGGTTGACCTATGAGCTGTATTTCTTCTTGAGTTTTGTTTGGGTGGTTTAATGCTAGTTCAAAGTGTGTTTTCCAAGTTTGTAGAATTTCCTTTTTTTCACTTATTATATTGCCTTCCTGATTATGGCACATTGTTGTTCGGGGTTTAAAGCCTTTTTTTATGTTATTTACTTTCTGGTAAAATTTTCTTGTGTCACATTGATTATGTAATTGTTCAAGGTTTTGTAATTCCTGCTCATAGTAACTTTGTTTCTTAGCTTTATGTATTTTTTTTCTCTTTCTTTCGCAGTTCCTTATATCTTTCTATTGTTATTTCCTTTTCTCTTTGTATCATTTTTTCATAGGCTTCATTTTTCTTTTTTGTTGCTTCTCCGCACTCTGCGAAGAACCACTGGTTTATTTTACTTGGTATTTGGCTGCCCAGTATTTTATCTGCTGTTTGTTGCATTGCGTCCTCACACGTTTGCCATTGATCTTCTATCGTGTTGTTGTATATGTTAGTAATTCTTTTAGATAAGTTTAAGGAAAATTTTGCAGCTATTTCTTCTTTCTTCAAAAATTCTGTGTTGTATTTTTTACAGCTTACCCCTTTTTCGTTTTTTATGTTTGATATCTTTGCCTTGAGTTTTGTCACTAGGAGGAAATGGTCTGAATCAATGTTGGGTTTTCTAGATACTCTTACATCCTGTATATTTGAGCTGTGGCGCGCATCAATAATGCAGTGGTCGATTGCATTCCTTGTTTTACCATCTGGAGATTTCCTTGTTAACTGATGGATTCTTTTGTGCTTAAAGCGAGTTCCCGCTATCACCATGTTAAGCGATGTTGCAAGTTGGACCAGCCTGTCTCCATTGTTATTACATTTTTTGTGAGGGCTAAATTTCCCTATTGTTGGATAGTAGATAGTTTCTTTTCCAACTTTTGCGTTTAGATCCCCGATTATTATTTTTATGTCATTTGCAGGGCATTTTTTATATTCTGCTTCTAGTTGGTCGTAAAATTTGTCTTTCTCTTCTTCGTCATTCTCTACTGTTGGCGCATATATGTTTATGACGCTGTAGTTAAAGAACGTGCTCTTGATACGTGCTATACACATTCTATCGCTTATTGCTTTAAAATCCAAGATAGTGTTCTTCATTTCGTTGCTTATCAGAAACCCTGTGCCATTTATATGTGAGTTTTGTTATCGTCTAATATTTTCGTTAATGTTTGGAGCGCTTCAGGATTGTAAAGTGTTCTTACATTCCAGGAGCAGAGTTTTAGTAATTGTTTTTTGCGTTTACTTACGATTTTATCTTTCTTGTTTGTTTTACTTTGGTGTGGAGCCTTCACAACCGTATTAATTTTCCGGGTTTTGAGGGAAAAGTATGTTGGTTTTACTTTGTTTATATTCTGCATTTTGTTTGTTATTGGTTAGGTTGCTATTGATATTTGACGTTTCATTATTCGTGTCCTTGGGGGTAGCCTGGTTGTTGTCATTAGTCAGCCCAGCTGCTGTTTTATTTATTTTATTTTTGTGTTTTTTGGTGTTGAAGTTGGGTTTGGGTGGAGTAGTGCTTGTACATAATGTCTTCGGTTTTTTGGATTTCCGCTGGAGATATCTCTGGTTTTTCTTACCTTTTGTTCAGGTTTTGAAGTTCCTATTGTAGGCGATACTTCACTTTGTCTTTTAGTACCTCGGTTTTTTTGTGTATTTTCTTGATTTGGGTTAAGTTGTTCTGTGGTGAATGTCTCATTATTAACCACTAGTTTGTTACCTCTGATTGTTGCATTGCATCCATTTTTCTTGCCTCTCTTAAATGTGGTAATAGTTTTTTCCTGATGTCGAGGCTGTTCTTATCCAGGTCTTCGTTTATCCCTATTTTTGACCCTTTTAATTTTTTTAAGTTCTTCATTATTTCGTTCTTTTTAATATGTCTCATTAGACCGACTTTTATCGGTCTGCTTTTGTTTTCCTGCTGTACTCAGATTCTAAATATAAAGTCTACCTATATCTGCCTCTTCTATTTTTATTTCCATGGCTTTTGTAGCCTCTTGGAATGTTTTAATTAGGGTTTCTGTTCCTTCATCTGGCTCTTCTGGTATTCCATAGATTATGAGGTTATTTTTTCTTATTTGCTTTTCCAGTGCTTCAATTTTTTTTTCTTGGGTTTGTATGATTTTTTGTAGTTTAGTGTTGTCGTTCACGATTTTTTTAACCGAAGATTTCACTTCCTGTTTTAAGACGTCCATCTTAGTATCCAGCAAATTTAATTTTTCTAAGATCATACTGAGCACCTCCGTTTGGGTATGTTCAGGTTTCGAGTCCGACATTGTTTAAGTTTTGCGTCTATTTGAATTTCGCGATTTCTAAACGTGGGCGTTGCTCGCGTCCTTCAGCGGTTTGCGTTCGTGCGTGCGATGTTCCTGTTTATGAGATCGCAATGTTGATCAGGTTATGAATTTTGTCCGTTTTTAACGCCGAATTCGCGTGTTTATGCAAAACTTTATTGTTTTAGTTTAAGTTTAGGTATTTATGCTTCTGTTAGGGTCCTTCTAATTTAAAATTGTTTATTTTATACACTAAACGTGAAAATAACTGTGCACTTCAGATGACACACTGTTATCACTACCCCACCACACTACTCAAGTTTAATAAGTATTTCATATGGTTCAGCTCACTCAATTGTTACTGACAGTCTAGGATTAAGCAAACTTTCATCGCGTTGGGTTCCAAAAGCGTTGCGCCCGGAACACAAAGGTAAGCGAGCAGAAAACGCACTTCAGTTTCTTAATTGGTTCGATGCGAATCCCAACGATTTTCTGGATCGAATAGTAACTGGAGATGAAACTTGGATCTATTTATATGACCCTGAGAGCAAAGTGCAGTCCAAGGAGTGGTTACCAAGGGGTTCGAAAGGGCCAATCAAGTTCAAAGCAGACAAATTAGCTAAGAAAGTTTTAGCCATGGTCATGTGGGATTCGGACGGCGTAATTCTAGTAGATTTTTTAGAAGGGAAGAAAACAGTTAGGGGGAGTTACTACACTGATGTTTTGCGAAAACTCCCCGGTGCTTTGCTGGTGAAACGGCCAGGAAAACTGCACCACCAAATTTTGTTCTATCAGGATAACGCCCCGGCGCATTCATCCGCCATTTCAAGAGCTGTTTTGTGAAAATACCGTTGGAAATTGCTTCCGTATGCACCTTATAGCCCAGATTTAGCCCCTTCAGACTACTTTTTCCTTCCAAAGTTGAAGGAGCATCTGAAAGGAATTCGCTGGGAATCCATTTATGATGCAAAACGTGCTGCTTTGTAATGGTTTAAATCACAGCCTCCTGGATTTTACAGAAGTGGATTAGAGCTATGGCTACATCGTATGGAAAAGTGTCTTGAGTTAGAAGGTTCTTATGTAGAAAAATAATGTTAAATAAATGTTTTTTATCTGTTAGTAATACTTTTCCGGGAAGATTTTCATATATTCTCGTACAAACGGTACCTTTAAAGAGCTTGGTTGTGCGACAAATTGATGTCCCATGACACTGCAAAAAACACCAAATACGGGAATGATCAAAGCACGCTGCGGAACATTGGCAGACTGGTAAAGCAAAAGCAAGCTGCTAAAGAGTTCTCACAAAGAATCTGTTCAAACGACGAAATCTAGGGGTTGCTGCCCCAACGACAAAACAAAAACTCCAAGGCCTGCATTAACCAACACGACACCCAGTTCGAACACCGCCCCAACGTGCAGTTCAATTAGTTCAAAACAAGACAGACACACAAAACTGCCGTTGAAGCCACGTAAGTCCAAATCATAACTAAAAACGTTAGCTGGTAAACACGCAATAATTAAACGTCAAAATCCCTCGCGTATGCAATCCCCGAAGGTAAAACGTCGTGGGAGCGGCAATTGAAAAACCAACTGTTGCTTCGGACGCCGGATTGATTCTGTCTGTAAAACCGCGCCAAGACGGCCGCATTAAAAAGTGGTGAGGGCAAAACCGCCGACTTGCTCTTTCAAACACACGGCAGCTGTCTCTTAATTTCTCGCTAGAAACATGCAGGAATCCACAATGCAGACGGAAGTGAATAACACAGCTGTGTGCGCTAGAAAGCACTGAATGCCTGCACAAAACTCGATAAGCTCAAATTCAGACAGAATAATTCGAAAAATCCAGATACAAGTGGGGTCGTAATTTAAGAAATAATACTAATTAACCGTACGTTCATGCAATCTAAAAATGTTCTTACAAATTTCACGAATTTGATTAGCAGCTCCAAAAATTCATTGCTGCATCTATTCCCTTGTGTTAAATACCTCACTGTAAACCACCGTTGGAAAAGCCATGCACGAAAAAGATTTCTGCTGTTTTTCTTGGAGTAAAATCATCCATTTCGAAAGAAAATCATTCTCTTGATTTTAAAAATTGCTATTAGCGAGTAGGAAAAAGATTTTGTATTCAAATTGTACCACCCTTAAACGAGAGATGGCTCAGCCTTAGCTAGCTCTAATCCTTGGTAGAATAATGATGTGAATAAGGACTAGGCAGTGATCCTGAGGGTTATAAAATAAACTTCATGTATATATATATGGCTTTTACAGGCTGTAACGACCCATTGCCTTGGTTATCTTTTTACATTCTTCACGGTCTGCTGCTTTTCTTCTCCAATCTACTATTCCTATTTCCTTCAGGTCCCGTATCACTTACACCTTCCATCTGCTTCTTAGTCTCCCTCTAGCCCTTACTCCTATTGGTTTCGTCTTCATTACTAATTTTGTCATTCTGCTATTTTCCATGTCCAAGCCATCTGATTCTTTGTTGTTTTATGTTTTGTACTATTGTTGCTTCATTGTATAGTTCTGCTAACTCCGTGTTCGTTCCTCCTCCGTAATTTTTTCTTAAAATCCTTCGTTCCCAGATCAGTAACTTTGCTTCTGTTACAGTCCCTAACTTCCATACTTCACATTCATATGTTGCTATAGGTCTCAGTACTGTCCTATAAATCTGTTTTTTTGCTTTCCGTGATAAGAATTTTCATTTTAGTAAAGATGCCAGTGCTCCTGCTGCTTTGTCGCCTTTTGCCAGTCTTGTTTTTATTTCTTCCTATTCTTTTCCGTCCTCTGTTATCTGCACCTCCAGACAGGTGTATACCTCCACTCTCTCCATTTCCAGTGCTTCTTCGGATTGTTGTGTTATTAACAGGTTTTCTATTGCATTGTTCTGTTTCCTTGTCACCATATACTTAGATTTCTTATCATTAATGTGAAGTGCTACTTCCTTTGCCTTTTCCTCGATGTTCCTTGTTCCTTGTTACTTTTACCAGATCTTCTTTGTTGTTCGCTATTAACACTAAATCGTTGACCTAGGCTATGCAGTGGTATCTTTCGCTGATTATACTTCTTGTTCTGTTTACTTTACTTCTTCTTATTACATATTCTAGAGTTATGTTGAATAGGACTGTTGAAAGTGGGTCTCCATTTTTTACTATGAAACTCTCAGACACCCTTTCTTTCCATTTGACCTTGTTTGACGTGTTCCGTAAAGTCATCTGTATTAGTTTAAATAATTAACTTCTTAGGTATATTTAAATCTTCCATAGCCCGGTATAACTTTTCTCTATTTATTGAGTCATAAGCTTTTAGAAAGTCAATGAAGGATACGTGTATTACTTTATTGTATTCATGGCACATTTCTTGTATTTCCTTTAGGACGAACAGTTGCTCAGTGACCAAGGGCCTGGTCTGAATCCTGCTCGGTACTCTCCCATACCCTTCTCTGCATAGGCTTGCAGTTTGTTTCTTAATATTGTAGCTATTATTTTATAGGTTGTATCCAGTAATTTCCTCTATAGTTGTTGAAAACTGACGTCTATCCCTTTTTATATAGCGGCGTTATTATCACTTCCTTCCCCTTCCTTGGGCATCTCCTCTTCTTGCCAGATTTTACTAACTAAATTGTATATTTTTCTAGTTATTTCCTCTTGCTTTTCATTCCATTTTCACCTGGAGCTTTACCATTCTTTAGATTCTTTAATACGCTTCTTACCACCTATCTTGTTGGGGACTCCACATTTTCTACCTCCTCTTCTGTTTTCTATGTGCACATGCCTTCATCATGGTCGTCCTTGGCTGGTTACCTCTTCACCATTCAGCAGATCTTGAAAATAAGTTCTTCAGCCCATAATTACTTGTTCTTCATCACTTATTCTTTCTCCATTCTCATTTTTAAAGGCTGTAGGTGCTTGTTTGTAGCCTCTTTTGGTTTGTTGTGTTTCGTGATAGAAATTTTTAATTTCTCCGTTTTTATAATAATTTTCCTTCTGTTCCATCCACCTTTGCCAGAAATTTCTCTTTGCTTCCCTATAGATTCTTTTTGTCTTTTTTCTTTGTTTTGTATATTCTTCTGTATCTTCCTGTCTTCCAGTTTTTATCATTTGCTTTCTTGCTTCTAATTTTTTCACTCGCTCCTTTTCACAGTCAGTATTAAACCACTGATTTAGTAATTCCTTTTTCCCCTTCTTCCTTAGAACTTGTTCTGCTGCGCTCTTTGAACACTCTCCTTCCAGTTTTTCTCGATATCTTCTTACTTTCCTCTTTCTTTTATTCTGGTTTCTATATTCTCCACATATCGTTTTTGTCAATCGTGTTGTTTTAACCATTGTATGTACCTCGTATTGCACTTTTGTTGTTGTTTTGTTTCCTCTTATCTCAAAATTCCCTTCCATTGTTACTCCTAGTAGCTAATGATCAGAGTTCACATCTGCTTCTCTTCTGGATTTTACATTGTTCACCATTTTCATATACTTGTTTTGTATCAGCATATGGTCCACTTGGTTAGTAGTCTTGCTATCCGGTGCTACCCATGTCCCTCTTTCCTTTTGAAGTAAGTACTCCTTGAAATCACCTATTATTATCTTTATTTAGCTGGAATTTATTTGTTCATAAATGTTTTCTAGGTTTTCATAAAATTAATTTTTGACTTCTTCCTTATTTCCTGTCCTGAGCATTGTGGGATGTCCAGCAAAAGTCCAAGTACCGCAAGCAGCATCTTAAAAGTGACAAACGGTCAGATTTTGCAACCTCAAAGTGTCTTTAGTGAATGTGTTTGTTAGCGTGGGTTTTGCGATCAACTTCCGGCAGCGTGGCGTCGGTAGAAGTCAATTGTTTTGTGACGCGATGTACTTACAGTAAATTTTTTCTTGCAGTCACAGCATGCACATAAACAATTTAAATAAAACACGGAGTTGTTTACGAAATTTCGATACCAGGCGACCATCTTGGAATTACTGTGAGTGACGTCAGGTATAAATACCGCGCATGAAAATTTCCATCAGCTAAATATCATAGCATACAGAGTGCATGCAAATAATTGTGTATTTAGAACTTTAAATAATTATAATAGCAAATTATTAATTTGAATTTTTGGATGTAGCGATCTAACCCTGTAGATATAGAGTCTTTATTAATTATAATTGTAATGTCATAACAATACATATTGTCATTGTATTCTTATTGAGAATATGGTGCTCGATAAAATAAATATATAATAATAACAATAAAATGCCTATTTTGGTTAAATAATTAATTGTTGGTTTTAGTTACCTACAAAATATTTTTTGATAAACAAAAATAGTGATCATCTATTACATTTTATCGTCATAGTGTAGCTAAAATGCTGGTTATTTTAAAATCTGTGAAAAAATAAATAAATAATTAAATGTTTTGGTGGTACTGACACTGTTAAAAACAATATTTACGGCACTGATTATGAAATGGATAAACATATAAAGTACGTTTTTTTTCTATAATAACTGTGAAAGTGTTACAATGTTGGTAGATATGTGATTAAAACGCTAGGAAATTTTTATACCTAGTGTTGGTAGAACTTTTTCAAAATTATGGTTATGTCAATTTTGAATGCCAAAGTTTATTAATTTGAACTCTTGACAAATTTCTTTTTTTAACATGGAATCATCATCATCATCAATAAAATCGGATAAAAAAGAAAACCAAGAAATATTTTAAATGCAAAAATGAAGCAAGCGATATTAAATTATGACATATCTGTCAAAATGAGAATAATTTTTTTAGTGGAAGAAAAAAACTAAAAATCTATGTACCAACATTATTAATACTAGGGACCCTGCAGAAATGCGACTTATCCCCTAGAAAGTTGACCTTGAAAATTATTATAGAAAAAAATTGTACTTTAGTTGTTAGGGCATGTACTATTGCGGAAAAAATATTTCGTACGATACTTAATCTAGTTACGTGATTTTATCCACAGTGGCTTAGTGTGTATCTGACTACTTGTCATTTTTCACATTTTGGGGTTATTGTCGAATTACTAGCTTTTTCAGGTAATATTAAGAAATGGTTCTTCTTCCGCAACCAACTTTATCGGCCACACGTTGCAATGGCCATCCCTCTTCTAGCTTTGCGATAACAAAGCCTTTTTCGGCCTCGCTTAGAACGTGATTCGGCATTTTAAGTATTAATGGCAGAATGTCAGTTGTACAATTGACAATTCAGTGACTTTAGTCCACTTGATAAAACCATACATCAGTGTTACCAGACGTTCAGTGAAAGAGGCGGTAGAATCATGATTAAAAAAGCGGGAGATTTGAACTTGGAAACGGTAGAATAATTGGGGGGGGGGGGGGGTCCCAATACAAATAAAAACCAAATGACACAAAACACAAAAATTTGTACTGATTTTTATATCGTAAAAAGTTACTTTTAACATTTTCTTCTACAATGACAATGACATTAGGTAGGTATATGAGCAAAATAAAAACCAATCAATCTGAATCTACATCACAATCGGAAAGCGATTCCGATTTCTTGTAAATGCTAGATTTTTGGCGTCTTATTGCTCCCTTAAAATTCTTGCTTTATCTGTTTTGTACGAATCACTCGAACTAGAATATTCGTTAATAACACAATTAAATTATGTCTAAATCCCATGTTATCAGATTTACCTCGCCTCAAAATATAATTATATTTCAACGTATTTCATTTAAAAGATAGCAATGCTCAAACACCACAAAAGCTATCATGCAACCTGTAGGATGTTGCTCTTCGTTGTGCGCAATTTGCGGCAATCACGATGTCGCGAAGGAATAATGTGCAATGCTCAGAATTCGCTGGGAAACCCCCAGCAGGTTAATCAAAAACATAAAAAATTTTTAGATGACCGTATTAATAAGTTCTAAAAGAATTTGCTAAGTTTACAGTCCATAAAATTAATTATGGTGTAGATACGATTGTACCATACTTGGTTTACGATTCTAGAAAACACGGTAGATATTTAATACATAACGGTAGGGCGGTATTTGAGAAGCGAAAACGGTAGATATACCGCTAAAACGGTATATCTGGCATCACTGCCATACATACACAAGGCAAACAAATCGTGCGAAATATTTTTTCCGCAATAGTACATCAACCTGTCTGTATAAATCATTGGTATAATCCATTTCATCTTTAAAAAACCGATGCTTGGCCATGACAATCTAACAGATGTCACTCTGTATATGAACTGACCAGAGCCAGTAGATATAGAGAGTACCGCCACGTCCGCCATGTTTATTCCTCTGACATATGCGTCACTTTGAGGTTTGTAACACAATTCCGTCAACGTGACGTTTGTTGACAATCCAAAACTTTACTTAAAATTGGCAAGACTGTAAGTCTATTTCAAATTCGAGGTTAGCAGATTAGTTTTTGCGTCGGTTTTGACACAAACTGGAGCAAAACATAACCTGCTAACCTCGAATTTGACATAAATTTACAGTCTTACCAAATTCAAGTAAAATTTTAGACATACCTGAATCAGTCATTGCTGGTGGGAACAAAAATGGCGGCGATAGCAGCATTTTCACGGATCAAAGAATGGCGGTACTCTCTATATCTACTGGCTCTGGAACTGACAAAACTGCGGAAAAGTTAGGTTAGGAATTTTGAAGGTTGAGAATGCCCGATGTTGTCGTAATGTGCTACATTATTGTGAAATGGTTTTAAAACAGTATTAACAAGAAATTTATAGAAGAGTGCTTTTATTTAAAATAGTTACGGCAAAAAATACATCCAGTGGAAGCGATTTCAGTCTCGAACAGCAGAAAAAGAAGGAAAAGGAGTCATCAGCCGTCTTAAATATGAACCTCTTCCATTATTTCACCATCATCAGAATCTAGCTCCCCTTCGTCATCAGAATCTGAATCATCTTCTAACGAAATAATGAGAGGTGGCATATTTTCAAAAGAGAATGCCCCATTTCTCCCACCCATTCTTCCTTTATGAGATTTTCGCAGTGACTGCAACATTTTTTCCACATTTGGTTAGTACATTGCGACAAAAACGTAATCCATAAACTGTTAGTATGCTTTTGGGAAGAAGATTGAGAGTTTATATGCTTGTTATAATTAGTGATGCAACCATTAAAAAACCGTTTTTTTTGCAAAAAAAACGAGCAGTCTGTTTTTTTTAAAATAGGTTTTTTTCAGAATTAAAGTGTAGTGAATAACAACAAGTAATATTCTTTGGAAAAACAAAAAACAGATATTTCTAAATAAAAATAATACATTTCATAGGTAAAGTGCATTATAGAATTTATAATAACAAAAAAAAAACAAATATTTCTAAAGAAAAATAATGTATTACATTTTATAGCCAAAGTGGATGTAGAAATTATAATAATGCAGAAATTACTCGCTAACAGACATGGCTGACTCCTCAACTGATTCAGAGTCAGTATCCATGCAGTTTACGTCGCCCATGTCACTGTCTTATGACTCTGATGAATCGCTAACGTAACTTGATTCGTCGATCAGCTCGACAGTTTCAGAGCTAGGTCCAGCTTAAAACAACTTCCACCAGTGGGGGTGGGGCAGGGCTGCTCGCATCGACGCATGCATACGCTTTGCTGTTCTGTGAGTAATACGTAATATGAGTAGGCAGTAGGTATAAAATGTTACTTTTGTTTATTGAACATTTATCTAGTCTGTGCTGTAGTTTTCTTGAACTATACAAGGGCATGTAAAATCAAAATAAGTTTAAATTTTGTCGTTTGCTTACCTGCTGCCAACCATACCTACCAAAACGAGCCGCCAGTTACAAAAATGAATAAAAAACAAAAAAAACAAACAAAAACCGTTTTTTGTAGTTTTTTCTAAAGGTTTCTTATTCGATTTTAAAAAAACGCGTTTTTTTACATCACTAGTTATAATAGTCCTTTGTTACGTGCCATGCCATTTCAATTGGATTGAATTAACAGTGGTAGGGTGATAAACAAAGATCTTCATGGTTTTGTTCTTTTAACAGTTGTTCAATTAGGTATATTTTGTTGCTGTTTTGTCGAAAAGGTTTGATGCACGAATAACTTCAGTTAAATCTCTTTTTATAAAATGATTCCATTTTTCTGTTTTCCTTTTGTAGTTTTAGTACCTTCCAGACTACCAAAATTCAGTGTACTCACGTTGAAACCACCATTACTTAGATCAGGTCTATCTCGTCTGAAATGTGTGTAGCATTTCAACACACTGCATTTCGTCTTCAAAGACACAACTTTGGGCATGCTGTTTATTAAATTTGTCACAATTATCACTTTATTTTTTAGAGATGTGGAAAGTGTCACGCCAGAAAACATTACGGCGCCGGCATAGTTTCACTTAGAGTATAACTTGTCTCGTGCGCATGCGTGAGAATTCGAACTCCGCCTTTAGCAGCGAATTTTAAATTTGACCACTTCCCCATTGGGCGGACGACGCCGCCGCGCTTGCACACAGCTCACCATTATACATTGAAGAGTTGGTTGTCTGTCTCACTTCCTTTGTGAGTTTCCCACTCATAGCCACTAGCAATATAGTAAGTATTACATATATGTTAGCAACACAGCATTTCAAATTTAGTTAGAAAAACTTTGCCACCACAAAGAAATGAAATAATTGCTTTCCTCAGTACTGCCAATTTAAGAAAAGAAAAGCATGGCAACCTATCATTTTTACTTCCTTTTACAATAAAAGAAGTATTGGATTCACCCCAAAAATTCAAAATTGAGTTTTCAACAGATCTTCACGTTTTAGAGTCCCCTGAACCCAAAAAACATGTTTTTGTTCATTGGTCTGTCTATCTGTGTGTGTGTCTGTTTATCTGTGAACAGAATATCTCAAAAACGAAAAGAGGTATGGCGTTGAAACTTCATATATAAGTTTTGTGTACTATGTAGATGAGACAGCAAGCTCTTGAAGAAAATCGCATAACCTGAAGTAGGCGTTTATTGTTGTGATTTTTCAGTTTTTTCAATTTTTTCAAAAACGGCTGTAACGATTTTTTTCAAACTTTACATTTTTAATGTGTATTGATGCGAGATAGGTGATTTTCCAGTTGAATACTTCTAAAATGGGTTTCTTTTGTTTTTTATCTATTTTTTTATTAACTCCTATTTTAAATAGAACACCCGGTATATTATTACACTTTTGAATTCAGCTTAAAATTCTAGAGAAAATTTGTCTCTACAACTGACGCTCTATTTTGTACCATTTTTGTAGAATTTGTATGTATGTATTAAGGTCTGGACACACATTCCCGGACCGTGCCAGGGCCGGAGGACGGCCGTGACCCGGTGAATGAATTGCACAGTGAAATTAAATGCATCTGCTCACACATCACCGTGTCATGTCCGGGCGCCGTTACCGGACCGGGCCCAGGCCGGGTGATAATAGTTTTGCTTACTCTTTGACGGTGACGGTCCGGTCTCGATGGTAGATTAGATCTGCTTTCACACAAATTTTAGCGTTTGGAAAATACTTAGTGGGTGTATTTTGATTGCAGCATTTGAAAACTTTATAATTCACTGTTTATATACGGCGTGAATATAGACATATAACGACTGATAGAGGAGGTTTGAAAGTTTACGGTACTCTATAAGCCAGTGGCGTAACTATGGGGGGTGATATGGGTGTCGGAATACCCCCCAGAGGCTCAGGAATAACTAAAATTCGTCTTAAATAAAAAAATCTAAAATTGCTTTTTAGGTATAATAATTGAATATCAATTATTACATTCGGAATTCGGACTCGACCATTTTTAAAATCCGATCTCAACAAACCTCCTTCGGACGTGATTGATGAGGTGAAATTGCCAAAATGTACAAAATCTTCCATATGACAGCAATGGATGCGCTAGCTATGTGCAATAAGAACATGTTTCCAAGCATATTCAAGTTGCTGCAAATTCTTGCAACGATTCCTGTGTCAACTGCAACAGCTGAAAGATCATTCTCCACCTTAAAAATAATTAAGACTTACCTCCGAAATACAACAGCGCAATATAGGCTGAATGGATTGGCAATGCTCTCCATTCACAGAGAACTGCAGGTGAACGTAGATGAAATTATAAACGAGTTAGCAAAAAAAAGCCAAGAGAACTTGAATTACTACTATAAGTTGTATTGCAATTTATTGTAATGATTTTATTGGGTATAAATAAACAGTATAGTTGCTTTCATTTCTAAAGGACTTGCAGTAGGCCGTGATTTAACTAATTTTCTACAGTCAAAATATCATTTAACATTTTCATAGGTTATAGAGGTATTGCAAGGACATGCATCATCTTCGAATTTTGTTTTGCAAGCAAGCTGTAATATAACTCTTTCTCGCGGTGTTATTACAATTAATATCAAACCCCAAAGTGTAAGTCAAAATGTAATAGCTCTCTTTTTGGAGCACTATTAGATATCAAATTAAGTATACCCTTTTTATAATTATCAAAAAGAAGCACTATCAGGTATAGCTCACTTGCTCACTTATGTACTTACCCTACTTCTTAATGTAATGACTAGTAATTGACGTATCTCATAAATCAATTTGACATTTAAAATTATGTTATGCGATTATTTTTTTGAAACCTCGACTAGTCAGTTTTACAAGCAATGGGACTCATAAATCCCAGCTGAATGGGTTAATCTTCAACTAACAACTTTATCTTGCAGTTAAAGACTGAATTACTTTTAAAATATAATAACTATTTGACTTTATGAATCAAATACACGTTTCAGGTACTTCAGTTTGTTAGTAGCACATTGAAGTTTGATCTGACATTACAGAATAAAATACAAATTGTCAAAAACAATTTAATCGAATATTAAATATATCCAAACTTGATTTATATGAAAATTCTAAAAATAACCTAATTCCAAGAAGTAAATTTCAAAATAGAATTGTCGAAAAAATATAAATAATTCTAAATTAATTTCTAAATACAATTACAATTATTTTAATGATTTTGCTGCACCAAACTTGCTGTATAACTTCTTAATATTTCGTAAGAAATGGGCACTAATCTTCCGATTGTCTCTCTTGTACCTGAATTCTCTACCTCAGCTTCTAACTGGATAAATTCTAGTCAGAAAACACCTGCCTGGGTTGTTTCCGGCCAAATCAAAGCTCGTTGTAGCTCTTTGAAACCTCTATTATGTGGATAGACAGTTCAACAGCGTACCATAACACTGTCTTTCACTGGTTTTACTGGCTTTGTAGTAATATACCACGTTAAATGGAATCAAATATAATATACCACGTTAAATGGAATCAAATAGTCTTGAATTTTATATTTGCATAATATTTGTGACTTAAAGTCAAATTTGATCGTAGAGAATACTATATTGCTAATACGTATCAAATCATCAATTATTATTATGCTTCACAATTAATGGGAATTTAACCCTTAACGTGACTATTTCTCGTAGATTATCAATTCAAGTTACTTTAGTACTACTAAATATAAACAACCCTTTGTCTGGTTGCCCTTACAACCCCACTACTTAAAACATACAACTGTTACATCACATGATATATATTGGATATCTGGATATTATTTAAATTAAATGCATCATTCGTACTGTATGCTGCATTACAAAGCTAAGTTGTTATTTATTTAGCAAATAATTATTTCTGACTTCTTTTGGTTAATAAGCAAATAATAAGCAAAAAATAAATTCTTTAATGTAACTAGGTGGTCTATACTGCCAAGTTAAATCAAGGCCTACCGCAAGTCCTGTAGAAATAAAATCAACTATACTTTATGGTACACTCATTTTTTTTTAAAATTCTTATTGTAAGGTTGATCACATGATCACTCTCCCAGAACACCCCCCCAGAGCAAAATCTTAGTTAACCCCGCTGTCTATAACCAAGCTAATGAAAAGTACAGAAATGCAGAGTACAAGGAGAGAGTTCGGAAGAAAATTGAGACAATATTCCCGTATATTTTTAACCGATCACGTCAAAGATTTCGAAACAGACTAACAAAACTTCCGAGTCCCACTGTCCGGAACACGGACATGTGTGGTTTCTAGATGACCAGGCCGAGACATAACCGGGTGACGACCGTGCTCCAGTCCTGACAAGGTCCGGGAATGTGTGTCCAGACCTTAATCTGTAACCTCAATTACCTTTCGGTGTAGAGGCTGGTGAATTTGTAATTTTTGAAAATTTTTGACAAATGCTTAAAAATTTAAAATCAAATTTTTGGCTAATTATAAGATCACTGTAAAAGGAAGTTGTGTGAGTGTATCACACCAGATTTTTTAAAAGATGGAATAGATAATACACAGCAGTGAGGACCGCATTTTCTGAGCTTTGGGTCGGAAAGGAGTTGATACTTCAAAGTGAATGCTTCATATAGTTACGATATGATTATAAGTCAGGATGTAGTTTATCAATTGGATGCTCTGTAAAATTACAGCTAAAACAAAAAATAGAGGTTAAACATGGAAATCACGTAAAATGTCTTTTTGTACAAACAAATTTCCTTCGGATTTTGTTTACGACTTTGGAATTTCCATACACATATATTTGTATAAAAAGTAAAGCAAAATTTATTTAAAAAATAATAGTAGGTGCCCAATTTGCAATAAACACTGAAAATCACATCTTAATAGGTATATTAGGAAGTCGTAATTCAGGAGTTCTGATTAGGACAATGCATATTTTAGATACAAATCACAATTTACTTTAAAAACAATCAATTAAAGTTCTACATTAATTTTATTTTTTAAAAATGAGCACACAATACAATAAAACTCTAAATTAACAGTCCGAACACATGACGACCAGTTAATAAAAATAAATAAATATGATCTGGATGGATTTTATGTGATGAACAAATAAATAATACAACGTACTAAAAGTGTTCAACAATACAAAAGGAAGTAATACTGAATAGACTGAAATCTTAAAATTATTCGCACAATAACTTGTATTATCTCTTTCTGGGCCTCTTTATTTTCCTATAGCCCTTGCCAAACCAGCCCGCTTGAATTTTTCCTTTAATTTGTTCTTTGTCGTTATCAATTTCACATTTTATTGCAGCACTGTCACTTAAACCTAACGCATTAATACTATCTTCGTTTTTACTACTAATTTCCTCATCCTCATCTGTGGAGTAATCACAACAAAGACAAACAACAACTTTTTTCTCAGCTTTAAGCAACCGGGATTCATTTTTAAGAAAAATAGGGTCAGTTTTGGTGTAAAACAAACAAGACACTGACCTGAACTCTTTGCTGCAGAATTTGCACGGGTAAACGTCCGCAGAGAGCCTGTTGATGTTCTCGTTATGTTTAGCTATTTTATTATTGTCTATTGGTTTGGCATCGTGTTGGCATCGTGTGTGGCTAATTTGTTCAAGTTACTGTTTGCGAGTGGCAGTGGATTAATAATGCTATGAAAACCCGAATACAAGAAGCTAGTCTGGTAAGGGTAGTACAGCATGTCCTGATAACTCAACAACGGGTTTTGCAACACGACAGCGTCACTAAAATGGTAGTACGTTAGCAACGTATGGTAATTTTGTGGAAAAACCAGGCTGCTATTTAAAAAGTTTGAACTTATTTCTATATCTTTATAAATGCCGCTAAAATGATTTTCCTTTTTGCTGTCGGGGTCTTCTAACTTAATTCTGTCGCTAACGGTTTTAGTATCACTGTGTAAAATACTGTCGATGGAAAAGCTGCACTTTTTGTTATTGTATTGCGGCTGCTTCAAAGACACCACAGCCTCTTCGGGACCTTGCTGGTCAGGTTTATTTAAGTAACTATTAGAAAACTTATTATTTCTAATACTATCTTGAGTATTGCGTTCAATATCACAGTCTAGCGAAACTGATTGTAACTGGGGTTCCAATGAGGAATGTAATTTAGAACGTACCATATCACTGGCTTGTACACTGGGTGGTAACTCGCGATCACACTTTTTCTCGTTTTCCTTATTTGACACGTTCAGCTCGTCGCACTTCAAAGCAGGCTGTGTAGTTGTATGAAGCTCTTCGTCAGAAAGGTGCGACGCATGGTAAAATATGGGATCTCGTACCCTGTCGTAGCCTGTAACAGAAATTCCCAGAAAATCCATAACAGTCTTCATCACCACGTCGCATCTGCCGTGGATTTTGATATTAGCACAGTCGTCCTTTGGCGTCCACTGTAGATTGACGATATATAAATTGGGACGTTTCTTAGCTGGCTTGTCCATTTGCCAAAGCCACGGATACCGCTTCAGCACCTTGAGGCTAGAGCCCAAGCACAATATGGTCGTCGCCTTCCGGGCGTTCTTGGACGCGCCCGACCAGTTCAAAGGCCACTGCAGCGTCCCCCTCTCTCCGAAATGCACTATTGTGTCGACTAGCGGTTCGCTGCACACGTAGCACCTCCTCATTGTCTTATGTGAATAGCGAGCGGTGTTTTCGGTGACGTCGAACAGCCTCCAATACTCCTGAGCTGGTTTGCATGACTTACATACTTCTATATACATGTTGCCATGTAATTCTGATAAAGCGTTCCGGGGCAGGCCTGAGCGAAGGTGCAGGCCGTCGCAGTTCTGCGACACAACGTACTTTAAGATGTTTTGATGGTATAATTGCGACAGCGCCATGTGAGTGTATGTTGGCTCGGCTAAACTCAAATCATGATTCCTGTAAAGAAAAATCTTTGATTAAACATTTGCGAGATAAGGAAAGCAGCAAATTTGTATAAGAAAACACATTTAGGCCCCATTTACTTGTACAGAAATGGTAATATCAATGGAAACAGAAATTATTGCTCAAGAAAAACATTACACGAATAATTAGACCTTGGATTTTTATGCAGAAGTATGAAAATAAAGAAAAAAAACTTCAAAATATGCTCAAATAGGGGTGTCACATATGTAAATAATTTATGATATGCAAAAATGCAGCTGTTTCTTGTAGATAGTTTTTCAAATTTTGTCTAAACCTTTTAGTTTTTTACCGCAAGCCAAAATTTGTGCCATAACATTACAACTAATCTTATGGATTAATTAGTCATTTGCTTTTCATGCATCTTAATACTACGTAAAAAAGCTGAAAATACTTTCACTAATCTAATCACCAGCTATGGCCTAATGAAAACAATCTGGGGTTTTACGAGGTTTGCAGGTGATAGAATATTTTTACCAACTTTCCAGAATACTCAGTAAATATCATCACTACCCACTTCTCTGATCATGAGGCTCAACTGTTGAAAATAGCATCTCCAGAAGTGACACGGTTGACTTTCCTGACACCCTGTATAACCCAGTTCAAAACCCTATTGCAAATGGAAAGCTGGGACACTGTATATAAAGCTGACATAGTTGACTTGAAATATGAAAATTTTCATGTTATACTAAAACACTATTATGACTATTTTTTTCTCTACAAAAAATATGCTCAAAAAGTGAAGAGACCAGAAATTCCCTGGCTGACACCTGGAATAAACCAGATGAAGCAAAAGCTTGAAGTATTGCATGATATGGCTCGGCTCACAGGCAATGCGAGAATAAACCAAAATTACGTAGACCTCAAAAAAACTTATAGAACATTTACATTACATTAATAATTGCTGATGTCGAATCGGAACATGCACTTGTACTAACTCAGTGGAAGGGTGTAGGTAACTTACCTTCAAAACTAAACAGTTGAAATTATAGGGGCGCCAAATGGTTTTAGGCCCATGTTCCCTGGTTCATTTGAGCGAACAAACCATTACATTGCTCAACAATACAACATAAACAATGGAAACCCACAGTTCGATAAATCGTATAATGTTTCAAATAGGTAATGGATCAATAACAGGGGGAATAAAATCGATTTGTAATTACTGGCATTAACGGACAATAACAATACTATCACAAAAATAAATATATCACAATTTTAACCGATCAAAACCTGAGACAGTGTGTATCAGAAAACGCAGCCTTTGCTGAGGACGTGTACAAGCTAATTTCCAAAATGTATTACTTTAAATTGTAAGTTGGCCAAAACAGGTAATTTAGTAACATCCCGAATACTGAATGAACGACACAGCAGTACTGCGTGTCACCTTTAATGTGTTAAATTCGCACCTCGCCAGTACTCACATTCAGATATCTGTATGTGTTAGTGGTATACTGCATAACCTACTGGGGCAGCTTTCCTCCCAGCGAACTTAATTACTATGGCGATAGTTATGGAACAAACGAGCGTGGGTTCACCATTCACTCAGCTAATTTACTAGCATGCAGAGCTACGTTAATTATAACTGAACTAACTCAGCTTGAAACTGAAGTTCGATTAACACACCTGAATTACAATTCTCGGTGAAGCCACTAACCTTAAGATCGAAGGCATATATGAACTACTAAATTAAGATAACAAACGGTGGGACCATTAGGGAAGAATTCAATTGCATGTCAATGATTAGATCAAAATAACAAAATAGCCGTTAGGTTCCAACCCCATCCAGCACAAGGTGAAGGTGATGTTAGCTCCCAGCAGTTACTGTCAACACAGGAGGCTCCCTTGGGACTGCTTGACCGATGCAGGGGCAGTGGGAACAAATGCAGACTAAACTGCACGTCACTCGGCAATGCTGTAAGCCTCTGCTCTATTTGGGCAGCTTTAGTTTTGGTTTTTTGAGGTTGCATAGTATAAATAAATCTAGCTAATGGAACCTAACCCCGTTTTTATCATTTACGTGTTTATTTGCGCATCGCGGCATTCTTCTGGAACGTAACCCCAACGAACGGCGAGGCCTGACTGTACTTGTAATGAGAGACTGGAATGCTCACATAGGAAACATTAAAGAAATAGGACATGAAGCTATGAGGGCATATGGATTACTAGGAGAAATCAATGCAAATGGAGAGAGAATGCTGGACTTCTAGATGGAAATAGAAAATACCTGGTTCCCACATAACAATACACACAAAATAACCTATGAAGCAGAAGAGTTAGGGCATAAAAGCATGATCGACTCTATAATATACACTAAAAGTATGAGATACGCAATACACAATGTCGAAGTAATTAGAGGCGCTGAATTAAACACTAAACATAGACTGGTAAAGAGAAGCCGGGTAGCGCAAGGCTTGCTAATAAGCAAGTCCTCGGTTCGAATCCCGCAGGGGCCAAAATTTTTCCGCAGCCTTGGCGATTGGAATCAGGCTCGGTGAGACCATTCATAGTTGGGCACCAAATTAACTGTGCTCTACTCAGATCCACAGACTTAGGAGATAGAGTAACAAGGTCCACACATCAACATGACCCACACTTCACACCATGGTTGCTGTGCAAGCACAAAAGGCGCGCTAAACTTTGTATCCCGAATCCGGGACAAGTTGAGCATTGTACCGCCAGTTGCAAGCACATAAAGCACCAGCCTCTACACCGAAAGGTAAAAACGAGGTTAACGAGAATACATATACATAATACATACATAGATTGGTAATAGCAGATACTGACATACAAAAATCAGCAAGTGAAAGAACTAGTACTCATACAGGAATAAAGCTAGAAGCACTAAAAAATCCAGAAATTAGAAAAACCTATGAAGAAACACTCACAAATAGACTACTTTCAAAGGAAGAACATGAAATGCAAGAAGAAAATCCATGGGATCTAGACAAGAAATGGAATTGCTTCCAAGAGACAATGGTACAAACAGCGCAAGAAGTATGTGGTACAAAAACAGTAAGGCAAAATGCAAACCAAAAAATACCTAAATGGTGAAATGAAGTAAACAAAAAATTAAAGAAAAGAAAGAAGCCTGGCAAACATACATAAGTGAAAAAACATAAGAAAACAAAAGAAATTACACTACAAAATGTAAAGAAGCAAAAGAGAAAGTCAAAGCAGCAAAAACAAAAACGTCGGAACATTTTGGAAAGAAGATAGAAGAATCAGAAAGAATTTTAAAACGTGTTCAAGAGGTTAAAAGAAAAAGCAACACAAAAAGTAAAGAGTGTGAAAAACAGTAGAGGGGAACTACAAATCAATACAAGTGAAATCTTAAAAGCATGGAAAGAATATTTTACTCTGAAATTCCAAGGAACACCACCTGAAGAACAGGAAAGAAAAGACACAATAAATGAGACAGACGAAATAACAGAAGAAGTAAAATCAAAAACGGAAAGTCACCAGGAGAGAACAATCTATCCCAGGAATTAATCAAAAAAGAAGGCCCAATAGTAGGAAAATGGCTAACAAAAATATACCAAATTGTGAAAACTATAGAACTATCTACACCTGTGGTCAGAAGTAGATGAAAACATACATGACGAACAAACAGCCTTCCGACCGGGATGACAGACACAAGATAACATATACGAGGTACGTACCAGAATTGCGTGACGTTGTGGTGTAAAATCAAAACTACTTATGTGACTAGGAAAATTTATTTATTATTTTTCAACATAGTCCCATCCCTTATTCATACACGATTCCCAACGCTTTATCTAATTTTCATAGCACTCCATGAACCTTTCTGCAGGAGTCCTTTTGAAGTACTGATAAAAAAACACTTCCTAATGCAGAACGTGATGAAAAACTGACTCCTCGGAGCGAATCCTTAAGGTTTGAAAACAGCCAAAAATCACTAAGCGCCAGATCTGGCAAATACGGAGTTGAATGAGGGTTTCGATTCCGTTATCTAAAAGAAAATCTGTAACAATTTGTGCATTGTGCGGCGGCGCATTATCTCAGTGCAAAATTAAATTTCCACCAGTCAGATGAGCGCGGAGTTTATTGATTGCCGGCAGCAAACCATCACGCAAAAGATCGTGTGTATATTGGCCAGTTATTGTATGCCCCTTAGGTACAGGATGTGCTAAGATTAGACCTGCTTTGTCCCAGAAGATGGCATAAAGAACTTTGTTGTTTGATGGCACTTGCTTGAATTTTCTTGGTGGGGGAGAATCTGAGTGTTTCCACTGTTTTGATTGGCGTTTCGTTTCAGGATTGTAATATGGCAACCAGGTTTCATCCATGGTTATCACATTATTTAAAAGAGTATCCCGACTTGCTCGATATCTTGTCAATAAGGTTTGACAAACGTCCATTCGAGCCTGCTTTTTCCTGTCAGAAAGCATGCGAGGAACCCAGCGTGCACTAACCTTTAAATAATCTGTTATTATTTCGCTGAATAGTACCATGAGAGAAGCCAATTCATCAATAGTCAGCCGTCGATCATCCATTATCAAATGTTTGATTCTGTCAATGTTTCCAGGCGACACTTCTGAAATTGGCCTTCCAGAACGCGACTCGTCTTTGGTGAACCTTTTGCCTGTTTTAAATTCTCTTACCCACTTACAAACGGTGTTGTCAGCGAGAGCAGTGTCCCCACAAGCATCTTTGAGCTGCTGATGAATCTCGCTCGCTTTTTCGCATGATAAAAATTTATCACCGCTCTTTGCTCGTCTACATTAATAGTAATTTATTATACAAGACGATAAAGTTAAATTTTATCCACGAGTGAATCGTTTAACGTCGAGACGAAGTCGAGACGTTAATGATTCAAGAGTGGATAGAAATAACTTTATCGTCGTGTATAATACAATATTTTTTTCTATAGCAAGAACTTTAACAATTTCAAAAGAAAATAAAGACAGTACATGACATTTCAAAATGTCAGTAGCTAGATTGGGTTGCTACGATAATGCGAAGCTGTCATATTTAATTTAGACAAAAGTTAGAAAATTAAATTACTTTATCTATCCTTGATGTTAAAGTGCTACTTTATCTACCCTTGCTGTTAAAGTAAAACTTGACCTTTTGTTTTGAGTTGATAAAAGCACACTTTAACATGTGCTATAGAAAAAAATTCATTTTTTAAGGCACAATCAAAAGCTCTTCAAGATGAACACGCTGTAACTTTCGTAATATTACAGTAATAGTGACGCGCTTTGGCATATCCAAAGACAACATATATAGATTCCATTTGTTATGACATTTGCGCATTAACCCAGCCTACTTTCTGAAATACAAGTAAACGGCACGCAGTTCTGGTACATACCTCGTATACAGAGGTAACAATTTGGTATGCGGTCCGCTGTATTGCGCACGCACAAGAATGCGCCCGATTTCACGTATATGTCAGCGGTGGTATGTCGCGCATGCGCAATAATGCGCCCATTTCACGTAAATGTCAGCGGTCCCAAAACAAAGTCGTTCAAGGCAAGTATTTTTACAAATAGGCAAAAAGCAAAACAAATCAGAATACTTACATTAATCGCGTCCACCCGGCGGGTATATCGCTCGCACCGCTTCAAGGAAGTCCCGGACGGTGTTGGCTTTGTGTTGACGGCGCCATATGTATTCGAACAAATACGAATCAAACTGACCCGCACAATGGTCGCCGCCGACGTTGCGCTTAACCGCCGCCCACGTGCCCTTGATGGTGTTGGTGTGGGCACCGGTCTCGGGGTCCTTAAACTGCACTGAGTGGTTCACGGTTAAGTGCTGGAAGCCCTCGTTTTTTAAACAATGATATGACTTCCAGCAATCACTGATGACCGTTGTCCCCGGCAATATATACTTTTTTATCACATTCAGCAACACATCCGTACTCCTTTCTTTAACCACACACATAAAACAATTATCCGTCCCTCTTTCGATTCCGCGAAACACCCATCGCCCATCTACACGCCTTCCTCTGTGATACTTTCGCTTTCCGAACTTACTCTCATCTATTTCAACAATCTTACCTACACCTCCAATCATTTTTTCTTCTCTTGCACACATTTCCACACACACCTCGCGGCAAAAACTCTTCCAATCAACAACAGCCTGGCTACCAACACCCAAATCTTCAATTATGCATTCACTCGATATTTTCATGCACCACATATACGTAACAAGCAAAATTTCACGCATACTCAACTTGCTCTCCTCAAACCAGGACCCCTTTCGCACACTCCTTTTACAGTCATGGGCATTCTCACCGAATTTTCTACAACGCCACATATACCCATCACTTACATCCTTTCTTACCACTAACTTCATGCTTTCACCACATTTTCCACACACGTAATCACTCGCAATCAACCCCGCATTCATCAACCACGTAACCAACCTTTCTTCCCCAGCCAACTCATGATGCAAAAACGAAAAATTAATTTTGGCATCCATTCCGTAGCACTACCGGAGACAAAGTAATCGCCAACCTCGCCGTGCACCGGAAACCCATCAGGGCGGGGGGTGGGAGTAACGGTAAATTAATTACTAACCGGAACCGCCGAGAACGCAACAACATTGCTTTAAACATTACGAAAATCCGCGCGCGAAGAATCCGCGCATGCGCAGTAGCGTACCGCAATCGTGCCAGGATGAAAATACATATTATTTTGAAAGTATCGCCATCATACTCTTTTCTCGTATTCTTTATCTAAAATAATTCATCAAGACCTAACAACTAACCTAAACCGCTAACGTGAACCACCGCCGAGAGCGCATCAACATTGCTTTAAAAATAGGAGGCGACAGCGCGCACCCAACATTTTGACGTACGCTGATCGTACCATCAACCTTACATCCAATGTTGCCAATCCTACCGATATTTCAGTAGATCTACCGATTTCATCTACAATCTACCGATCTACCGAAACGACTCTTATTTCTACCGAATTTTTGTTACACCGTATAATCATACGTAAAATTCTTTTTGGGTGGTGTTTAAACCGAAAAAAAAACATCGACAACTCTTTATTTGTATACCATATTCAGAACAACTTAGATTTTTATGGGAATTTGCAAAGAGATTCATAAATTAATCTGTAATGCCAGAGTAAATTGGAGGAATCACATCTTAAATTTACGAGAATTATTATTTTACATACACGTGCTTCTAGATTTCAGTGCTAAATGCTGACAGGCTATTTTATATTTGTAAATTTGTAAGCTTTAGTTCACAGAAAATAGTTACATAAACACAAGTTAATTAGTAAATGATCTTGTTGCTGCCTATATTTTATAGTCTAATGAATTTCTTAGTAATGTGGTTCAGCAATAACTATTCCCTTAAATGTTTTGTTTTTGTATATCCAACGAAAATGCTTACATGTATTGTATATTGTGGCACTCATAACGTTTTTGATTGAGTATGCAATATGGGAAATTTATAAGCGCCAGCATTCATAAGAACACTAATATCATGGTATTTTAAAAAACTGCTTACTACTATTTTTTGGGTATACAGAGTCCGCACAAAAAGTCTGCATAATATGGGAAACATTTTTATTTTTGATTTTTCAAAAAAACTTTTGCGTCATTAACTTGTGCTTGTATAAAACCTATTTAGCCCCTATCCTATATATCAAGTGATTCTTACTTATTTAGAAAATGGAGTTTTTCGAAATTGTCAAAATCCGAAAAGTGGTATTTTTCGGAAATTAAGTAAGATTTCAATGAGATTTTTTTAGAGTGTGTTATTTTTGCTAGCTGAACAATCTCAAGGCCAGAAAACACCTATTTTTTTAAGTTTAGCTAAAAATTAATTTTTAAATTTTTTAAATATTTTTCAAAAATATTAAAGTTGAAATTTTATTATGTGAACACTTTAATGATTTATAATTGGAAAAAATAATATAAAATGTTAATTACTTCTTTAGATTTTTTATTATTTACGGAAAAGTAATATCAGTGTACATACATCAAACAAGTAGAGACACTCATGCCAAACGTTGAAACCTGTCTCGAGTGCCTGGGACAGTAACTGGGGCGGTATTTCTATGCTTGACTAGCAGATGGCTGCACAAAGTTTGACCAATCAGAGCCAGTTACTGGCTGTGCTACCAGCTACCAATCATATGTGATCATAGACACAGAATAATACCCTAAATCAGAATGGCCTCTCTGTGTCGGCGCTTTTGATGTCAGCATACTCAATTTTTGTGACCTTGAAATTGTCCGCCATGATCCTAGTGGTGTGCAGAGGCGGTAAAATCAAAATTATGCCCCTAAATTTTAAACTGAACAGAAATAATCCGTACGTTTAAAGTCCATGCAATTTATATGGAAATGCACAGTACACCATGTGCCACCAAAAGATCTTTTCTGTGCACTCATATTAAATTAATATTTTAAAACCACTTGCACAAAAACATAACCTTCTAATAAGGGGTCATTGACCGTCACAAGTACACGTGTAAAATATGGAAAACAGCTGACTGCACACCACCAGAACTCGCGCATGCGCAAAGAAAAAACTAGCTGAATTTCAAGCCAACAGGCCATTCTGTATTATTCTGTGTCATAGATATACCGGGTGGCCATAAACATCTGAGATCCCGGTAGCCATGGAATTAGCTACTTATAAATGTTGGTTAGCATTATACATATTTCAATTATAATAAGTATTGGTATGAAATGTAATAAAATGCAAATAAGAGGAGGGGAATGTGCCCCAGATTCTGCAGTTTAGCCTACGACTCGATTATAAAAATCTCCTGTTCTAACTTCAATACTTATTGAAATCTGTAATAATTTTTGACAGATAGGAATTTTAGTTGTGATGACATTAATGACATTTAGTTTAGTTGGATTCATCACTTTAATAAAGCGGTGCTGATTCCAAAGGTAATGTGATATCATATATTTATGGCCACCCGGTAAGTACTAGATACGGCGTGCCGTTGCTATAGTTGACCAAGACGTACCATCTATTTCTGTCACTCTCAGTGCGTGCATTACGTATAGCGCTATCCTTTAGAGAGGTACTTTGACTCATAATTGAAAGAAATTATGATAAAATACATTTAACTCGTGTTACATGGTGCCAGAACTAGTCTTTTTGGTTTCAAAATGCTACAAAATGTAGAAAAGAAGTACCTAATCGTATAAATAAACACGAATTAGAAAATATAACCTCAACAGTCAACACATAACCTCACTCGATAAGATTGTGTGCAGATATCCACTTACTAGAGTCTTTGAGTTTTACGGTTGAAAATAATAGCAATAAAAACCATGTAAACAACATTTTGACTGGTAGGTCCAACAAGTTAAATGTTCAAGTAGCACCATTTTTCATGATAACTTTTTTAGGTGACCGTGTCTAATCGTTTTAACTTGTCAGAGGCTGGTTGAAAGGAAATTAATGATCCTAATAAAAGAAGTTTGTGAACACTACTTTGCTCTGAAACTGAGTTTGTCCTTTACAAGATGCACCATTTTGAAGTATGGTAGAAAATGACCTTTTGTACTCCGAGAATGGTGTTCCAAGTGGCTGTTAGAGCTCAACGAACAAAAATGAAGCGTGTTGCACATGGGATACCTACCACAACCCTAGCTACACGTATTTTCTGAACAATGTGCTTATAAAGGCGGTTTATCAACAAAGAGATCTTGGGGTCACCGTGTCGTCGGATTTTAAATGGGAGTACCACGTTGCTAAAACAATCAAGAAAGTAAATATCGTGTCGTAGCTAGTTTCAATCGCTTTTAAAAACATGTCTCCTCAACTTTTAGCGAAAACCTAAATTCGCCCAATTTTGGAGTATGCGTCCTGCGTTTGGAAGCCTAACCTTGCTAAAGACATTCATGCTCTTGAACTCACCCAGAGACGTATCACCAAGTTATCGCCAACTATTTGAAAACTGCCATATGAACAGAGGCTGCAGGTAGAGGGGCTATCATCGATTTCTGAAAGATATTAAGACGTAACCTAATAAGAGAAATATATAAAATCCTCCATGTTTACTACACTGTAGTCATTGAAGGGTTTGTTACTAGTGAGAATGTGCAGTTGCGTGGCCATGAATCCAAGCTAGTGCGCGAAAGATTTAATAAAATGTGTCGGCAGTTCTGTTTATTCAACAGAATTTTTGAAGATTGGCACGCTCTTCCCGAATCAGTTGTCTGTGCGCCTTCAGTAAACGCCTTGGACAAATGGAGTGGTTAATTTAAGTTAAGTTAATAGCTGTAGTTGTATAATTTCATTCTGTAAAATTTTCAAGTTTGCAAGTGTTGCAAGTAGAATTTTTTATCTTGTTATTTACTGCATTATTATGTGCCTTCAATTTTAATTTTTAAGTGTAAATATTTTATTAGCTCTAGTTTTCGATTGATATGTTTTATCGGCTCAGCCGTCTAACATTATAAATAAATAAATAAAAAGGAAGCAGAACTTTGATGCATGCAACAACGGGGAAAATGCAGAATCCGAGGGCAATATCCCTGCTATTGTTAAGATTAATAATTATTTAATGTTGTTTCTCTACTAACCATAACCAAAATTATAAGGAAAAGAGTTGGCAGTGTAATTGGTCTCGAATTCTGCATTTTAGCCCAAAACAGTTGGTTATTAAATAAATAGCCGTGTTTATTTGATTGTGCATTATGCAAAAGGACCATTTTCAGAAAAAATAGTAGGCATCTAGTATTTTTAATTTTTATATGCCTTGCAAGGATTTGTTTGATGGAGTATTGTACTCGAGCCACCCGTGATTTAGTCTAAGCCAAAATTTAAAATTGGTAATTTTATATATATATATATAATCCAAACCTTTCTACCCGGAGGTGTAAGGTAAGTTTACAATATTAGTATAGGGATTTTTAATTATTACATTATTATTACACTGCACTTTTAGTTATTTCACTGAATATACAAATTTAGTCCATTCTTTTTTGTTTAGAGTCAGTTTTTTGGCTTCGTCCCATTTTTTATCTTTCTTCTTCAATATTCCTGCTATTTCTTCATTCCAGGTTTTCTTGGGTCTACCGCGCCGTTTCTCTTTTTGCATTCTTGCTTCCCATATTTGTTTTACCTGTCTGTGCTCTCCCAATCTACATAAATGCCCAAACCATTTTAGTTGTTGTTTTTCAATTGTTTCTAGTATTGATTCTACTCCTAATTCTTCTCTTACGGTGTCGTTTCTTATTCTGTCTTTTCTCGTTATCCCTTTAACTCGTCTTAGGTATTTCATGTCCATTGCCTGAATTCTACTTTTCGATCCTTGTGAAAGTATCCAGCTCTCGCTTCCATAAGTTAGAATTGGTCGAAAGACTGTTTTATATATGGTTATTTTTGTTTTCTTGCTTATTTCTTTCTTTCCAATAAATGCTTTGTTTAGGCTATGGTACACTTTTGCGGCATTGCTTATTCTCTCATTGATTTCGACTTCTATGTTTCCTGTTCTTTCTATCGTTGTTCCTAAGTACTTGAATGTGTCTATTTGCTCTATCTTTTCGTGGTTTATTTCTATGTTGATTTTTTTGTTATTCTCTCCTACTACCATTACTTTTGTTTTACTAGTGTTGATTTTCAAGTCTCTCTTCTTCAGTTCTTCTTCCCATATTTTTATGTTTTCTTGTAAATCGCTTTCTTTCGATGCACATATCATAATATCATCGGCGAATGCACATTCGGATATTCCGATCGTTTTCATTTTATAGTATCCTATGTGGACCGGATGTGTTTTTTTGTGTGTAGCTTTTATAACATCGTCGATTAATATATTGAATAGCGTCGGGCTCATTACGCCTCCTTGTCTCAGTCCTCCGTTTATTTCGAATAAATCTGATTGCATGTTGTCCTTTCTTATAAAGCCTCTGTTGCTGTCGTATAGACTTTTAATACCTCTTAATAGTTTAGGGTTGATGTTTCTTCTTTTTAAGCTGGCCCAGACATCCTTTAGTGAGACTGAATCGAATGCCTTTTGTAAATCTATGAAAATTAGGTATATTTCAGTGTTGCTGGTTCTTGCTTTTTGTATCATTTGCTTTATACTGAAAATATGGTCCTGTGTGCTTCGCCCCTTTCTGAAGCCACTTTGAGCTTCTGCTAGTTGTTTCTCAGTTACTTTCTTTAGTCTCTTTTCTAGTATGTATTCGTATGTTTTGGATACGATAGATAGTAGGGTGATTCCCCTATAGTTTCCACATTCTCTTGCATCCCCTTTCTTGAAAATTGGTAGTATTACACTTGTTCTCCAGTCTTCGGGTACTGTTCCTGTGTCCCAGGCCTTGTTAAAAATGTCTTTTAGCAATTCAGTACCTTGCTTTCCCAGGTTCTTCAGCATTCCTGCTGTTATCTTGTCATATCCTGCCGCTTTACCTCTTTTAATTCGTTTGATTGCCTCTGATACTTCTTCTTTTTGGATGCTTTCTTCTTCGTTGTCTGTATTATTTTCTGTTTCTTCTTCTGTTGCTTTGGTGTCCTGTTCTTTGTTATCCAGAAGTTCTTGGAAGTATTCTCTCCATCTTTCCATGATTTGGTTTTCATCGGTGATTATTCTGTTATCCTTTGCTCTAATTTGGTGCAATTTACATTGTTTTACTTCTCTTAGGTTTTTTAAGACTTTGTATAGTAGTTTTAGATTCGTTTTGCTGTCCTGTTCCATTTTCTTGCCAAATTCCTCCCATGTTTTTTGCTTTGCGTTTATGACCATTTGTTTTACTTTTAATCGTTGCATTTTGTAATCTGTGTAATTTTCTTGTGAGCCATTCTTTAGATAGCGCTGCCATTTTTCTTTCTTTCTTTTTACTTCGTTTTTAATTTCTTGGTTCCACCAGTTAGTTTGCTTTTTATTTTTAATTATGACATTTGTACCGCATGTCTCCTTAGCTGCTGTTAGTATCGTTTCCTTAAAGTGTCTCCACATTTGCTCTAGGTTCATAGTTTTCCATTGGTCAATTTTGGTTTCAATCTTCTTACTAAACTTACTCGCCAGTACTGTGTCTTGTAGTTTGTATGCTTTTATAATTTCTGTTGCTCCCTTTGGATTTTTTGTTGTTGTGTGGTTTCCTTGTCTTTCTATGTGTATACGCGTTTTTGCTACTAATAGGTAGTGGTCGCTATGGATTTCTGCTCCCCTCAGTACTCTTATGTCTTGTATTTCGTTACGGTATTTTCTGTTGATAAGCACATAGTCAATTATTGATTTTTCATTTCTGCTTCTAACCTCTCTTGTGTATTTGTGTATATCTTTATGGTTAAAGAATGAATTTGTGATTATTAGGTCGTTTTCCAAGCAGAAGTTTACTAGTCTGAGCCTGTTGTTGTTTCTGTGATCTTCCCCGTACTGTCCAATTACGTTGACTGTACTGTTATTTCTTTTTCCAACTCGACAGTTAAAGTCGCCCAGTATTATTAATCTTGAGCTTATGTTTTCTATTGTCTGTGTGAGTTTTTCCCAGAAATCGTCTTTCGTATTCGCTCTTTCGTTACTGCTCGGCCCATATGCTACCACTATCGTTGTATTTGTTTTACTTAGTTGTATTTCAATTTTTAGAATTCTTTGTGATATATACTCCCATTTCTGTATATTGTTTGCATGTTCCCTTTTTATTATGCAGCCTACTCCTTCTACTGCTCTTGTAGTAGGGTCTGCGCCGCAATAAAGCAGAATATGGCCCCCCTCCATTTCTATAATACCTTTGCCTTTCTTCTTCGTTTCCGTGATTGCCAGTATGTCAAGTTCTATTCTATCAAATTCCTGTATTAGTTCATACTCTTTCCCATTTAGACATTTTATATTCCAAGTAGCTATTTTTAGGGGTTTTTTCCCTTCTGTTGTGTTTCTGTGAATATTTAGCTGTTTTGTTTTATTTATAATTTCTTGTGCTGCTTTATTGCTTTTAGTTTGTTCTAAGTTTTGTTTTGTAAGGCCACTGTTTTGGGGTATTCCTGTCCTTTTGTCGTTTGCCTTTGTCGTCTTCCTGTGTTCGTTCTGCTGCTTCTGTAATTGTTATTGTTGTTTACTTCCTTCCCCTCCTTTATTCTTTTCCTCACTTATTGGTGCGAGTAGTTGTTGTACCATTTTTACTGGGGTTTTGTTGCTGTTGTTTGTTGCTCTAAAAATTTTTGGTGTTGCCTTTTTCTTTTCGTGGGCCTCTTCTCTGCTACGTGATGTTTCTGGCGGTGATCCTTCCTCTGATCTGCTTCTCTTCTTTGTTTCCGTTTGGTTGTCTTGCCTTTTCCTGTCGTATATTGGTTTTCCTTCTTCTTCTCCTCCTACGTCCAACTGTTGGAGGGTATATTCTTCTCCACTTACAACCAGTACGTTGTATTTTAGGTGGGCTCTGTATCCTAAGTCTCTTGCCTTGTACATGTGTTGTAGTAGTCTCTTCCTCTGATTTTGAATTTCTTTTGGGAAATCCTCAGTTATTGATATCTTAGTTTCTTTTTTGATCTTTTTTGCTGCTATTAGTATCTCTACTTTTTTGTCTCGTTTAGTAAGTTCTATTAGTATTGGTCTGTTTGGGTTTCTCTCTCTGTTTCCTATTCTAGCAATATCTTGTATTTCTAGTTCTATGTTTAAATCCACACCAATATCTCTGAGTATTGTCCTGATCCTTTCTTTCCGTTGTAAGTCGCTCTCGTTTTCTGGTTCGTAGATTCCGTGAATTATTAATTTCTTTTTGCGTACTTCCCTGTCCAGGTACTTAATGATCTTTTCTTGTTCTCCTATTTTCCCCATTAGTTTTACATTTGTTTCTTTTAGTTGTAGATTTTCTTGTTTAATGGTCTTGATTTCACTTTGTACAGTATCTAGCTTGCTTTCAATTCGTTTTTCAGCTTCTTCAAGTCTGGTCAGACTTTCCAGTTTTTTGTTTATTTCTGCAAGAATGGTTTCCATTGTATCACCGCTTCTGCGCCACTAAATCCGTTGTACGTGGAAATTCCGATCTTGTTTATTTGTATTATATTGCGCTGAATACGGCCCTGTTATTGGAATGCGCACCGCGATAGGAGTTGACCTCGAATCGACTTCGCGGAAGGTCAAGCACCTCTCAGTGTGCAATAATTAGTTTTGTTTAGTTACGAATCTTACCTGCGTATTTCTCGTAATATTTTGATTTCAGGTTAACTTTCGTTTACTTCACTACGTTTATTTAAGATTATTTAGCTCGAAACCTCCCGAAATTCAGGCGTAATTTCGGAGCAATAAATCGCACGTCAAGTACGCTCAGCTGACGCGGCATTAGAAATGATTATCAAAAAAATTCCCTACCCAAGTAGTGATGCACATACCCGTAGTCTCAAAAAATACCCTCGAGACTGGTAGTAGCACTGGTTTTTGGCTATCAACTACGAAAGGGTGCATCGGAGAAGAAAATTGAATAGGGATGAAAATATTGGAAATACAATTGAATAAGGTCTGTCATGTGTAATCTGCAGCAAGAGTGGAAATAAGTTTGAGCGTACAGCACAAAATGTGCTCGCTCGTTTAGTTTCTGGTCAATATCGCAAAAACAGGAGTTTTTGATAAAAATGGATAGAAGTAAATTTGTAGAGCACATTTCTTTGCAAGAATGATAGATAAAATTTTTGTTGCACCAATTTTGAAAGTGGTACTTAAATTTTTTGGAAAAATACAGTTAAATTCACTGGTACCTATCTCTTTTCCACACCACCCATGAGGTAGAGATTTTGGCGCGTTTTTTTTTATAGTGGTGCCCCTGTAGGCAAAAATCCACTTATTTGTTGAAAAAAATATCACTTGGAATCAAAATTAACTTTGCTATTTGAAATTATAGTTAATGTTACCATCATTTAGAAATTTTTCCATTTCTACGTTTAACTAGGTTAAAGAATATGAGAATAAATCTTCTGCTTCTAATAATGTGCAGTCCTCAATATCATTCTTTTCATCACTAAGAACTTCGAGATCAATCACATTTCTTCCTGCACCCCATTTTACAAGAACGCGCAACCAAATTTATATGGCTTGCTGGAGCTTGTACCTCAGTTGCGTGGTAACGAACAGTTACTATTTTTTTCCAACCCCCACACATCTGCATGAACTGCTGTTATTTCCCACATTCGAATTTGATGAAAAACATGACGAGAATGTGGACGAACAGCTGAAGAAGCAAAAGGAAACATTAACCTCAACTTTACAATTCATAATTCATTCAGAAGTTAGGTGCCTTGAAAAAACTGTAGGGAATCAATCCTTTTTGAAGCTTGGATAGGGAACTTTTTTGATATTCATTCCTTTCCTAATGCTATGAGGGATATGAATATCAATAAAAAAACTGAAATAATTTTTTTAAGGTTTTAATTAAACAAACTATCTACTAAACACCGGTGAAAAGATACGTCTTCGCTTGAAGAATTAGAAGAAATAGAACAAATTATGCATGTTCTCATTGCTAAAGTCAATTTTCGAAGAATAAACTGAAATTGAATGACACTTCTGACGTTTTCATTTCAAAACTTCAAAATTAAGGGTACGAAACATCGTACGAAATACGTCTAGAGGGAGAGAGAAATAAAGTGATACAGGTTAGAATGAAATAGGGGAAGGTACCGAACTCCGTGATATGTTATTTTAAGATTCGACGTACGTTTACATGTAGTGAACGTATCCTGTACTAATATATCCATGTATGTGATAAAGTAGTGGAGCCATCTGTTAATATGATCGGAAAGTACCTCCGTTCAAGGTCATCCAAATCGGTATTTTGACATCAAAGGAACCGACAGTGGATGTCTCTACTTGTTTGATTTATGTGTGCTGGTAGTATGTTTCCATAATTTTGAAGTTTTTTATGCAAGGCGCTTTTTAGGACAAATATTTTTCAATTCTAATTAATATCTATTTAATGAAAACCAAACGAGAAATAAGCTTTCAAGTACAACAATAAATTAGGTAGCGGTTTACTACATACAAAAAGGTATATAGGACAGGATAAGTGTTACGATTTAGCTGTTGATAAGAATATTCTTACAAAAATGACCAAACATGTACATGTACATGTATTCTGTAAGGGGCGGCAAAGATAGTAGTAGTGAAAGCGATAGAATACGAACTATTATATATTTTTTAGAGTGATATATTATTCGTAAACATTTAAAATATTTTTCATGTATTAAAAGCCCCTGTCCCACTGTAAAAATTTGTATAAATTGGTTTATAATTTTTTTTATCTACTCTAGTGGGATAAGTAACTCATTACGTCACTCATTTACTCTATTTCAGTTAGGTAATGGAGCTCATTACACCACTCAGTTATGTAATGGTTTCATTACGCAACTGAGTTGTGTAATGACTTCATTACCTAACTGAAATAGTGTCAAATGAATGACAGAATGACATTTGCCTACTAAAATATTTTTGAAAATGACAGATCTGACATTTCTCGTAATGCACTTTTCTCAATTTTAGGCAGTCGTAGATAAAATTTTGTACAATACATGTGTGATAATGCATAATTAATATACTTGTGTGCTTACATAACTCGTGCTATGCACTCGTTTGTAACTTACACACACGTATATTAATGATGCTGTTATCCCACTTGTATAGTAAATAACTATTATAAAAACGTGGTGACCTCAAGCCCCATCAAAATATTTTTAAGCCATGTCCCACTGTCAATATTTGGTCCAAAGTTTTTATAAAAACCAGATCAGCTGTTTGAAGTATCACTGAAAAGTCAGGTGAGATTGTAGCGTTTTGCCTCTTCGGCAAACCTTTTATTATAGTGTTGCACTCCTTATTAGAATGAAAAAGTTAAGTGTATATAGAAAGAAACTTTTGACAGGGCTTACAATAAATTTAATTGGTTATGCCCTAATTCAGAAACAAAAGAAAAAACAAATTAAATGTAAATGGTGGGTCAGACCTTGGTTAAATAACAGAAATATGGGAAATGGTCGTGGTGTTCTTTCGATGTGCGAAAATGAGGTGAGATACAGCGATCAAGAAAACTACAAAAAATTTGCCTTTATTTCACTCACTGCAAACAGTAATATTAAAATAGTAAACAATCGGATATAAATAATTTTTTACCACCTGGGCTTCTGTTGTTTTTTGTCTTTTAACCAGCTTGTTAAATTCATCTTCTGTTGGGGGAGGGACCTCTACTTCCTGTTCTTCTGATTCCATCTCAGTTATTTGCTCTGTCTCCTCCCTCGTCTTGTTCAGTAGCTCATTGAAATATCCCTTCCATATTTCAGTAATCTTTCCCTCCTCTCCTATTAAATTCCCGTCTTTATCTTTATAATACTTCTGCCTGGACTGTACACTACTTCTTGCCTTTCTTATTTCTTGGTAGAAACTTCTTATCTCCTTATTTTTATACCTTTCCTCTATTAGTCTTATTTTATCTTCGTAGTGCTCTTTCTTTTTCTTTCTGCATGTTGCCTTTACTTCATTCCTTTGCCGTTTATATTCTTCCCTATTCGGTGCTGTATTGTTTTTTATCATTTCTTCTCTTGCCTTCCTCCTTTTTTCTATTTTTTCCTTACATTCCGAGTCGAACCAGTCCTTAATCTTATTCTTTTTCTTTTCTGGGATAACTTTCTCCCTCGCTTTCTTCAGTGCCTCCTCTACTTGCTTCCATTCCTGCCCAACTTCGCTTTTCCGATTCATTGGCCTTAGCTCTTTACGCACTTCTTTCTCATAGCTTCTCTGTATTCCTTCATTCTGCAGTTTTTCATACTCATACTTTTTCTCTTTGCTATACTTATTACTCTTGTTTTTATGCGGTATATTACTCCTCAGTTTTGCTATAACTAGCAAGTGGTCACTGCCCATGTCCGCTCCCCTGTAGCTTCTAATATTTGTGATGAGTCTTGCGTCCTTTTCCTCTATCAAAACATGGTCGATTTGGTTAGTTGTTCTACCGTCGGGTGACACCCAGGTGGCTTTATAAATTTCTTTATGCTCAAAATACGTACTACTGATTACCATCCGTTTCTCCATTGCAAACTCTATCAACCGCCTCCCATTTTCATTGCTTCTCTTGTGCTTACTATGTCTTCCTATGGTTGGCATATACATCTCCTCTTGTCCAATTTTGGCGTTATAGTCACCTAGCATTACCTTTACATCATATTTTGGTATCTTTTGGAATTCTGTTTCAAGTACCTCGTACAACTTTTCTTTTTCCTCTTCCTCCATCACTTCGGTATGAGCATGCACATTCACAAAGCTTACATTTCTGGTTTTCCCTCTTATTCTAATACTACACATTCTTTCTGATATTGGCTCAAATCTAATAACTAGTTGTTTTAGCCTTTCCCCCACCAGAAAACCAACTCCTAGCATTCTATCCTCCCCCCCGCTATTGAAAAAGCTGTAACTTCCTACATCTGTTATCCAATTATCTTTTTGTTTCGTCTCTTGTAATGCTATCACATCTATTTTATATCTTTCAGCTTCTTGCACTAAAGTTTTTATTGCCCCTTCTTCATAGGTACCTCTAACGTTCCATGTTGCTAACTTATACACCTGCTCTCTTTCCTTTCCTCGGTTCTTGCCTATCTCTTCTTCCTTATTCGTTGCTTTTTCCGTCTTACTTTTTCCATCTCGTTTCTTTTCTCTTTGTCCATGTCTTGCCAGGTTCGTCCTCAAAAATCCGTCTGCTTTTGTTTTATTTAGTTTTTTGGTGGTTTATGCTTTTGGAGTTGTTTTAAATTTGGGTCCCACCTCCATTCTTCTCCTTCTATTACAACTCTATTGTAACCAATCTTCACGCTTTTTCCGCTCCTTCTTTCTTGCTCTGCTAGCTCCCGAATTTTCTTCTGCTTTTCTCTGTCAGCCTTAGTTAAGTCGTCATTGATGTAGATTCTTTGTGTTTGGATCTTTCTCAGCTTTTGTTTGTTACCCATAACTCTTGTTTTCTCCTCAGCATTTTCTAACTCAATTAAGCAGACTTTTTCTCCCATTTTATGAGCTCCCTTAATTTTAATATCCACCTCTAAGTGGTTTTTCATAAAGGTCTGTATCTCTTTTTTTAGTACACTTGGTTCATTTCCTTTTATGTTTATCCCAGTTACCACCACGTTATTCTTCCTTTTTTCTTTCTCTAGCCATTCTATGTTTTTCTTAATCTCACCTATCTCATTTTTAATTTCTATATTTTCTTGAATTAATTTTTGGTTTTCATTTCTTAGCTTCTCATTTTCCAATTTTATTTCTTTAATTTCTTCCAGGCTGGACTTCAGCTCAATCTTCAATTCTTCTTGATTTTTCTTCATGTCTTGTTTTATCTCCGCTTTTAGCTCCTTTATCAGTGCTTTTAATTCATCCATTTCTTCTGACTTTATCTCTGCGTCTTCCTTCTCTTCGCTTATTGTCTGTTCTTCTTCTGATTCTGGCGACCAGCCTATTTTTCTACTCTTTTGAAAGGCTAATTTCTCGAGTTCCCACCTTTCGAAATGCTCCGGCGATTCTGGGACTCTTTTTCTTTTTTCCGGGAATTGCGCCTGAGTGTTACTACTCGTAATTCTACTGGACGCTTCACTCATTTAAAAAGTCTAAACACTGCTTTTATTGTTTATTTACTACCGCGCTATCGCCTCTTATCGCCGCGCCGTCTGGTTGTAATGATACTTTCAATTCACAGCTGTGCCGCGCTCGTGTATTTAACCCGACCTTCACTTTGTTATTGAACTTGGTTGTGATTTTCGTCCGTACGTTGTCGCCGATCACACTTTAATTACTGAAAGCCCGTGTTTTCACAGTGACCGAATTTGTAGTCAATGTAATCACTCTTTAGTTTAGGCTAATCGCGTGTTTTGTTTACTTTGTCCACCACAAACAAAACAAACCAACTTTATTAATGCACCAATCACGAATGTTGTTTGCGGTGACGTACCCGGTCTGCCGTTCACTCGCGACTCTCGCCTTTACGATTGATAATCTTGTTTGTTGTTCGTTCCGTTTAGATCTCTGAATTTGCGATTTTTTCGTAAAACTTCACTTTACCGTTTGCTATAAACGTTGGGTTCATCTAAAATCGTCTTTTCGCGAATTACTTCGGGTCAATTTAACCGAAAAAAACTTATTTAAACTTTACTAGTGGACGGGCCGTGTCACGGTTATCGCGTCGCACTCCACCATCCACCATAGTTACAGTACAATTATGAAAAACTGGCGCGGCATTAGAAGGGGCCATACTGATATTGTTATGAACAGAAGTTACAGAAGATTTCGAAAATGTATAGTCATGGACGTTGGCGCCAGAGGATGAAGCCATAGTAACATCTCTAACGGTGGTGTCGTTTGATATTGCTCCATCATCACAGATAGCACTTGAAATCTTTACCGCATTTTCAGTTTTGTTTTTGGTAGAATTATCACTTTATTTCTAAGTCTCCAATCCATGCATTTTTGGTACACAATTTCATACCTTTCATGCGATTTTGCCGGGGTTGTAGGAGAAGATGGTTTACGGCAGTTCTCGCTTTTTCACCGATTTCAGGCGGCGTGCACAGCTCTTGCTGACTGTCGCTAAACATTCTATAGCTTATATTGAAAAGATTTAATGGAGAAATGATATATTTTATTAAAAATTACCTTTATACATACTTAATTACGCACCTACAGCTGAAATTCAACGATAACGGTTGCAATTTCGAAAACTGTCATTCTGTCGCGGCTAATTAGATCGAACAACAAAACAAATATGAGTGCCTGCTATGTAGGGGAGATCGGGGTAAGATGACGATACTAAGGAAAAGTGAAAAATTTGAGTGCAAGGAAATTTATTTAGAACGTAATATTACATATGTAAATAGAATACTCTATTGGCTACTAAATAATATATATTTTCATAAGAAAAATAAAAAGGTTTTATAGAAAAAAATTAAAAACGAATCTTTTGCAATTTCGTCATCTTACCCCAACCAGTAGGTAAGATGACGAACATATAGGGGTAAGATGACTAGTAACATAAATCGCACACAAACTGACCACATTCCGCATAACGGCTACAGTTTTCATGCCACCATGTCGAACAAGCCGAACATTGAATCCAGTCTTCAGTAGGAGGTTCTTTATAAGTTTCATGACATCCTGGACAAGTGTGAATCGTTTGATTCGTTGCACGTGTCTGAACTGTTTGGTGCGTCGCAAGATTTTTTCGTTGTTTTTTTTCCAACCTTAATTTCTTTTTTTCTTCTTTCTCTTCAACCATACGTTGTTTTTCTTCCAATTCATTTTTGACGGGGGTACTGGTGATGATGGATGATGACATTTTTTTGCGTTTAGTTGTTTGAGTAGATCGTCCACTTGTTGGTAATGGTCTGATATCAAACAAAGTGACGTTGTTGTCTGATGGATTTGAACAACTAGAACCTGGTTGTGGATCCGTGCCAAAGATATTCCGTTTTACAGCTTTTTGGTTTCTCGTCGCAATGTTCGCCAAAGGTTCATCGTCTGAGGAAGATTCAGGTTCATTGGCTACAGTTTCATCATTTTCTGCTGTTTCGTCGTTCGTGAGTTGATGTCTTTGTTCGGTTTCGTAAACTCGCTCGCTTGTAGTAGCAGGAGCATAATCACACTCCTCAAAAATTAAGGGATTGTATGGCTCTATTCCACAGGCTTTGAATCCTTTAACCGCATTATTGACAGTTGCGGCTTTACAGTAAGCTTCACCAAAAAGAGGCCCTAAATTCTTGTCTGTAATTGCACATGCGGGATGGTTTACTAAGTGAGAGTCACACATCTGATTATAGTAAGTTTTTAGAGGCGCGAAAAACGAAACATCTAGCGGCTGAAGTCTATGTGTTGTATGGGGTGGGAAGCCTACCATCACTATACCGTTGGCTCTGCAAAAGTTTATACCATCTAGTGAAATGTGAGAACTGTGATTATCCACTAGTAACAACACCGGAGATTCTATTGAAGGTCTGGTATGCTGCGAAAAGTGTTGAAGATATTTCAAAAAACTGTCTGTCGTCATCCACCCTGAAGATTGCGCTATACCATAAGAACCAGGAGGACATCCATGCAGCAGCTCCGGTTTCATTCTATGACGAGCGAAAATGAAACAAGGAGGGACATACGATCCTACAGCATTCATTGCACATACAATCGTCGTGTTTCTTCCTCTTTCTGCTGATACAATTTTAGCCACCCTTCGGTTTCCAGTGGGTGATAATACTTTTGGCAACTTTGTAGGAACAGTAGAAAGACCAGATTCATCAGCATTATATATGCGATCTGCAGTGAAGTTGTATTTTAAACGAACATCTTTCAGAATTTTGAAAAATTTTTCAACAGCCACTTTATTGAAGCTCATTAACCGACCAATCGACGTTGCTTCCGGAGATCTAAGACTAAGATGGTTTGCTGCTCTAAAAGATTCTAACCAATCAGTCCCGGCCATCTTAGTTTTTTTATTGAACCTGTGTTGAATTTTGTTTTGCTCAGCATATTCATAAGCGAGTTTTCTGACCTCAATTGCAGTAAGGCCAAGACCACGATTGTTAAATTCTGTCAAATAATTCACGAACTCAGTAGTTTGCTCAGGGTTGAAGGTGGGAAGATATCTTCCTGCGTGTATAGGTAACCTTACATTTTGGTTAGTTTTTTTAATATATCGTCTAAGAGTCGGCTCCGGAATTTGGTATGTTATCGCTGCGGAATTACAGGTAAGTTCACCTTCTTGAACAGCATGCATTGCTGCCATTAACGCCATTTCAGACCACTGTCTACGTTCAGTCTTACGCTGATATTTTCTTGGCATTCTGCAGAGTAAAACAAAAAGATTATAACAAATGCCAAATTTTAGGTAAGGGGTAAGATGACGAGTTCGTCATTTTACCCCCGTCAACTTGCCCCGACCTTCACAAAAAATGTTTTGTTGAGGTTAGGTATCAACACGAGCGACAGTAAATTAAAATCACATGACGAATACTCGTCGTTACTACATCAATTCATACAGTTTAATAAACATATTAATTTACCTGATAATAATCCAGGAAACACTAAAAACGTTCACTATAAAATTATACCACAATATCGAAAAACCAACTTTATCTTTATGTGACTTAGCTGCATCTTAAAATACTACTTTAACGACACATTTTAATCCTAGATACAATTCACTAAATGGCGCTATGGTTCAGTTTTGTCCAATTCTTTTAGTACTTCAATGAAACCCTTTCGTCATCTTACCCCGTTAGTCGTCTTACCCCGAGCTCCCCTAATGTTACTCGCTGTGCGATTTTGCCACTTTACGTACGACAGTTCGTAAGCAGCAGCTTACTTAGTTTATGTGTTGTACGTAATTCATCTTTTTTTATAGTAGTCGTGAATAAAAATTTTTATAAACATTTTTACAGTGGGACACGGGCTTTGTATATTATTATACTTGCATATATGAATTAGTAGTCAATAGTGTTTTAAGTAAATTACTGTAGTTTTTCCACAGTTCTTAATAAAATAATTGTATTTTTTCTTGATTTTATTTATTTCATTGGAAAGTGAAATATAAATATATGTGAATTTTTAAATGCGGGTTTACTGAAACTTGGCAATTGCAAAAATGTAAGTAGGTACTACAAAACACATTTTATTATGTCTACCGAAATTTTTTGTGATCTACCGAAATTTAGCGTAAAAATCTACCGATCGCATAAAAAATGAGATGGCAACACTGACTTAACCTCACATTTTCATTAAACCGCGTGTTCTTGATAAGGTGGTTTGGTGTGAACATTTACATTTTTTGCTGTTAAATGAGAAGCGTGAGTTATTTCAATCGACTGGTATGTACTGCCTTTAATTTTTGGGTAAATTTCAACACTGAATTGTTATAATTACAGCAGTATGAACAGAAATAGTAGAGCTTTTAAAATGCTGCAGACGTTGCATAGTCAACCAAGGAAGAAAATTGCAATTTTAAAGCAAATAAAGCTTATAAGAAACACTCCAAAAGAGAAGATGATGCAGACTGAAGATACTTCAGTTACAACAATGAATAATACGGAAGACACTATTAATTCAACATATGTGGAAGATTTTTGACGATTCGGATGCTGTGCCAGAGCCAAACGTATCTCCAACTAATTTATGCGAGGATATGAATATAACTAAAAGTATTAATGCCGAAAATTCAACAAACCAGGTTAAGAATAAATCAACATAATTTCCGATATTACTATAATAAAAAATAGAGAAAGTTTTCTGTCTAATGACAATTCATACGTAGAAAATGTCATAGCTGATGTTCAAATTACTCCTGGAGATGTTGCAATGTTCATAGATGATATTTCAACTGGTGTTTTACTGGGTGTATTGCAAATATCTACTACAAAAACATACACTAAAAAAGTAGATTAAGAAAGAGGAAGATATATGATAAAAGTGTGTCAGAAAGGAAGCGTATTAAGCTGGAAAAGAAAGTAAAGGATCACGGTACGAAGCAAAGATGCACTAAAATGTGTAAAATAAAGTGTATTAACAAGGTCAGTGAAAGAAGAATTAATATAAATGAGGAATTGTGGAAGTTGCAACCTGTGGTACAAATAAATTTCGTGAAGCGGAGATTGGAGCGATCAAAGTTCTCAAAAACGAAGCTACCTGCAGACAAAGGCAACTAGGACTTTGACATCCTGTATCTTTGTTATTATCGACTTTGCTACTAGGGTAAGCTGAAGTAAATCAACAACAAGCGGTATGGCCCATTATTTACTCAACAATCTGACTTTACTTTAAGATAATTTACATTCATGATCAGCTTTAGATGCGTTTTTATGGTAAACTGTTGCTTCTAGCGAGTTCAATAAGTTATACCTTTTTTAAGCAGAAAAGATTTTTCCAGTCGAAAATGACATACATCGTGGCACAAAAAAGTTGCAGCGGTTTAACAGTGTCCTAATGGTCGCTTGTGGCGTCCTCCAGAGGATACAACCGAATCGTTCATAAATTTAAATTTCTCATGCCAAAAAACCCCTGGATACGAAATTTCGTGAAACTAGCTGGAAGTGATCGAAAGATACTAAAAAAATGTGATTTATTTTTTCAACTGACACCCTGTAGCTCCGTTAGTACTAACTTTTGGACTAAGGTAAGTTGGGTTAAATCAGCTTATTTTTGTCGAAATTAACTATATCTGAAGTTTGGCCCATTTTTTACCGAACACCCAGTATAACCGTGAAAAACAGGACTGCTGAGGTACTTTTTTGCGCTTCAACAAGCTTTATTGTACTTTAAGTAACCAACAAGAATTAGTATTATTAAAAATAATATTCAAATATGAAGAAAGCTCTAGAACAAATCCTATCAAAACTAGAAGAAATGGAAGCTAGAAAATAAGTTAGATACAATCAACACTGAGATGAAGGAGCTAAAGAAAGAACAAGCACTAATGAAATAGGAAATAAATGAACTACAAAAGAAGAAGGTAAACATGTTGGAGAGAATCAAAAACATAGAAAAAAGAATGGATTTCAGTGAAAAAAAAAAATAAAACAAAGGAATGTCATTATCAGGGGCGTCAACATAAAGACTGAAACAGCAAAAAAAGACGTAGAAAATCTAATACAAACAAAGTTAAACATAGAAGCAGAAATAGAAGAAGTTACATTGAATATAAGAAGATAAAAGAAAGGTACTAAAAGAAAAACGAAGTTTACAATAATTAATGCATATGCACCGACAGAAGAAGCGGAGGATGAAGACAAGGAACTCTTCTACGAGAAATTAGAAGAAACTTGCGAAAGCATTCCAAAAAATGATATACGAGGTATGTAAATTAAGTGATGAGACTGGCAACGTATCGTTCGATCTGGCAACACTGGCGATGTGGGACTTGGAGGGGTGGAAGGTGAACATGTGATACGCCTTCAGCACGAGTTTGAACTCACTCGAGTCATTTGGTTGTCCGTAGCGAATTTTTTCGTAAAATAGTTTTTCTAGTGCGTTCTAAAAATGAGTGACATCAATTTCGACAACGGTGTGCTATCAGGTTTTGATTCAGACTTGATCACAGTGCAACGGAAACGTATGCAAAACTTCAGCAGGCCTACGGAGACAGTGTTTTGTCAAGGGCCCAGATTTTTCGGTGGTTTAAGGCATTTTCAGAAGGAAGAGGGTCGATTGAAGATGAACCACGTAGCGGAAGGCCTTCGTCTTCAAGAACCAATGAAAATATCGACACAATCCGGGATCTTGCGCGTACAGATCGTCCGTTGACAGTCAGAATGATCGGGGAAGAGTTGAATTTGACACACACCACCATTCATCAGATTTTGACCAATGAATTGGGGATGAAAAACATCTGCACAGAAATGGTTGCAAAAAACCTTTCCCAGGACCAAAAGGACATCAGGAGGGGAGGTGCCTTGACGTTTTGGGATCGATTTCTGGAACATGTCATTACTGGCAAGAAGTCCTTGTAACTTTTTCCTCTTCCCGAGATTGAACTCACCTTAAGGGACATCATTTTGGGACAGTTGAAAACATTGAAACGGCTGTAACTGACCAGCTGAAGGCTATTCCAGTATCTGAGTTCTAGCACTGCTATGAGGATTGGAAGAATCGTCTCCGGTGCTGTGTGGCTTCCCAAGGAAGTTATTTTGAGGGAGACAATGTTGAATTGTAATTCTATTCGAATAAGAAGATTGAAAAAAATCAATCTCATTACTTAATTTACAGACCTCGTAGTTCTGATTGTCGGAGACTTTAACGCAAAAATATGGAAGGAACACAGTAAGAGAGATATATCAGGACAGGAAACAATTCACAAAGACACAAACAAAAATAGAACAAAACTGTGCAAGCTGGCTACCGTAACAAACAAATTTATAGTTAGTACTAAATCACGGAACAGAACACAAGATAACCTGACTCCTGCCAGGGAAAACGACTGGTAATCAAATTGACCATGTACTAATTTCGAAGAAATGGGCGAAAACAGTACACGACGTAAGGTCATATAGAGGAGCAAACTGCGATACGAACCACATCTTGGTCATAGCTAATATAAGAATGAAAATAATTAGAAACATAAATAAGCAGAAAAGGGGAAGACGCTGGAACATAGACAAACTAGGGATACAAGAAACAAAACATCACTACTCTAGGGCTATTACTAATAAATTCCAAACTTATGAGAAAGCTGATATTACAAGAAACAAAACATCACTACTCTAGGGCTATTACTAATAAATTCCAAACTTATGAGAAAGCTGATATTTTAAACAGAATGGAACAATATCAAATACAATATAATAAAAGCAACAGATAAAATACTGGGTCAAAGAGAGGGTCAACAGTCAAAAGAATGGTTCGATGAAGAATGTAACATATACAGAGTCAGGAAAATGGAGACGGGAAATAAATGGATAAGAACAACAAACAAAACAGATCGCGATGAATACAGGAAAAAAAAACAAAAAGCTCATAAACTACCTATATAAAAAGAAAAAAACACAATGGATCAGTAATCAAATGCAAAAGCTAGAACTAAATAACAAAGATAACAGAAGACTGTTCGAATATATAAGACAACAATACAACCTAAAACAAACAGTAGGAATAGCAAAAATAGATAAAAAAGACTGGGAAGCACATTTTACAAGATATTATACAAACAAGAACTTAAACATCGACGAGGAAAGGGAAGAAATAAAAGACGATAGAGATAGAGAAGTAGATATACCAGAATATGAAGAATTTACAGAAGTAGTAAGGCAGTTAAAAACAAATAAAACAGCAGGACCAGACGAGATTAATAATAAACAGAGGAGAAGAATTATTAAAACGGATACATAACCTGATAAGTCAGAATATGGAGAAGTGAATCTATACCATCAGACTGGAAAAATGAATATATAACCCCATTATTCAAAAGGCAACCCTACGGATTGTAGAAACTACAGATGCATCATCCTACTTAATACAGCATATAAAATACTAACGACAATTATACAAAACAGACTAATGATACATACAGAAACAAGACTTGGATAATACCAACAAGGCTTCAGAAGAGGAAGATCGAATATAGAGGCAGTACATATATTAACACAAATAATTGAGAAATCACATGAGCATGATATAGATCTACATATATTGTTGATCGATTTTCGGCAAGCCTTCGACTCCATAAATAGGTCTCAACTTGTTAAGGAAATACTAAAAATGGAAATACCAGCCAAACTGATCAGCAGCCATTATAAAAAGAGATGGAAAAACAGAAAACATCAACATAGAAACTGGAGTGAGACAAGGAGACAGCTTATCCACAACACTTTTTAATATTGCACTAGAGGGGGTTATAAGAGACACAGAGATCAAGAAGACAATAACACATAGTTCAGTGCCGCTAATTGGGTACGTCGACGATATGGCACTAACTGGTCGAGACAAAAAAAGCTTAGAAACAGCAACATCGTGGCTATCGAGAGAAGCAGAAAGAATAGGATTGAACATTAATAAAAAAAAAACAAAGTATATGATAAGTTCTAGACAAAGATTCGTAACTGTAACAGAAATTAAGATAAACTATGCATTCCAAAGAATTGACACTTTTAAATACCTAGGGGTAATGGTGGATGGAAGAAATGAAAGAAAACTAGAAATAAATGACATAAAAGCAGGGAATAAGTTATACTGGAAATATTAGAAACTACTATGGAACAAAGATTTAAGTAAAACAACTAAGATTGCAGGATGGAGAATAGAGACCTCTGATGAACCACGAAATAAGATATGGAATGGGAGAAGACGCATCGTCAAGTTCATAAAATCACAAACGCTACGATGGTTTGGGAACGTACAGAGAAATGATTCAAAAGCATTAATAACTAAAATGTTAAGATGGAAGCCAGACGAAACAAGACCAAGAGGACGGCCTAAAAACAGATGGGAAGACCAAGTAATACAAGACATAAGGAAAATGAGGATAAAACAATGGAAGGACAAGGTAATGGAAAGAAAGGAATGGAGAAAAATTGTTGAAGCAGCCAAAACACACAAAGACCTTTAAGGGAAAGAACTACCAGAGAAATACGGAGTGATTCACCGTGTAAAACCATTTGGAAGAGCTCAGGAGGATGAGCGACTCATACGCCGCCAGCTGCCGTGAAGGATCAATATATTATTATGATACACAAAGGTCAGTTATTAAATAAAAATTAAAATAAATAAATTTGGGAGATTAATACAATCAAATTTAGAAAAGTTTTGAATAAGATTGTTAAGTTGAAATTGAGTTATGAAAGTTAAATTTGAGACAATTTAGAATTTATTTAGAAAATTATAGCAATTGAGTATTCAATCATGGTGGTGGAAATTAATATGAAAAATAAACTAATGTTACATGTGACAAATATGCTTACTATTAGAATATAGAAATGTAGTAGGTATAAATGAGATCATTTAATTTTAAAAGAGTGTAGCAATAATTGTAACTAGCATAAAGTAATTTTGTTTGAATGGTAGTAAAAATAACAAACAAACAATTATGTACACATATTTTGGAAAACTTCTTTAAAATTAATAAAAACTTGATATTCTGCCTGTATTTATATGAATAATTGGGTATAATACAAATATAAGTATACAACAAATATAAGTATACAGTCATTGAAGAGACTATGGAATATGGTTTAATTGGATACAAGCAAGAAGAATATAATAATATTTAAATGGAATTGGATTATTTTGCACATACAAGGAATAATTAATATTAATTACTGGATTTGGTTATTGTACGAAGGACAAGATGATCATTTGACGAGAGTTGCTGATGTAACTGATTGATTTGGATTGTTCTTTTTGGTTGATTACTACAAAGTAGGAGCTGGGGAAAATGGAAGATTAGTTTGGGTACCATCTGTTAGTGGGAACTTACCAGTAAGCTGTTAGGTTGACAGTAGCATACAAAAGTGTGAGGAACGGGACCATATCTGCAAGCAGCCAGGATTTTAACAGGTTGGAGTTTGTTGGACGGTTAGAGGTGCATCGAGGCTGGTCTATTAATGAGCTGAGCTGTGAACGTCGGGAGCAGTAGTGTTTTGAGGTGACTATAAGTGGAAATAAGAGGAATTCAGGTTGGTCTTAATTAGTTCTATAGAAAAATATTGAATAAAAAACAATTAAATGAGTGAAATAAATATAACACAGTACTTACTTTAGCGAATTAAGTCATTGATTTGTGAGTAGAAAGAATAATTGTCATTTTTGGTTGATTATTGTTTGACAGTTGTTTAAAGTCAAATTGACATTTAGTAGCAATCAATAATTAAGTCATTATAAAATTAGAATATCAAAGAACAGACAACTAGATTAACGAACCACCCCTTTTAAGAGTCTCAAATGCATTACATTTGTTAAACAGAATAATATATACAATTTCAAATTAAATCAATCAATTTGAAAGAAAATAGTCGAGGTAATATTACTTAATTAAATAAAAGGTGTCTCAACGTTATAAGCTTTTACATAATTATGAAGTAACTAACTGTGGGGCTTGTAAAAATATAATAAGCCAAGCCACCATTCCATATTTATGGTCGCCCAACGTGGGGCTGCCATTCCATTACAATATACAGGGTGTCCAAAAAATGGCGGATTAACTCTACGGTGCGTTACTGAGGGATGCCTTATGAACCCTGGAAAAATATGAAAAAAAAATCCCTGGGCCGTATTTTTCGAAATATTTCGAAATTAATAAAAATTAATCTGGCAACATTGATACTGCAACAATTTCTCAATCAAAAATGTATCCATAGTAAGTTGTTAATATGTTGGTGACACTGTAAGTCTATGTCAAATTCGAGGTTAGTAGGTTAGGTCGCAAAACCTAACCTGCTAACATCGAATTTGACATGAACTTACAGTGCCACCAACATATTATTCATACAACAAATATTTCAATGCCAAGCTTGATTTCGTATATTATTATTGTACAAAGCCGGTTTGCCATATTTAGTAATTGACAAACTCAACAGGAAATCAGTTTTTTAAAATACTTAAATATTGAAAACAATTTAGTTAAATCCCAAGAATATTAAAAAAACAGATATTTTAATAAGTCCCAGATATATTTGACACTATAATTATACACTAGTTATTTAAATAAATGGATTTCATTACCCACCTTTGACCAGAAATATTTCAAAAAATACGGCCCAGGGAATTTTTTTCATATTTTTCCATGGTTCATTTAGGCATCCCCAAGTAACGCACTGTAGAGTTAATCCGCCATTTTTTGAACACCCTGTATATATTCTCGTACCTTGGCTCTAAGAGAGTTACTACTAGGTTTAAAAGATCCAATTGGTTCATTAATGCGTACTAAAAATCCTGCAGATTTAAATGCTACATTGCGTATGTTGACCAACGATTTTTAATTAATGGCTAGCCAGCAAAAATCAGCTCAGTCGTCCAAGTTTAAATTTTCACAAAAATTAAACCCTCAGAATAAACCACATTTTCAAGATAGACCAATAATGACATTTCCCTTGCAATTAACAAATTATCCGCATAATTCGCAACCTGCGTTTAAACAAAATTATTACTATAGCAATGTTCAATGCACCGGAACATTTTTCAAATAATAATGCACGTCCACAAAGTACTCGAAATCAAGTTGATGTTTTCAGGCCCAATCAAACTAAAAACTTTCCAAAATCAACACCCATGAGTATTTCAACAAGAAATACATGGAAACCCCAAAATTCACAATTTTCAGGCCAAAATTAACGCCAAAACCAGTTTAGACACAACAATCAAAATTATATAGTTGAAGAACTGCACAATATCGACGACGCTCAACCCTCAGTTGAAATGCCCGATGAACATGATGAGTGGTGTAGCTTGAACAAGCATCCACGTTCGATCAGCAGAGTTAAGCAACGCTGTCTCTGGTCAGAACTTGGATGGGAGTTCCACGGCTGCATCTCTCGGCGCCTCGTGGTACGGCTATCACGGAAAAAAGTTGGTCCCGGCGGTCATACAACATCATGACAGTCGTTAGTGGGGTTGGAAGTCCTCATAACTGCACAGCGACGCCTATAATTGGCCTAACGGCTGTTGGCTGAGTGCGAATAAAATAAATAAATAAATAAATAATGAAGCCCAAAATCAGTTTTTTTCGGAAAGAAGACTCAGAACATCTAGAATCCCAAGATTTCAATAGAATTCATACAATGACAGTGAATTACCCTATATTTTATTTCCAAAAAATAAATTAAAAATTTTGATAAATACTGGAAGCATTAAATCTTTTGTTAATCCTAAAATCGCTCAAAAATGTTTTAGGAACGCAATTACAAATGACCCTTTTCAAATATCAACAGCACACGGTACATCAGTAGAAAATTTTAGTACTCGTGTCCCCTGCTCAAAAATATTTAAAGCCAACGTAGATCCATTAAATATTTATTTATTCAATTTTCATAAGCATTTTGATTGTTTGCTTGGAATGGATAATTTAAAGTTACTTAAAGCAACAGTAGATGTATATAAAGACCTGTTAATAACCCGGAATGCACAAATAAAAATAAATTATAACTCGCCAATGGTAGTACCACCTAGATTTGAACAAATAATTAAAATTGATGTTCAAAATATTAAAGGAGGTGACATAATTGTACCTTACACAAAAATATCAGATTTAGAAATACCACAGTGTCTTATTAAAGCGCACAATTATCAAGCAATTTGTTTCATTCTGAATCCTCTAAAACCATTAAAAGTAGAAACATTCGATGAATACTAATCTCTTGGTAAAAGGAGTCCTAATTTTAATAATTTGAATTTCAAAAATATACATTTCACATTTCAATTGTAACGTTTCGCCCAGCGCGATTTTGAAGTTAAAAATTAATTTGCGCGTTCTCCCAGGACGTCAAACACGTTAGGTATCGGAGCGCTGTATCTTTAGTCCGCTTGGACAGCGATCAACGACGTCATCGTGGAGAGTCGCAGGTAAACCACCGCGCTCCAAATGAAAGATCCCCTACTCCAATGAACCGGCGTGAACCGCTGATTATGCCAGCCGAGGGTATATAAAGAAGATCCGGACTCATTTTAAAACAAAATTTATCCTGTTCCTTCTCCCTCACCTAGTTCCGCTTAGGAGGGTGCTTAAATGCTCTTCGAAGGGGTTCCTACCAGGAAATCTTCACCTAGTCTGACTCGCCAGGAGGGCGTTCTTGCGCTATGTAGCGAGTCTCCTGCCGAACAACCCGCTCGTTCCGCTCGCCAGGAGCGTGCTCTTGTGCGATCCGACGAGGTTCCTGCCGAAGCATGTTCCATGCGTTAGGAGCGTGCTCTTGTGCTATCCGACGGGTTACCCGCTGATTTTGTCGATTAGACTACTTAAAACAATTCCCTAAAGTCCCACACCGTCTGGAGGACATCACAGTATCCCTGCAGCTAATTTCCACAAGTCGAGATACCATTAAAACCACGAGCTGTGACCTGCATGATGTAATACAAGTGTAGCTTAAAGCGTGCACTATAAAACCCACCCTATATATGCCTGCAGCGGAACGCCACAACACAGCGAGTCGACGCTAGAAATTTCTCATGTTTAATCCTCGAGGCCCGGCATTAAATTCACATTTCACGGCGACCGCCGCCTACAAGGCTCGACCTCAATTGAATTACAAAATCCTGCAAGTAGCCACCAAAGGAAAACGAGATAACAACGGCACGGTTGTTCCGAGATCCTTCACGCCCGGTACACCTGCAAGGTGCGATTACATAAGCGGCACCAGGTATAAACTTTATTGAATGTAATTCTATCAGTATTTTGCCGCTTGAAAGCTATACAATCTAATTTCGTTTATGCATCACCGCCATTGTTGGCGGTCCTCGTTAAACTGTTATTTCTGTTAAAGTAGGTCAGACGAGCCGCCGACGAAACATTAGAACTACTCCATGCTAAGGCTTGTCCGAAAGTAACTGCCACTGTCCAGAATCTGCTGACCAAGACGCGAGACCAAAGAGTTTCTGTTTTATTTGTTATAGACATTGTTACTTTATTTTGTATTTACGTATACAATCTGATTTGATGTATTTCCTAGTTAGCTACATTATACGCTTATAAAATTTATTGTGTGTACTTTCTTGGGTTACCAAACTTGAGTGAATTATTGATACCTTGGCATTCTGAGCTGCCCGTATCCAGTATCGGGCTGGAAATTGTAGCAAATATTTTAATCATCTAAAGTAAATTAAAATAGTTAGAACCGGCTACACAATGGTCCGAACGGAACATATGAATTCAGAAGAATGTCAAACTATTTTAAAGGTAATTAAGGAATGTTGATATATTTCATGTTGAAGGTAACCAGTTAATATGAACGAAGCCACTAAAGAACCTCTAGTATTTGAATATAGGGAAAAGTTTTAACGAACAACTTAATCCAAATCGAAATCAAACTGATAACGAGTCAATTGTTGTCGAAACAGGTGATATAGATAACTTAGCTAACGCCATCAAAGACAATAACGAAACGATTCATTCATTCAAATATCGAAAACTCAATAGTAGGGATTCCTATTGTTGACTGTCCCGTAAATTTTGGGAAAAATAAAATAATTAGCTCAGCAGAAATTTCTAATAATAAATTGTATGAAACCAAGCAAAGAATATTGGTACAATTTTCAAAAAAGTAATTATGATCAAGAAATAATTAGATTTATCAAAGAAAATGTACTGCCAAAATTTAAATACTATGTTTATTTTAAAGACCCAATATAGAAAAAATTTAGCGTTGTGCTTAAAAATATTTCAAAAATTCTCAAATCAAGATGAATAAATGTACTAAAAAATTAATCGAAGTCATTAACTATGACAAAATTAATCAAACTATTCAAGCTCATCAAAGTAATCATAGAAGGATCGAAGAAACAGTAAAGCGAATAACCAATATGTACTATTGGCCCAATCAACAAAAATCTATTCAAACTTTTATAAACGATTGTAAAACCTGTCAATTAACAAAATATGACAGGAGACCACTTAGATTAGAATTCAATATTACACCTACTACTGTTAAACCATTTCAAATTGTACATGTTGACAACATATCTTTAGAAAACTGTAGGTTTTTGACAATCGTAGATTTTTTTTCTAAATATGGTCAAGCATACCAGCTTAATTCGTCACAAAGGATTAAAGTAGTTAATAATCTTGTTTAAGTATTTTACCCACCATTGTATACCGGAACAAATCATTTCCGATAATGGATTAGAATTTAAAAATTCAGTTGTAAAAGAACTACTAGAAACCCGTAGAATAAAAATTCACTTTATTAGTTCACAACAACGTGAATCAAACAGTATGATTGAGCGTTTCCACTCAACCTTAAAAAACTTAAATTGTATCAAAACTTAAACACAGATATAATAATAATAATAATAATAAATAAATCTTTATTTCTGACCTCAAAACAATTACAACAACAAAAGGAAAAAGTTATAAGTAAAGCAAACAAAGTTCGTGAAAACTTGAGAAAATTACAATTCCAACAAGAGTATTTGTCAATAATAAACAAAAGCGAAGCAAAACGTATAATAAATTCAAACCTGAAGTTGTTAAAAGCGTTAACCCCAATCTAAAAACAGCTAAAATTAATCCAACTCTCATAATACTGTTAATAAAATACACATTTCGAATATTAAAAGACCGAAGTGTAAAACATCACCGAAAATTTAGGCGTTCTACCCATAAACCTGGGATCCGCCAAACTTCAAAGAACGGACCACACGTTCGTCCATTATTATGGTTTAGAACTGCTATATGTAGAATATAAAAATCTCAATATTCAATATTGAAATAGTTACTACAACGCTCAACAGATGGCGCAGCGATACGGGGAGCTTCAATCACAGATATTTTTCTAACTTAACAAGCCGAGTAAAACACGTCAGTGTCGACTATCAAGGAAGCCGTGTGTCAGAGCAGCGAAATTGATTCACTATCCAATAGATGGCCACTGTCAAATGTCACTTGACAATGTCGCCAATATTACGCTCAAAAATCCCTAGATTGCAATGCAATATTTTTAGTATCCGAAATTTAGAATTTCTATAAAATCGGTAACTCAAAGTTGCGCTCGTCGTGCCCCAAACTCACACGTGCTTCAATGGGCCCTCTTATGAAACTCGTATAATAATATATTATTAGTTCATTATTTCATATGTAATTGCTTTAACTTAGCGTAAATATTTTTAACAAAAGCTTTTCGGCCTCGTTTTTGGCACTACATATTCTATTCCTTGTAGACTGAGCAAGTATATACAAGGTTAGTGAAGGATTGTGTGTATAAAATATTTGTTTTGTATAGATTAGAATAGCGGTGTTTTAGTTTGAAAATAATTGCATAAGGGTTTCAAAAGGCAACTTCTTTGTAACTGTTGGTTTCAATTTATGTACTTCCCAATTTGCACGTTAGAATTCTTTTTTAAATATTTACACTAATTTCGAGTAACGATAACAAAGCGTTTGCCTTTTGGAACAAAACAGGGCTTTCACATTTTGCTGGAGAAACCTATAAACACAAACTTATTACAAACCATTCATACAAATCTTTATATACTTACCAATCTGCACGGTAAAATTCTGCTTTATCGATATTCACACAAGGATTTTGTATGAAATGGTTTGTAATACATTTGTGTTTGTAGGTTTCACTAGCTTTTAAAATAGCAGCTATCACGAAAACGTCTACACAGAGCATGTTACTTGAATTTGCCTTCTTCCAGTATTTTCAAATACCGCTACTCTAACCCATATATATAATACACATATATTGCTAGTAGGGCCTGGAAACTTCAGAAAACATTACGGCGCCGACATAGTATCACTTGGAGTATAACGCGTCTCGTGCGCATGCGTGGGAATTCGAACTCCGCCTTTAGAAGCGAATTTTAAACTTGACTACTTCCCCATTGGGCGGACGACGCCGCCGCGCTTGCGCACAGCTCACCGTATACATGAAGGAGTTGGTTGTGTGTCTCACTTCATCGGTGAGTTTCCCACTCATAGCCGCTAGCAATATAGTAAGTATTAGATATATGCTCTAACCTATGAAAATCTGGTGTGATACACTCACACAACTTCCTTTTACAGTGATCTTATAATTAGTTAAATATTTAATTTTTAATTTTTAAGCATTTGTCAAAAATTTTCAAAAATTACGAATTCTACAAAAACAGTACAAAATAGAGCGTTAGTTGAAGAGACAAATTTTCTCTAAAATCTTAAGCTGAATTCAAAAATGTAATAATATACCGGGTGTTCTATTTAAAATAGGAGTTAATAAAAAAAAATAGAAAAAAAAACAAAAGAAACCCACTTTAGAAGTATTCAACTGGAAAATCAACTATCTCACGTTAATGCACATTAAAAATGTAATAAAAATGTAAAGTTTGAAAAAAATCGTTAGAGCCGTTTTTGAAAAAATCGAAAAAAACTAAAAAATCACAAGAGTAAACACCTACTTCCGGTTATGCGATTTTTTTAAAAAGCTTGCTGTCTCATCTACATAGTACACAAGACTTATATATGAAGTTTCAACGCCATACCTCTTTTCGTTTTTGAGATATTCTGTTCACAGACAGACAGACACACAGACACACAGACAGACAGACACACAGACCAATGAAAAAAAATATGTTTTTTGGGATCAGGGGATTCTAAAACGTGAAGATCTGTTGAAAACTCAATTTCGAATTTTTGGGGTGAATCCAATACTTCCTTTACGGTAAAAGGAAGTAAAAATGAACATTTTATGCACACAATAGTTTGGTGACCACGAGCCTCAGGCAATTGTCATAAAGCCACAGGTGTGAAAAGTGCTTTTCACACATGTTGTACAGGGCGTTTCCTCAAATTTGACAGCTTCTAGCGACTTTGTTATTCCAGATAGAAAAAAATTGTAGGGTATCATCCAAACCGTCTGAATTTGCTACTTAAAGAAACAATTGAGCATCACGGGTGAACTTTTTGACTTATTGTATACTTTTTTAATGGAACGCCCTATATATTATGTGTTTATTGGATGGCGCTTAAAATTCTCTTTTCAAAAATTTATAAGTTGCCCATAATTACTTCATCCATTGTTGAAATATCCGCTATTAAGGACTCAAAATATTACTAATTTACTATATGAAATGAATCACAGTATTAGTAATATTTTGATTCTTTAATAGCGGATATTTCAACAATGGATGAAGTATTTATAGGCAACTTATATATTTTTGAAAAGAGAATTTTAAGCGCTATCCAATAAACACATAATATATAGGGTGTTCCATTAAAAAAAAGTATACAATAAGTCAAAAAGTTCAACCGTGATACTCAATTGTTTCTTTAAGTAGCAAATTTGGAGGGTTTGGATGATACCCTACAATTTTTATCTGAACATTTTTTTTCTATCTAGAATAATAAAGTCGCTAGAAGCTGTCAAAATTTGAGGAAACACCCTGTACAGTATACTTTTTCTCCGTCTGCAAGCTTCTGCAGACTTCAAATATATGCGTGAATTGATGAAGCCTGCGACATCAATATCGTATGCTGTTAGAAATGTACGATTTTCAGAGTTAATTAGGAGTGCTTTTTTTGGCTAGTTTCAGAGCAGTCGTAGAAAAAAAAATATTTACAGCAACTAATTACGTACGAAATAATCACAGAACAAACGTTTTACTCTGTAAATGTGCACCAAGCACGTTGATTCTTGAACAACACAAATGCTTAGAGACGGTTTTATCCCGTATCGCTGAATATAAATAAAGATACATGCACTGTCGCGTGCAAAACTGCTTTGCATTTTCACGGGATAATTTTGTAAGGTTAATTACATCACGCAAGATTTTAACCAATGCTGCACGACTGTAGTCACGTGATAATTTTAATATTATTCTGCAATTTGTATATTTAATTAAACTGTCAGGATTATACTATGCATGCTTCTATTTAAATAATATAGTCGGTACAACAAATAGTTTTAACTTATACTACTTTTGGCAACAAAGAAATTAAAGTAGATACCTCTATTGCTGTTATATGTTAGAAAACATGAATTTGCAAATAATGTGCCCTCGAAAGAAAAAGTAATAATAACAGAAGAAACAAATATACAGCAATTATTATGTAACATTTAGAAAAATATTGTTATATCAGCACAAAAAATCATGTAGCATATCTGTTTTTTGTATGATTAACTTGATAAGAGGCTTCCACGAATGGGGCCCCCAATTAATCCACTGCGAATTCCGGTTCAATGGGATTGCCGGGAACTGCCACTTAATAACCCTAACTTGGGTTCAGTTAGTTGTTGGAGTGAAACAAGACTTAACAAGCACGAGTATATTGAGTAACAACGATTACAAACGTCACTGATGGACCGATGGTTTTTTACAAAAGCTTCAACTGTTGTGACACGCTTGGATTGGCCACGCGAAAATAGCGAATTGCGCGTAACCGTAACACAAAACAACCTGGAAACGTCTTTACCAGGGAGTTAGACCGAAACGCAAACTAGCACAAAGCATAGCTGAACTTGCTTCCTCGAGGTTCTGAATCTAACTAACTCTGAATTTACAACGAGCCGAACTCGCAAATTCATCAAGGAGGGACAAGCTCAAACACTATTGGCTGAGGCGATCCTGCGTAGCCAATCGGAGCGTCGCACGTAGGAATAAATACTTATTCTAAGAATCTTAATGCTAAGCTCTCTCAATGAGGCAATTGAACGAAATCCATAAACCCATGATTCCCAAATATGCTAAGTCGGCTTAAGTTCTAGTAGAAAATGTATCCATCCGCTTGAAAGCCATTAAGGGAAGCTTACAAATTCCTTTCCAATATTAACAGAGGCAAACAAATACGGCAAGATGCAAATTTGACTTTACCACGACCTTTGAATGAGATAGAACAGTTATGACTTGAATTACATGATTAATTATAATCAAAAAGGTTTTGATGCACGCATCTGTGTGAATCAAACAATATCAAAGGAAAAAAAAGTAAACAAAAAAATTTAAAGGATACCTACAAAATTAAATGAGTATAAAGAACTGAGGAAAAAAGATTAAAGAGATGGTTAAAGCACAAAATATTTGGTGATGTCTCACACTTTTCTATAACACAAAAAATGAAATTTTAACAAAAAAAAAAAACAAATTATGGAATGGTGCAGGGTATATTTTTTTAAGTTACTACTAAACAACACAGAAGAACAAACAAAAGATGAAATAGAAGTTAATATACTGTTGTGAAAAAATGTAGAACCCCTAGACAATAGCACGCTATATGAAATTGAATTGAAATGAATAGAAAACACAATAAAAACGGTAAAACCACAAAGCTAGCAGGAATGACAAAAATATTTTGGGAAGTTTGTTAGAAAACACGGAAAAAGGCGGACGTACCAGATGTTGGCTTCACACCTAACGCTAGATGAGTTTACCGCAGTTGAATTCAACTTTGTAATTTTCTTCAATCAAGAATTATAACTAAGTTTTAATATTTTTCTTTTTTCTACGATCGTGTCAAAATGACAATTTTTTGCACTGTTTCTAGTGTCAAAAGCGACGTTTGTAGCACTCTTAATATTAGCGCCCAAAATACGTCTTAATTCATACGTTGCCGTTGGAGACGTAAATTTTAATGTCAACATAACCTAGAATATCTAACACAATGTGACGGAAAATGTGTCACCGAACTAAGTTTTTATATTTCTGTTACGATCGTAGAAAAAATAGCGTATGATACACATGTATAAGAGCCATAAAAGCACTAGCGACGTTAAAACTCGTCGCACGTGCTTTAAAGGCGTACTTATACACTTGTATCATAATATACTATTTTTGTCGATTAGGTAAATATGCAAAATTATAACATTGTTATAAAAATTTGCATATACTACAGGGTGTTATGAAAGTCCACGTAATAATTTTAATCAATGATAGAGCTCACCAAACTGAACAACTTTTCTATGTATCGTTTTTCTTATAATCGTCTTATTTTTTCATCACTTGTCTTCCCTAAATTTGACAAGCCGCTCGGTAAGCAAGTGTACGTTAAACATGAATGACACAAGTATACTAAAACTGCAAAGTTTTTGCACAAGAAAATATTTGGCCAATAACTTACCTAACTCAAGTGACCAGATGTTAACTAAAGGTTTTATCAGTACTTGTGCAGTTTTTGTTAGTTTGCATTTCAAAGATAGGTTTTTGTGTTTTGTGTCAATAAATAAAAACATCATTCCAGAGTGGGTTACATTTTTAGAGTAAAACTGTTTTGAATTTTAACTCTGTTTTGGAGGCGTTTCCGAAATAATGATAAATAAAAAAGTTGTTTAGTTTCATGAGTTCTCTGCGGTTCTCAGTCACTAAATTTATTACATGGACTTCCATCACACCCTGTAAATTTTTTTGAAGTTTTGTACAAATCTGGCCCGAATTGATGGCCGACATTGTACAGAATAGAAATAACTGCATGCAAAGTGATGATAGCATTTTTCAAGGGTTAGTCGTTCAGCAAATTTCATATTAAAAAAAAAACTTAATACGTTTTGATAAGAATATCAGCACTGAAATTTAAGGCCCTGAACACACGGGATTCCGTTTCCCAGATTCGGTATGCGGGATACAGAATCTGAGTCTGTTCAAACACGGCGACTGAATCTCAGACGCGGGCTTTCAGTCACTTGCAGTGCCGTGCTGTTATGGACCTAGCATTGCTGTTCTTTGTTTCTGTCGAATTAGTCTAGAAGTGCTGTATTTAAAGTCAGGGATTGGGCTCTACAAAGCTAATAAATTTTTCATTGTCAAATAATGTACATTCTATGATCGTTGTATAGTAAGGAACGCCTTGCTTATTCGATTTAAATAGAAGTTGAAGAAAATCTGCTACGCCTATGACATGATATCATATGTTCTGGCTGGCAAAAGTAGCCGAGTGCAGGCCGTGGTACACGTGGACTCATATCCTCTATATGCTCCAATGGTAAATCGGTATCCGAGATACAGAATGTGTCGCCGGCGGCCGATTTTCCTTATCTCTCCATTTCGGCCGCCGGCTACAAATTCTGTATCTCGGATACCGATTTACCATTGGAGCATATAGAGGATATGAGTCCACGTGTACCACGGCCTGGACACGCCTACTTTTGCCAGCCAGAACATATGATATCATATCATAGGCGTAGCAAATTTTCTGCAACTTCTATTTAAATCGAATAAGCAAGGCGTTCCTTACTATACAACGATCATAGAGCGTACATTATTTGACAATGAAAAGTTTATTAGCTTTGTAGAGCCCAATCCCTGACTTTAAATACAGCACTTCTAGACTAATTCGACAGAAACAAAGAACAGCAATGCTAGGTCCATAACAGCACGGCACTGCAAGTGACTGAAGACCCGCGTCTGAGATTCAGTCGCCGTGTCTGAACAGACTCAGATTCTATATCCCGCATACCGAATCCGGGAAACGGAATCCCGTGTGTTCAGGGCCTTAGTGTAGTAAATAAATATAAAATATGAGATTATGTAAACATTTCAATGTGTAATCTAATCATATACCCTAGAAAATTCACTTTTAATCTACATTTTAACTACAGAAATGCTTTTTAAAATTGGGTAACCAACAGCACAACCTAAAACATTCCTTTTGAACTGTTAAATTTTAATATGTAATCAACTAAATTACAACATAACAATGGGATACATACCCTATCTCTTTCCCTTGTTGCAACCGTGTCCAAATACCGTTTGGTCCCCTGTAGTCTGGAATTCTAGCCGCGGTGCTAATGCCTGCTCCAGTGTAAACAACCAAATGCTGCGACTGTGCAATAGCCTGCGCAAGAACTTGGCACTTTTGTTTCATCAAATCCAATGGTTCCTCAAACTCTTCCAGCCTCCGCTTGGCTTCTTCCCGCTTCTTCCACCGCAGCTGCACTTCTTCAACAGCCTCCGAGCACTGCTGCAACATCTGCTCTTCCTCCAGCGACCGCTGGTCCTCAGCCTTCTGCAAAATCAGAGAGACTCTCTTGATGGAGGCGTTTCGCTCCTCCTTGGCGCACAGCTTCTTGGACTTCATTGTGTTCCTCCTGGGGAACCTGCAGCCAGCAGCAGCAGTTTCAATGTCTATGTCCATGCTGGTCTCGTCCGCGGTGTCCGGAGTGGTTACTTCCATTTTCAATTTGCCTGTCTCTAATAATATACTACGATTTAGACCGGGGAGCACCTCGAATCCGCATAACAGTACCCTCGTAATCACATCATAACATGTAATGCTTGTACGTAAATACGGAAAAAAACGTAGGGATTTCGGTGCAGTTTTAGTGATTTTTTGTCTCCCACCATGTCGTTGGCGGACGTGCTGCGGAATTGCCGAATGGAGGATTTGTGAGGGTTAGAATTGCTTTTTGGAAACTCGTGAGGTAAATTTTTATTAATAACTTTTCCTGTGTTGTATAGCAGCTAATCCTAGTGCTTACTTAATCCAAATGTCTGATGGAACAACCGAGCAGTTAAAAAAATTCATATTTTCGTCGAAGTACAACTGTCAAGGTCAGATCCAGGAGGAGAATTTGGAAGTTATCATTCCAGAGGTATTTTCTTTGATTTTCAAAATCCTTTTCTCTTTTCTCTCTGGTGGTAGCTGTAACTATATTTGTACTGTCGTAACGTTTTCACAATCGGGCTGTACTTTCTTGAGATTTTGTTAATGCATAAATAGGCTCGGGGTAGTGTGATTTACCAAGTAATTATTAACAGAATTAGTAGTGCATACTTTATGTACAACTGCTACGAAGTTACAACCGTGAAGTGTTGCATATTCGTAACTACTTTGCTTTTTCTGTCAGCGTTCCGTTGAAAAATTACCTATATTTGTTCATATACAAAAGTAACTAAGGTCTGCACATTACCCTTTTGCTGTGACGTAACAATTTTCTCTATTTAACTACAAGCAACTGGACGAAACAAAAAATCTGCAGTTTTTGGTCAGGTCCGCTTTAATTTTGGCTTGTTTGATAATGCTGTCAATGTGACATTTGTCCAAAATGACAGTTAAATAACGAGCAAGCCCAAAATCTTATTTTAAGCGTTAGGGAAAACGTCGGATTACATAGGTCAAGAATGTCTTGGTTTGAATAATGTGCTTAAATGAACATCCCTTACATTAAAGGTTAGGTATATGTCAAATTCTTTCGATAGTCGACTACCCACGACCTAAATGATCTTTTTGAATTTCAATGCAATATAAGACATACGTTTTATACGCTATGTTTTGTTATTTCTGACATCACAGAAAAAGGGTACTGTGTAGACTTTACTCTCCGTTAGCCTTGGCCGATGTATATTTAGCTATATTAACACTTACTGGCAATTTTGTGCTGGTGACTAATTGATTAGCAATTAAGATTCTGTTATTAATGCTTGTTATTCTAACAGTTAACGATTTGCTTATTCAATTTGATGCACAACACAGTTTTTGTTGTCATAGTTTGTTCTTTATTTTCACTTTTTATAGCAATGCCCTACAACTTGGTGTATTTGGAATTTCGTATAAATTAATTATTAGTTACGGTTATACATAAATTGGTGACAATGTGGACTAGATATGATCTATAGTTTAGAAGTTTGTAGGGTTCTTGTAATGACCTCATTAGTATCATGTGATTAAATTATTGTGACATAATTCAGCAATGTTATGACGTTTTGTAAATTTTACGTTAGGTATGTTACCTTTATGAATATGTGAAACTGAGTATAATTTTAATGCGGTATATTTAAACAAGTAGACAACGTACTTGGACATTAAATATGAGTATATTTATTATAAAATTTACTAGATAAGTAACGCATACTCTTTTACTTTTACCAGTTTAGGTATACATCATGATTTTGTCAAGAGTGTAAAATGGTTCCATTCTGGAAGATCTGTGTCTCGTCCAAGAAAACAAACCCTCTCATTTTATATATAAATAGGATTTTAGAAAATGAATTGTTTTAATTCCATCAGATTTGATTGAGGATTGCCTTTTTTCAATTTAAACTCTATATTTCATAGTACAGTATGTAGACTTGTGAACCTTTAAAAATGTTCTCCGTTCACAAAGGCTTTTAATAATTTTGTACTGTTCTAAAATTTCATTCTTTTTTAATTTTCTTTTACAAAGGAGGTATTAGATTCACCCTAAAAATTTGAATTTGAGTTTTTAACAGATCTTCACGTTTTTGTGTTCTCTGAACCCAAAAAATATGTTTTTGTTCATTGGTCTGCCTGTTAGTCTGTGTCTGTCTGTCTGTGCGTGAACAGAATATTTCAAAAACGAAAAGAGGTATGGCGTTGAAACGTCATATATAAGTTTTGTGTACTACTATGTAGATGCGACAGCAAGCTTTTGAAGAAAATCGCATAACTGGAAGTAGGTGGTTTACTCTTGTGATTTTTCAGTTTTTTTGAATTTTTCAAAAGCTGCTCTGTAACGATTTTTTTTAACTTTACATTTTTAATGTGTATTGATGTGAGATATGTGATTTTCAAGTTTTTTCTTTTTTTTGGTTAACTCCTATTTTAAATAGAACTCCCAGTATATTATTACTTTTCAACTAACTTTCTATTTTGTACGGTTTCTGTAGAATTGGTGATTTTTGAAAATTTTTGACAAATGCTTAAAAGTTAGAATCAACATTTTTGGCTAATTATAAGATCACTGTAAAAGGAAGGTGTGTGCGTGTATCACACCAGATTTTGTAGCATTCAAAAACTAAATAATATTCCTTTGAAAAATTAAAAATATACATTCTGTATACAGTGTGTCCAAGATAAGGAGGGCCAGTATGGGGATCTCGGTAATGGTAAGAGATACAAATTTGGTTAAATGGGAAGAAAGTTGCGCAATTAAAGGACTAAAAAAATGACGTCTAGAAATCCTTGATATGATTTTTCGTTTTTGAGATATCTCAAAAAAACCGAATTTTTGGATTTTCTTTTTTATTTTTTTCTGGCGTTAATATTAAAGTTAGAGCGAAACTGATTAAACTTCTTTATAGCAACTTTTAGTGGACTTAATGATTACGTTATCAATTTGTTTATCCGACGTTTCGTCTTCGAGAAACCATTATCAACTTCATTTTTTTAAATACGGTCCTGGTTTTTTTATGCCAAATTTACAAAGCCCTTGTTACTCTGAATTCAACAATGTACCACATATTATGATTTAATTACGTTTCGAGCTTTTTTCTGATCATCATCAGAAAATTTTTTAGATACGGACCTGCATTTATCATAATTTTGTAAAAATAAGTTCATACAGTAAGATAGGCGTTTTTAGATGCCGTTAAAATATTAAAATGCACATCATAATGTCATAATTCTGATACATTAATTTAATAAGCAACCAATAACTATTAACAATAAACAAGTAAATGAACAAAAGATAGGCAGAAAGAATGAGAAAACGAGCCTTGAAACAATGTAATAGGTATTTAACGTTTTGAAATAGAAGAAGAACTTAGAAGATTGGTTCTTGAAGCCTTTCAAAGTATAACGCCAGTATTGCTGAATAATGTTTTAGATTCTACAGTTAGATGTTATTTATGCATGGAGAATGATGGCAACCTTTTTGAATACCTTCTGTAAATTTAATACCTATTAAATGGTTTCGATGTTCGTTTTGTTATTCTTTCTGTCTATCTTTTGTTCATTTCTTTTTTGTTTATTGTTAATAGTTATTGGTTACTTATTAAATTAATGTATCAGAATTATGACATTATGATGTGCATTTTAATATTTTAACGGCATCTAAAAACGCCTATCTTACTGTATGAACTTATTTTTACAAAATTATGAGAAATGCAGGTCCGTATCTAAAAAATTTTCTGATGATGATCAGAAAAAAGCTCGAAACGTAATTAAACCATAACATGTGGTACATTGTTGAATTCAGAGTAACAAGGGCTTTGCAAATTTGGCATCAAAAAACCAGGACCGTATTTAAAAAAATGAAGTTGATGATGGTTTCTCGAAGAAGAAACGTCGGATCAACAAATTGATAACGTAATCATTAAGTCCACTAAAAGTTGCTATAAAGAAGTTTAATCAGTTTCGCTCTAGCTTTAATATTAACGCCAGCAAAAAATAAAAAAGAAAATCCAAAAATTCGGTTTTTTTGAGATAATTCAAAAACGAAAAATCATATCAAGGATTTCTAGACGTCATTTTTTTAGTCCTTTAATTGCGCAACTTTCTTCCCATTTAACCAAATTTGTATCTCTTATCATTACCGAGATCCCCATACTGGCCCTCCTTATCTTGGACACACTGTATAACATTGCAAATAGCACCTTCATCAAAATTGTGAATATTAGTAACACATTTGGGAGCCGGGCTCCATAGCTCAGTGGTTAAGCATTCTGGCTACTGATCTAAGGGTCGAGAGTTTGATCCCCGATCCTGGTTAGGTTAAAAAAAAAATCTGGTGTGATACACGCACACAACTTCCTTTTACAGTGATCTTATAATTAGCCAAAAATTTGATTTTGAATATTTAACATTTATCAAAAATTTTACATATTCTACAAAAATGGTACAAAATAGAGCGTTAGTTCAAGAGACAAATTTTCTCTAGAATTTTAATCTGAATTCAAAAATGTAATAAAAATGTAAAGTTTGAAAAAAATTGTTGCAGCCGTTTTTGAAAAAATCGAAAAAAAACTGAAAAACCACAAGAGTAGACACCATACTTCCGGTTATGCGACTTTGTTCAAAAGCTGGCTGTCACATCTAGATAGTAGGGATGTCGGCGGGTACTCGGGTCGACCCGAGTAATAGTCAACCCGGGTATATTTTCAGGACCCGGGTACTCGACTAGTAAATTATGTAATTTCTAGAAAGTCAGTCTTTTTCGGAGAAGATGATAAAAACTTAAAAACAATAGGAATACACTCTAGAAAAACAACCATTCAGTAATAACCGGAATCACTACATCCCATATCACATAATGTTTCTTGTTTGATATAATAAATCCGCTTCAAGGAAATATTCAACCCGTCAATAGTACCATTAAATCGGGACGGGGATGGGATGGGATGGGATTACAGGAAATAATTAGTCATTGCGCTAGGACACGAAGCGTTTAACTAAATGTATATAGCTACAGTTTCTGTTTAGTTTAGTTTTAGTTTAGTTTAGTTTTGATTTATTTCTGAATTATTACTGTTTGTTTTGTATAACCCTATGTCCCTCGTGGGGAATAATGGGCACTAATAATAATAATAAAAAATTAGTCATTATTTAATACACATATACCGAACCTTGCGCGTACGAAGTTTCGGATAAAAGTCACGTACTTGAATCTGTTAGCACTTGAAAGTGTGAAAATATTTACAAATAACAGACGACTTGCAGTTTGAATTGGGGAGTAGGTACTATTTCAATTTAGTTCAGTTTAAAACTCACAGTGTAAAGAAAGAGATTAGTAATAATAATAATAATAAAATCGTTTTTATTTCCAAATACATATACAAATACACGTATTCGAACATTTTCAGTGTGGAAGGCGAAGTTTAGCTGAAGCTATCCTTACACTTAACCTTCTAAACTGATTACATATATGTAGGTGTGATATTTAGACATCTGCAAGATATACGACTATAACACAGCCATTATTATTATATATTGTTTGAATATAATTATTGATTTATTTGGGATATTATAAAGAAATTTATTGTATAATCAATAATTATATTCAAAAAAGATTTAAGAAGTATTCTCCTTCAAGACAATATGTGATGGGCTAATTTGTAGCTAATTGTAGCTACCTCAGATGTTTGGATGTACGCTAACATTTTTGTTATATATTTCGGGTATCGTAAGGTACCCGGGTACTGTTTTTGGGTACCCGGGTTTGATTTTAGACCGGGTACCACATCCCTCTAGATAGTACACAAAACTTATATATAAAGTTTCAACGCTATACTTCTTTTCGTTTTTGAGATATTCTGTTCACGCACAGTCAGACCATTGAACAAAAACATGTTTTTTGGGTTTAGGGGACTCGAAAACGTCAAGATCTGTTGAAAACTCAATTTCGAATTATTTGGGTGAATCCAATACAGTAAAACCCGCTAAAACGGAAACTGGTGCGTTCATGTAAAATTTCTGTTTTGTCAGGTTTGACTTAAAAATTTATACGCCTGTGAAACAAACTGCTTCAATGTCAACACTGATCAAATGATAATAAAAGACGTACACAAATTTATTAGGAAAATCAAACTTACATTATTGCATATCAATCAGTGCATTTAAAAAAAAATCTGTTATGGCACTTTGCTTACAATTTTTTATTTTACTGTTTATAGCCCGTTTTTCCAATTCAATCCTTAAATTAAAAGTTTTCATGAAACACTCACTTTTGTTTTCCATACCTGATTAGAAAATTTCAACGTGTTTTAGATAATTTATAGCTTCACCAAAATCTTAAACGATTGATTCTTGTATTACGTTGTCCGCATTTTCATTATCTTGTTCTTGAGATGATGTCGCTGCCCGTACCAATTGCACAGCATCCACAATAGGACCAGAGTGTTCTATAGAAAGGCAATTTTCAAAATTCAAAAATTCTTCGTCAATTTCAATTACTTTTGATTATTGCAACAACGTCCGTAATTTGCTTAATGGAATGTTGTCTGAATCGTCATAGTATTGGGCCACGTTTGCTTTTTTAAACCCCGCTTTTACAAAGCATTTTTTTTATTGTGTCGGGTAAAATATCTTTCACCGCTTTTCCTATCCACATTACTGCATCGAAAACTGTGACAGATCTTATCACTTCTGTAATGCTTTTAGCGTCGTCATATTGGTTCATTAATGTTTGCAATAGATATTTTCTGTAATGGCATTTTAAATTTTGAATTATGCCTTGATCTAAGGGCTGCGTAACAGAAGTACTATTCGGCGGCAAAAAACAATTAGGCAATTCAACTTTTGGGTGACATCCTGCGTTATCTAAAAATAAAATGACTTTCCTTTTCTGTCATTTCATTTTATTGTTAAATTTCATTAAAAATACTTCCATTAGTCTTGAAGTCATCCACGCTTTCGAATTCGCTTGCCAAATAACCGGTAACGTAGATGTTTTGATGTTTTTAAAACATTGTGGTTTTTCTGCTTTACCAATAACTAACGATTTTTCAACTTCACCTGCCATAATTACAGCACAACAAAAGTGTGAGACGTTCTTTGGCATTTTTTCCGCCCACGCAAGCATTCGCCTTAACGGCAAAGGTTTTACTGGGGATAGTCCGAAAAAATATTCCCTTTTCATCACAATTGTGGATGTCTTCCAACTTATAATCCTTAATTAGATCTGAAATCTTTTTATTCCAATCATTAACAACATTTTCGTCAACATCTTTAGCTTCACCGTTTATTTGTCTCCACATAATTTGATGTCGTTTTTTAAAACTTTCCAACCAGCCATTGGAAGCTTTAAATTCGGGTTTAGTATCATAAATTTGTATACATTCGGGCGGGACAAAAAAAATATTCCGTTATATGGGGGTTTCCGTTATATACAGGTTCCGCAATGGCAGGTTTTACTGTACTTCCTATATCGTAAAAGGAAGTAAAAATGTTAATGAAAACCTCTACAGAATGCCATCATTCGGAAGTGATGTAAAGCCGTGGGTCCCATGTCAGTATTAGTTAGTATTAGTTGTGGGGAGAATGATGTCAAGCAAGTAGGCCGTCGTAGGCCCTTTTTGCCAATCCCGTGGACAAGGCCTAGGCATGCAGAGTACCAGGTACCTTAGTCCTACTTAGAATTTTTCCGACACTAAGGAGTTCCAACTCTAGCAAGGGATCTTCTACATGCTACAGATTGTAGTAACATGGGAACCACGGCTTTACATCACTTCCGAATGATGGCATTCTGTAGAGGTTTTCATCCGCATTTTTAATTTTTTTTTAAATGCACTGGGATCGGGGATCGAACTCTCGACCCTTAGATCAGTAGGCAGAATTAGTGATGTGGGTCGGGTAAATACCCAGTGGGTAGGGTATTTATAAATGGGTATTTACCTGGGTATTTACCCCTACCTCGGGTAAATACCTAAAAACTGGGTATTTATAATATCTAGAAAGCTAAGCTAACTTTACTCACATAATCTTATCTTAATAAATAAACTACATATACAGGAACTGGAATATTTTATGTAAAGTAACAAGATTAACTTTATAATATTTGTAAATAAGTCTATAAATACTCGCTTAAATACCCATTCTGGGTATTTATCCGGGTAAATACCCCGGGTATTTACCCATAAAAATAAATACCCGGGTAATTTACATCACTAGGCAGAATGCTTAATCACTGAGCTATGGAGCCCGGCTGGGTCCCATGTAGGGTTGTCAGATTCATAACCAACGTTTCCGGGACAATTGGGGGTGGGGGGGTATGTAAATGTATATATATTTTTACTCCTACCATGTTGTAAAATAAATTTTCCTGAAACGGCCAAGAAAGCAGGTCATGTCAAGACTCAGTTTGATCTTGAAAGTGTCACTTTGCAGGACTAGTCACTTTTGAGCTTTTTGCAAGACTAGTAATTTTTACTTAGGTGACCGGTCACCTTCACCGTGTGCCTTGATGTGATAGAATTTTATTTTAAAGAGTGATTTCAGAAAAAAATTAATACATTACACAGCATGAAAGTGTATATGCTTGAGTCGGAGGCTTTGAAGACCTTTGCGTCCTCGTATTCTTCAACAAGCCTCCTCATCTGCAAAGTATCACTTTCATGCCTTGTAATGTAATATACTATTATATTCATAAACAAAAAAAATTTTGTGTACATGCGCATTGCATATCACTACGCACTACTACTACCACGTAACCAAGTACCAATACTATAACTACCACTTAGACTTTTTTTTATTTCGACAATTTTATAAGTGTTTCCTTCAGGCCCGTTTAAAAATGTTGAAAATTTTGTGCAAGGCTCTTGATAGTTAATCCGAGTTAGTAACTCGGCTTTTATTAGATTAAAAGACATGCAATTCTTTCTTTTGTCCAAAGATTATTTAGCAGGATAAATATTCGTTTGCAAATCGCATTGCTGACTGGTATCGACAGGACAAATGAAACAATTTTTTTGAAATTGTTAACATTTTGGTTCTTTTTTAAACAAATAAACTCAAATTTTATTGTTTGGCATATCTTTTGGAAGGGTATCAAATACAGTCTTAATACATACAAAGGCGGAATAAAGTGAGTCAAAATCAATAACTCCTTCAATTTTTAAAAATGCTGAAAATTCAGATACCAAGATAGAAGTAGTTCTTGTAGTTTAAGAGACAAGAAACTAAATTTTTTGTAAAATAACTGAACTAAAGTCATATCTTTCTTCCAAGTATGTAATAGATCTCTGCAGAAATTTGTGTATATATTTTTTTTTCACTTAGAATTTTACTTCCGAAACAATTATCATCCAAGCGGGATTTTAGTTGGTTCAAGAGATGTTGCATTACATTATCGATTTCTAAAACGGTACAACTTACAGTTTCTGATTGTAATATTACTTTACTAAACTCTGGCAACAGGTTTTGTAAAAATTAAAGATAGCACTCGTTTAACTATAAACCAATCTATCTACTACTGGCATAAGAAATAGCCATCTAGTAGAAACATGATGCAGAAGTTCTTTGTATTCAATTTTTGCAAATTCAAAGCAGTCCTGATTTCACACAATTATTAACAACGTGGCAGTTGCAATTTGCTTTAAAAACATGTCCATTCTCCGCTTTTAACTTTTGGTACACAGAATTAAATTGTCCATAGTTCACAGATGCATTATTTGCACTATATGCACTAATTTGACTTATTTTCAAGTCGCAAGCAGTAGTGATTTTCTGTAAACACTGAAAAATATCAATAGATGTCAGAATCTTCATAAAAATCTAAGAATTTTCAACAAATTTCGCATTTTTCATTAAAATATGAACAGCATATGGAAATGTTTTAATGTTGTCAACATTTGACGCATCTGAACTAATAGCAAAATAATCTACCCTTTCTATATCTGAAACTACTTTCTCTTGCGAAAATCGACCTAAAACACTTCTTGTAATAGCTACTGATATAGTGCGCCCACTAGCCATTTTGGAGGCTATTTAGCTGTCTGGAAAAAGTTTGTGCACGTTTTTTGCAAAGCAATCCAAACTATTGTAGCTTAAAGCACGTGTAATTTTAGGAAAAACAATTGCTTTTTCGCTTTTGGTGATTTGACTTTTTTCCTTGGAAGCTTTGGATATGAAAAAGCCACAGACACATTGCGACATCTTCCTTGCTGATTCCATTTTTTTGTGTTGTGCTGATGTTGAGTGAAGCGAGGCAAAGATGTCAAGGCAGTATAATTTCAGCAAACAGAAATAGAAATACAATTAAAATGCACACATAAAATATCACACGGCAAACCAAATCAGAATATCACAAACTATATCACAGCAGTAAGCGTCTTAAGAAATCTCACCAGAATTATGGTACATAATTTAAATAATCATTAAAGCGTAAACGAAATATTAACGTGGCTCAAATAAATAGGTTAAAGTAAATCAATATGCATAATCAAGTCACAGAATGACTAACTAAATGGCTAAATGCAAAACCAAGTCAATAGCACAATGGCTATAACACATTTATTACAGCTTAAATTTGGAATTACTAGGTGAATTTGACCAATTACCCACTATGCCAGAGCAGTCTTATTGTTTACCTTAATTTGCAATATCGCTCTCAGAGAACCCAAGATCTTGTTTCTTCCTAAAGTGCTTTGTAAACTGATATGTGACTATGGTTTATTCCTAAACGATGTCAAAATGTTGCACACTAATATTACGCAAAATTACTTGCAAATGCGGGGTTAACCGGAGGTTTGATTCAACCCAAATCTGTCACAAACGTGACGTGAAGTCCGAGAACGGATTAATTTCGTCATGCAAAAGTCGTATAAAGTTCGATAATATGATCATATTATCACTTGGACGAGGCGTGAGGCGCAACCATCCTAATAACTTTTAACCTAAAAACTAATGACAATGAACCACCGCAACAAAATCATTAAAAACCAATATTTAAACTGCCTCAAAAAGGTGTTAATACGCTTAAAATACAGACTACGAGCATTCTAACAGGCGAGATGCCTGTGAAGAAACCCAATTAAGGTACATTTCAAAACTTAGTCTCACAAAGGCAACTATTCTGCAGCAACACAATATGGCGAATGGCCGAAAAAGGCTGATAAGAAGACCAAATTTGAAAATTGGAGGGAGCCTTAAATATGCTACCAGACTAACACCGATGCAACAAGAGAGGCCTAGCCTAACGCAAATTTATTAAGAATATAAATTCTTGGAAATTCAAAGCTTGTAGTAGCGGGTAATATTTAGATTTATCGAAAATAGGGCAGTTCACACTGTGAGCGTTCACTGTATCTGTGTTTAATGAGTTCCACGTATACACAACCCGGTTTGTAATAAAGTTTCGCCGAACGTTGTTGTTGTTTCTTTCTTTTTCTAATTTTTTTGAGTGGCCTCGTAGGTGATTGGTGTTGAAGTGGAAGATGTGTGTGGGTACAGAGTAAAAATTTCCTACTATTTTGAAGGTTTCGATGAGATCACCTCTGAGTCTTCGTTCGTGTAATGTAAGCTTGAAGTGTTTTCGTCTAGATTCATAGAATTCTTCTTTCAAATTTGGAGGTAACTTAGTAATTCTTCTCTGCACTCGCTCCATTTGCTCTATGTTCTTAAAAAAATATGGATTCCACACGCAGTTTGCATATTCCAATTTAGGTCTTATAAAACGATTTGTACAGTATTCGAATCATTTCACATGAATGGTCTTTAAATGCTTTTTTAATAAGGTACGTAAATGAGTTGGCTTTCTTTACTACCGAGCTTATGTGTGGTTCCCACTTCAGGTTGGCAGTTATAGTGACCCCCAGATCCTTTTGCCTGTTAACAGCTTGCATCGGTTGCTTGTTCAAATAGTACTGGTTCCGAGGATTTCTGGGGCCGATACCCAGAACACTGCACTTGGTTTCGTTTAAGGTCATTTTCCAAACCGTTGTCCACTTCTCTATGGTGATGAGATCCTGCATTATTTCTTGTGCTTGCAGAATAGGGTCCCCGAAGATTTTGGTGCCATCTGCGAAGAACACTATATTTGTTTTTATGTCCCTTGCAAGGTCACTGACGTATATTAGGAACAGCAGTGGTCCTAGTACTGAACCTTGTGGCACTCCACTGTGTACTTGGTAGTTATCAGATAGAACTCCGTTTGCTCGTACTCTATAATGACGTCCTTTTAAGAAATGTTCTATCCATTTAAGCAAGTTGCCTCTTACTCCATAATGTTCTAGTTTGAGTAGCAATCTGTTGAAAGGGACTTTATCAAAGACTTTTTCGAAGTCTTAAGTATATGACATTAAAAACAGGTAGGTTTTTGATGGAATTTTGCATTCTGGGACATTAGGTAAAAATTATGGGACATGGGACAGAGCAATGAATTCTGGGACAATCCCGGAAATCCTGGCCACCTGGCAACCCTAGTCCCATGTTACTACGATGTGTAGCATGTAAAAGATCCCTTGCTAGGGTTGGAACTCCTTAGTCTCGGCAAAATTCTAAGTGGAACTAAGGTACCTGGTACTCTGCATGCCTAGACTTTGTCCACGGGGTTGACAAAAAGTGCCTATGAAGGCCTACTTGCTTGACACTAGTCTCCCCACAACAAATACTAACTACTAACAGGTTTAGGATGTGGTTGCTTTTTTGGTGGAGAATTCAAAGGTTGACCAGCTCTAACTAATGTATCTGACACTTAAAATAATTGAATAAACGTTAATATTAATACCAAACATTACTGTGGTCTAGCTTTCGTAACCCAGACCAGAAACGCAACCATATTTTTCAAAAATACCTATTTTTAACAATAAAATTACTATTTTCCCATGTTTTCTGGGTTATTATAGTGATACAATTATGACGTCATAGATCACGTCGCATTGAAATTTTGTTACAGGATCTGTAGCCATACATTTCTTAGATATTTCATTTCATCTCCGCAAATGTAGAAACTAACTGTAATTATTAGTTGCTCTGTCTTCTGTGCAGTGTCAACCATAATTATTTGTATGGGGTTTCACCAAATGCTTAGTTCATACTTATAAAAGTTAAATATACTGTACGGTACTACCGAGAGATAAAAAAAAACTCATCCTCAGTGGGCTGTGAAATTCAAACGTTTAAATAACATGTTGGTAGCACTGTAAGTCTATGTCAAATTTGAGGTTAGCAGGTTAGGCTTTGCAACAGTCTGTGTCAAAACTGACGCAAAACCTAACCTACTAACATCGAATTTGACATAGACTTACAGTGCTACCAACATGTTATTCAAACGTTTGAATTTCACAGCCCACTGAGGATGAGTTTTTTTTGGATCTCTCGATATATATGGGGATTATAGTATTGTAAAAAATTATTGTAGCTGTTTAGAAAATTGCAATTGTTGTTCAAATTGAATTTCAGAATAGAAAGGATTTCATTAAAGAAAAAATTCTTGACATGGTAACTTTAAAACAATAAACAATTAATAGTAATGATTATAGCAAAATATCTGTGTTTGTTTAAAGTTAACAAATGTTAGAGGACCATTAACAAGATTTGACAATTTTTTACATTGGCTCTAGATTTTACTGTATTGGTTAGCATTCTCACAACAAAGAGAATGTTGAACATCAAAACTGCTTTAAATTTAATTGTTTCAATCTGGATTACCAGGCACGATGAGTACTATGTGTGTTGGAATTGCAACTTCAGTGTAATATGACATCTTCAGTAATACTTTTTCTTGGCCAAAGCATGTGTGAAACAATAATTAGAATGTGTTGTTAGGTGTGAGGTAGACTAATCTACACATTTGTAATTTTTTTGATAAGATTAGAAGGATTATTTGCTCCTACGATAATAAAAAAAGATTCCATTGTCATCACTTCCCATAACATACGAATTAGTTCGGTGTTTGTAATTTAATAACATTCTGATTGTACAAGTCCTATATTAAAAATTTGGTAATGCAGTGTTTATTACATGCACATAGAATGAAGTAGTTTTAAAAAATTGATAATTGGAAATTTAGTGAAAAATATTGCATGAGCGAGACACTCATGGTCTGCTGTACAGAAAAATTACGTGTGATATAGAGTACATAAGGTATTTATTTATGTATTTTAAATTATTTTGTATTGGTATGAAAGTTACATAAAATTCAGCCGGGCTCGACAACTCAGTGATTAAGCATCCTGAAAAAAATTAATTCTGATATAAGCCGATGTAAAGTCGTGGATATCATGTTACTATCATGTGTAGCATGTAAAAAATCCCCTTGCTAAGGTTGGAACTTCTTAGTCTCGGCAAAATTCAAAGTAGGACTTGGACCATATGACCACAGCAATTGGTGTAGGGTTACCAACATTGGGTCGATGCTGACCCGAAGAAAATAATTTTTGCGGGAGAAAAAAGTGGAATAAAATTTATAAAAAAGTTCAAGGTGAACTAGTTTTTTTACATTATAAAGATGTAATTCTTAAAATTGTTTTCTAGTTTTTAAGTAGCATATGAAATGCAGTATTTTTTACCCGTCCGTGGATACATTAAATTTGAACAAGACGTCTCGCACGCTTTATTATTTAAAGCTTAGATAGCTCAGTGATTATGAAACTCTCTTAATATCTCAGTTAGTCGCTTATGCAAGATCACTATCTGCCAAAATTGAAATCTGGTTCTTCCTTCTAGTGTTGGTCGGACTTTAAACAATCCACAAAAAAGCCGAATTCTTTACATCATCTATTGATTTCAAAACACATATAAAAACAAAAAACGCGTATAAAAATACAAAAGAAATAGAAGAAAACAGAATTAAGTTTTCACCTACGTGCAATATACATGAATAACGTAAAACATCACCAAAAAATGCGTTGAAATAATTATCTTTTAAAAGAACGCAAATGTCAAAATGTCTAACAAAACTGAAATGTCAAAATTACCTGAAGCTGGTACTGATTTAAGTCCTACGCGTTTGCAAACGCTTGCAGTTAAACGCAACCTTATTAGATTATACTAGCAGTCCAATGAGACAAATGTCTCATTTAACGCGCCTTCAAACCTCGATCGGTTAGGCAACCACCCAGACCTGGAAGGTGTCAAAGTGGTTGCCTAACCGATCGAGGATTTAAGGCGCAGAGGGTCGCAGCTACGTTTGGCGGCCGAACCAGTTTTTGTTCTATTTGAAAAACGGTCTTTTTGTGATTTCTCGAAAACCGGAAGTGTCACGTGACTGAAATTCGGTTCCTGACCTGACATGACCATTCCAAACATATAACTTTAATAACTTTTTTCTCTATCTCTTACGGTTTGGCTGCTGAAACAGCGTCCCGGACAAAACAGCGTCCTGGACAAAACAGCGTCCCAGACAGACACGTCTATTAGATAAAGGATTAGATTTCACGACTGCCTTTTGCTGGCATTAGCACGTCAGCCCATTGGTCTTTTTGTACTGTCGGGAGTTTTCAAGTTAGCAGGCCCTCATCCGTATCTTTTACTAGACTTGCAATGTCCCCTACTAGCTTGCGGTTGTCAATAGAGTTAAGGCTCCAATCGAGTTGGTGTCTTTTTCGCTCTAATGCTGGGCATTCAAAGAGGATATGATAGGCTGTTTCATCATCCTCTTGGCATAGTCTGCAAACAGGTTCATCTCTATAGATATTGATTCTGTGCATAAATTCTCTGAATGCTCCAGTGCCTGTTAGTAGACTGACTACTTGCTTGATTCGAGTTCTGTTCAGTCTCAACAGAGTTTTGGTGGTTTGTGGATTCGGAGTTTTTAGCAATCTTTTGCAGTGTGTTGCTTGATTGTAGTTTCTCCACCTTAGTTGGTGTGCGGTATTGACCCACTCATTAATGGCTGAGCGGGCTTGGTTTTTCTGAATGCTTAGACCAGGTTCTGGACCGGTCATTGCATTACGGGCTGCTTCTTTTGCGAGCTTGTCTGCCTTTTCGTTTCCTTCAATACCTTGGTGACCTGGGATCCAGCATAATTTTACTGTATTTCCCTGGCTTAAGGTTTGAAGTTTAGATTTGCATTCCTTGACCAGTCTCGATGAAGTACTGAAAGCGTTTAGCGCTTTCAGTGCTGCCTGACTGTCTGAGAGAGTGTGTATGCCTCGATTGAGCAGCTTCTTTTCTATGCTGATGTTTGCGCATACGTTAATAGCTTGTACTTCAGCCTGAAAGATGTTAACAAAACTTTCCTAGACTGACTTTTTCGTTGGTTCTAGGATTTAGAACTTAGATCCATCAGTGTAAAAAATGATGTTCTTATTTGTTGGAGTTGGTAGTTGGTCCGGATTCCAACTTGTGTGTACAGTAAAATTCTTTTCAAAGTCATAGGCTTTGATTATTATAAGATCAGAACCCATTTCTAATATTGGGTTGTTGATGTGTGACATGATCTTGCCATGTCCTAGATTATTAGCTGTGGTCATCCAGTGACCATAATCTGTAGGCTGCCATTCTGGCTTCACCTTCCAAGAAGATGTGCAGAGGTGGCAGATTTAAAATAGCATTCAGTGCTTGTCCTGAGGTGCCTTTAAAGGCTCCAGTGATGCACCGATTAGCTAGATATTGTATTCTGCTGATTTTGTGGATCGCAGTTGCTTGTTTTATTTTGGGCCACCAGGCGATTATTCCATATGAAATTACTGGTCGAACCATGGTTTTGTACAGCCAGAGGGTCAGTTCCGGTTTGAGCCCCCACGTACTACCTATGGCTCTTTTCCCAATTACTAATGTTTGTATGCACCTGGTGATTGTTTTGTCTAAGTGGGAGTTCCAGGTTAGTTTGGAATCGATGGTTAAACCTAAGTACTTAACCTCGTTCTCCCAGTTGACATTTGTCTCAAACAGTTTTATGTTGATTCTGTTCGTGATGTTCTTTCTACAAGTGAAAGCAACGAGAGTGGCTTTGCTGGGATTAATTCTAAGATTATTCTCTAGACACCACTCTTCGGTTATCTTTAGTGCTGATTTCATTACATTGTCTAAGGTTCTTTGGTATTTACCTTGAATCAGTATGACAATGTCATCAGCGTATCCTTGAGTGTAGTAGCCTTTGTTATTGAGTTGGATCAGCAGTTCATCAACTGTGAGGCACCACAGGAGTGGAGAAAGAACTCCTCCCTGTGGACATCCTCTTGTCGCCTGCACTGTGTTTTCCTTGTCAAATAACTTGACTTTTACAACTCTAGTGTTGAGCATTGCCATAGTCCATCTTGTCGTGGTGTTATCGATCTGATGATTTGTCATTGCTCTTTCAATAGAGTGGTAGGAGGTGTTGTCGAAGGCACCTTCTATGTCTAGAAATGCTCCAACTGCGTACTCCTTGTACTCCAAGGTTCTCTCAATTTTCCCCACTAGTTGGTGTAGGGCGGTTTCACATGACTTCCCTGTTTGGTAAGCATGTTGATATTTGTGAATCGGGAGTGAAGTTAGGGCTTCCTCCCTCCAGTACCTGTCTACTAATCTTTCCAACGTTTTAAGGAGGAATGACATTAGGCTGATAGGTCTGTAAGATTTAGCTTCTGCATAGCTGCTCCTACCAGGCTTAGGGATAAACACTACTTTAGTCACTCTCCAGGCTTGGGGAATGTAGCCTAAGGCAAGACTTGCTTGGAACATGTCTTTGAGTGGGTTCAGCAGTATATCTATCCCTTTCTGCAGCATTACGGGTTGTATGCCGTCGTTTCCAGCAGATTTGAAAGGGCTGAAGAGGCTAGTTGCCCATCTAATCCTTTCTTTGCTGACTATTCTCTTAGCTGTTTCCCAGTCTTCCCTCCTAGGGGTATAATTGGGTTCAGCCAGAGTAGGTTGTTCCACTGCTCCGGGTAGGTGAGTTTTTATCAAAAGAGATAAAGTCTCCTCTTCCGTTGTAGTGTATTCTCCGCTTTCTTTTTTAAGAGTGCCTACTGGGTTCATGGCTTGCTTTGAGATGATTTTGTGGAGTCTAGCTGTGGATCACGTGGTCTCCACCTCCTGGCAAAACTTTTTCCAGGCTGCTATCTTAGCTGCCTTGATCTTTTTGCCATAGTCTGTGAGAGCCTTGTGATAGTTCTCCCAGTTATTTGTGGCTTTAGACCTGTTCACCTTATCACGCTTTGCAAAGATTTTACCTGGAACTGACTGCTGCATGCCCTTGGAAACGACACGCCTCGATTACATTATCTGCTCCTAGCGGACATAATAATATGGTCTTTATTTGCACATATAATGATTTACAATTTACATAAGTTAAAAAGAAAAAAATACCTATATTCAATTGCTAATAAAAAAGAAATATGTGGAGTGCGAGATTCAGCTCAAAGTAAAAGCAGTGTGCTGCTCTTCCACCTAACCCTACGTTGCAAAAACAAAAGAAAAACAAACAATTATAAAAATATAGTAAGGCTTTGCCTTCACTATTGCCCGAAAACCGCTACACATTCAAAAAATACGAGAACATTTTAAATTTGTTTTGAATGCAGTGTTTTGCTGACCTGGCACCTAAAGGCAGATAAAGAGAGTGTTTGTACTTTGAAGTGTACGGGCAAGTCACCAAACCATTTTGCAATGTTATATATAAATAACGACGTTTTCCAAATTCACTGTAAGGTAATGGAACAGTGACATTATGTTAGGAACCACTGATCGCGTGCAGGTCTCCTAAGGACAGTTGAATTGGCGCTTCTTAAATTTGAGGCTTCAAATAAGCCTTTAAATATAGCACAATGGGTGTACTTATATGTACACTCGGAAAATGCGTTTGCGGTATTTGTAAACGCTGGCTTGCTGCACTTTAACATTGTTTGCAGCAAAATTTGGCTGCCAGGTTCTTTTAGAGCCGCTTCAAATTATCTTATATTTCCTTAGGCGAATTTACGTACTATACTTTTATCTCAGAAGAGGTTGCGTGCGACTGCTGCCACTATTTGTTACATTTGCATGAGTTGAAAATCCCAGCATCCCACGTACAGCGCGTTTCTTGCTGCACTCGCGAGAACCAAAATTCACAATTTGCTTACATAAAGTACATACGAAATACAACTTGGCTTCTACATTTAAGCATGAAAATAAACATTATCGGTAAGGGATCCAGCTGGCCCGTTACATATAGCATAATTCTTTGTAAATCATGGAAATTAAAGAACCAAACCATTTTTTACATTCCATAAAAGAAATGTTCAAAATTCATCTTAGAAGTTAAGTCAACTACTACAAAACTAAATTTTTCAGAAAACAAATGAAGATATTTTCTAAAATTATATTGTTTCCTCTTTGCCACTTTCTTACCAATGACTTCTGCTCTGGAGCTTTTAAATGAGAGTAAAATTTTTCACAATCCATGTATGTATGAACCTTTAGTTAATCCCAAGAATTTTATTGAAAACTCGAAGCCCGAAGAATGATTGCTTAAACCCGAAGTCTTCGGGTCAAAATGACGGTGTTGGCAACCCTAAATCGGAGTATAAGGTACTTGGTACTTCGCATGCCTGGACCTTTTCCATAACAAACAAACAAACATAAATCTTGTTTATATAAAAGTTACAGGTACAAAGGTGACCCAAATTAGTAAAATATTTTTGTTCAATCTTACTGTTGAAACATGTTGTTTCTTACTTGGATACAGAATGAGAATGCGTTTGTTTGCTCACTTACGTTGTGTGCTATAATAACGTAGGCGAAAGCAGTGAAGAAAACATTTTTTGCTCACTCATTTTTCCCACTCCCAAAATATGTCAAATTCGAGATTTGCAGGTTAAGATTTATGTCAGTCTGTGTCAAATAATAAACAAAATCTAACCTACCAACCACGAATTTGACATATAGACTGACAATACACTTCAGTACTGCCAAACATATAACAAGAACAAATTTTATTTCGTACCAAAATTTGAAGCTGCGTGGCGTAGATAGGTAAGCGTCAGGCTTGCATTAAGCAAGTCCTCGGTTCGAATCCCGCTGGGGTCGGAATTTTTCTGTATCCTTGGCGATTAGAATCGGGCTCAGTGAGACCATTCACAGTTGGGCACCAAATTAACTGTGCTCTACTCAGAACCACAGACCTAAGAGATAGAGTAACAAGGTCGACACATCACCAAGACACACAACTCACATAATGGTTGCTGCGCAAGCATCAAAGGCGCGCTCCAACTCTGTATCCCGAATCCGGGGCAAGTTGAGCATTGTACCGCCAGATGCCAGCGCATAAAGCACCAGCCTCTACACCGCAAGGTAAATGAGGTTACTGATTATACATACATACATACATACCAAAATTTGGTTTTTTGAATAATCACGCAAATTATAAAATTTTAATATTTATTTAGAAGTTCAGTTACGAGTTGAACAAATGTTATACAGCACTCGTGAGAAACTAAATCACTCACTTGTTTGTCTTTTTACATTCGGCTTCGTCTGGTGTATAAAATCGCCAAACGTGTGAGTTTAAATCTTAGTTTGTCCACTGTCCAGTAATATATTATTGATTATACAGGGTGATCTTAGATTAAAGCTGCTTAAAAATTTTATTGGTAAAGAACATTTTTTTCTATAATAATTTTCAAGGTCAACTTTCTAGGGGATAAGTTGCATTCCTGCAGGGTCCCTAGTTTTAATAATGTTGGTACATAGATTTTTAGTTCTTTTGACAGATATGTCATAATTTAATATCGCTTGCTTCATTTTTGCATTTAAAATATTTGTTGGTTTTCTTTTTTTATCCGATTTTATTGATGATGATGATGATTCCATGTTAAAAAAAGAAATTTGTCAAGAGTTCAAATTAAGAAACTTTGACATTCAAAATTGACACATAACAAGGCGGACTATATTGTTCCAGGCCATGACACTAGGCCTATAAAGTGACCTTTGGAATGGCCTACCACAATCTGGCAACATGGCTTAGCCAACCTTTAACAAAAAAATACTAGTTTTGGTCACTAAATGAACAATCTGTCACTGCACTGTTTCTGTAATTGTGATGCATGCCAGTTAAAAAAAAAAAAAAAAATACTGCTATTTACCCCGTAGTGCGTCACTTCACTATAATATTCGATTTAAAAACAATTTTTAATGGGTAGGTACCTAATTTTCCATTGCTACTATTTTGACTTGATCTAAAACAGTAATTTCTTCAAAATAACTTGCCTGAAAGCTAGTGACATTGCAGTGGGAATAAGACTCTACATCTTATTACCCTTTATATTAGCTCTTCTAAAGTGTTTTAAAGCCTTTCCAATCCGCCAGTTCTCTAAATGCAAAACTTCTTTCCATTTTTTTTTTTGCCACCGTCTCATTAGATGGAAACCTGAACACGCTAACATATGAAGCAACTGATAAAGCGTACGTTGACTTGCAGCTTGGTACGCAATAATTCAAAGGCATTTTTGTAACTTATATGAACTGCCTTGTCAAAATAGTTTTAATGTCAAATATATTTCAAACAAACAAAACTTAGTGTGCCGTGGAATGGCCTAGCACACAATTTGGCAACAGAGCCAGTGTCATGGCCTGGAACAATATAGACCGCCTTGCACATAACCATAATTTTTACAAAGTTCTACCAACACGAGGTATAAAAATTTCCTAGCGTTTTAAACACATATCTACCAACATTGTAACACTTTGACAGTTATTATAGAAAAAAAACATACTTTACATGTTTTTCATTTGTGCTAACCAATATGTAAAGAATTTAACCGTATAATGATGCTAGTAGTCTACAATTTTTGTTGTGCAGCAATTAGGATGTCTTGTAAATAAGTAAAATAAAATTTCATTTCAGCTCTTACAAGCAAGCTACTCGTTTTACACGTGGCCCTCAGCTCCAGTCTTGGCTTGGTTCCTGTGGGAGCATCGCAAGGAGTTGGTAGGATTACAAATCTTGGAAATCGGGTCTGGGACTGCCTTGCCCGGCATAGTAGCGGCCAAGTGTGGGGCCAAAGTGACCCTTAGCGACTCCGCAACACTGCCAAAGTCACTCGCGCACACCCAGCGTTGCTGCCAGCTGAACAATTTGGTGGTGAACCAAGACGTTCGCATCATTGGACTAACGTGGGGCCTTTTCCTGAACAACCTATCTTCCATTGGGCCGGTTGATTTGATCTTGGGCTCGGACTGCTTCTACGAACCAGCCGTGTTTGAGGACATTCTAGTCACTGTTTCCTATCTGCTGGAAGCCAATCCCGCCGCTAAGTTTCTCTGCACGTACCAGGAGCGCAGCTCCGACTGGTCTATCGAGCACTTGCTGTCCAAGTGGAACTTGAAGTGCCAGGTGCACAATATTAACAATCTGGGGCAAAGTGCTGGCATTGATATCCACGATTTGATTGGAGACCACAGCATTCATTTGCTCGAAATATCCAGGTAGAAGCATATCCTAATTATGGCCTCTGGTATTCGAAATTTATTTAGACTGTATGTAGGCAACTTACCTTGGACTGTAAGTCACAACGAACTGAAACAATATTTCAGCAAGTACGGGCACGTTAGCAGTGCTACTGTGGTTTTTGATAGAAACACAGGGCTGTCTCGCAATTACGGATTTGTGTTATATAGCAACCGTGACGGTTTTAGCAGCGCTTTAAACATACCAACTCATAAGCTGGAAGGGCACAGTTTGAAAGTGGAACCGTCTGCAGCAGGTGGAGATAGTAATAATTGAGCGTCATAATATATATTCACCAGTAGTAAGTAATATAGTAGTTTTATTTTAACGTTATGGCACATGCTGCAGACGTTCCAAACTATGCCGATCTAGAAGAACTAGGGATCGACCTTGACGAAGTTACTGAAAAATTTACCCAAGCTGCAGATCATCTCAAGAAGTTGGTGTCCAAACTCGACGATAAGACCCTATTGGTTCTTTACGGATACTACAAGCAGGGCTTGGAGGGCCCGTGCAACAGTTCAAAGCCCAGCTGGTACAACACCAAAGGCAGAGCCAAGTGGGAGGCTTGGAATAAGCTGGGAAACATGTCCCAGGTGGAAGCCAAAACCTTATACACCCAACTAGTCGAAAGCTTAGACCCCGAATTTTTATCGGCTCCAAAAGAAGGGTGGGTTTCTATCTCCACAATGCAACCAGAAGAGGACATACTGAATGAATCAGAAAAGTCTTTAGTAGATTATGTCAAGGAAGGTAACTGCACCAAAGTCACGGACATATTGAGGTCCTATAGTGCCGCAAATGTAGCAAGTGCAATCAACAAACTGGACGATGACGGGATGGGGCTGATTCATTGGGCCGCTGATCGTGGGTCGCCTGAAGTTTTGAAAGCGATACTTTTGTTTGGCGGCGATGTCAATTTTGTCGATTCAGATATGCAAACACCGTTGCATTATGCAGCCAGCTGTGGCCATGTAGATTGTATTACGGTGCTGCTTAAGAACAAGGCTGATGTTAGCTTAAAGGATGCCGATGGTTTGGAGCCCTCAGCCGTAGCAAGTGACGAAAACGTTAGAGAGTTACTTCAGAGCTTTGCCTAGCTGCAGTAGATTTTGTATGAACACATTGTAACATCAACATTTATAAATAATAAATGTATTCATTCATTATATAGTTTGTATATTTATTCTTAAAATATTTGTTGGAGTCGATTAAGTAGTCATTTGGACAATATTAACAATAGGAAGGAAATTGACCCCGGATTCTGCAGTTTTCCCATATAATGAAGTAACGCAGCTAGTTTAGAGTAAGCAACAATTTTGTTTTTAACATGATCATCTCTTTTTGGTTATGCTGTCCAGTTGTTCTGGTCGCAATTGGAATGGACATTGACAATCATTTTGATAGTTTTCATCTCTTGTATGGACGTTTAAAACCGCTGATTAAGTGTAAGGGATCAAATGACAGAACACAAATAGTGAGATTTGACGGGGTTTTTACCGCCAGGTTCATTCACTTTTCATAAATGTATTAATTATTACAATATACATATGTATGCTGATGATTAAAGCAGGGTTGTGGAGTCTGTAACAAAAAATCCGACTCCGACTCCGACTCCTGATATTTTAGTAGTTTGAATTCAATTCCGACTCCGACAGTAATAGAATATTGATAACCCCCCTCATTCCTTTTCATCTACCTGATAAACTTAACCGGCTCATGACGAATTTCACAAGTTCTGCGAAATGTGATTGATTATAATAAATTTCATATTTACAAATATCGCATTCATGAATTCCAGCAACGTACTGATTTCAGGTACAAATACACAGAAAGGTTTACAAACGTAAATGAAGAAATTGATAAAATTTACTTTAAGAAGAATACATTTAATAATAATAATAATTTATTTCCACTTAATAAATTACTTCACAACTAACATAATTAATTTAAGTATTGAAAGAAATCAAAATTTATTGTAATAATAAGTGGAAACCACAGGGATCAAGTTCAGTTACTACAAAGCAGTTTCTGATCTTCCATCTAACCCCTGATACCAATTAGCTTACTATAAAGACGCAGGAACAACACAGTAGCACAATAACATTAATCATATCTACACTTAGAAAAATTAAAAAATGAGCTGTTGTAGCAATCGGCTAATTATCAACGATGCACAAAAAAAAATAGTATCAAGAATGAAGCAAATTAGTAAACTGGCTATAAAGCAAAACCTGGCGAAATCTATTTTTAAACAATCCAAGAGGAAGGGTTTTAAGAGAATGTGGCACAGCAGTATAGACTTTAAAGATATTATACGAAAAACAACCTTTGTACATTGTAGTTCGGTGAATTGGCGGTGTTATTCCACCTTTAAAACGCAAATTCAATTTATGTACATCTGTACGAAAGGTTATTTTATTATACAAGTAGTATATGGACTGTTTTTCTGTAATAACTCTGTGATACAGGCAGGCAGCACTCAGCACTCTCCTGTTTTTCATGTCAAGCCACTGTATCTCTTTTAATTTATGTGAAACGCAGTTTTATTTTTTTATGCCAAAAATTAAATGTATGCGAGTATTTTGCACCCTTTGAATTCTGGAAGAAGCGTCTTGGTAACACAAGGGCCGTAAATTTGCAAACAATAATTAAAATGACTTCAAACTAAAGAATCACACAACTGAGCTTTAAGATTTTGTGGAAGATAATGGCGATGCTGATAAATTAACTTTAAATTTAGGTAAGCCCGTTTAATATAATTGTTCACAAGAGAATTATATCTAAAGCTATTATTCACCATTATTCAAAGATTTTTTTATTCCTCTCTAATTGGAATTACTTGATCATCAATATTTAAACTTATTAGAGTCTTTAAATCCCCCACTTTTTGTTTGTTACTGAAGAGTACGACTACTGTTTTGAGAGGATTAAGGAGTAAACTGTGTTGGGATGAAATTTTGAAAATAGAGTCTAAATCAACTTGTATATCATTTAAAGCTTGTAAAACCCTTTCAGACTCGAATGAATAGTATAACTGCGTGTCGTCAGCGTACATATGCACCATACAAGTCTTAACGACGCTATGAAAAGCGTGAGTATAAATTGAAAATAGTAAAGGGCCTAGTATGGAGCCTTGTGGCACTCCCCTAGATAGTGTTCTGTACGCCGATGACTCATTCACCAACTTGACACTCTGGAGTTTGTCAGAAAGGTAACTTCGAAGTATATCAACAGCACTAGTTGAGAAACCTGTATATTTTAGAATATCGAGCAAAATGTTGTGACTCGGAAGCTTTACTGAAATCTAAAAGGATTAATACCGAGAGTTGGTTTCGATCATTAGCAGTCATTAAGTCATGAGTGACGTTCAGCAATGCAGTTGAACAACTATAGCCAGCCCTAAAACCTGATTGATTATCAGGCAAGATATTGTTTTCATTTAGATAACCACGAATCGTAACATTTATAACCTTTTCCAAAATTTTTTAGTAAACCGGAAGGATACTTATAGGCCGTAAGTCTTTGTATATTTTAGGATTGGAGCTTTTTGGTATGGGAGTAATAACTGCCTTTTTCCACAGTTTTGGGAAAATATTAAGTAAACAATTAATTATTTGTGTTAAGTAAGGCAAAATAGTAGAACAGAAAAGATTTAAGATCTTAATATTAATGTTATCACACCCAGAAGCATTAATTTTAATTTCACTAATAAATTTTGCAACTGTGGATACATCTACTGGCATAAATTTAAATTCAGAAGTAACACTAGGTTTATTAGTATAAAATTTGGAAACATCAGCATTATTACCATGTATAGTAGGGATACTATCGATAAAATAGTTATTAATCTCAGTTGCGTTCTGAAGATCAGGAGGCAATTCATAATTTTTTTTGTCATTCACTACTTTCATCTATTTGAGCATATTCCAATTTTCTTTAGAATTATTTGATTTAATCTTATGTTCAAAATATGCTTTTTTTTCTAATTTAATGGTTTTTGTAGCTAGATTGCGCAACAATTTATAGTAATCCCAACTAGAAGGCGACTTAGATTTTTTAAATTTAACATACGCTTTGTCTCTAAGTTTCATTAGAAATTTTGTGTTTTCACTTAACCAAGGAGAACTAACTTTATTAAAATTTGTGAAGGTTTTAATAGGAGCATGTTTGTCAATAATTAGGGTTGTAATATTATTAAAAAAAGAAATTTTTGAATCCACATCATCAATATAGAATATGCTTTGCCACGCAATTCGTACATCATTAAGAAACGCATTCATATTGAAGTGTTTATAAGATCTAGTAGTTTTATGATATTCGCTGTTTTGTATTGATAATTCACAGAAAATAGTTTCATGGTCAGAAAATATTGGCCCAGTAACTCCTGAGTTCATAACAATACTAGTATTAGATACAATAATGTGATCTAAGAGAGATCTCCCAAATCTTGTCGGTTCCTCGATAATTTGTGTCAGACCCAAAGACTCCAGCATATTTGTATAGTACAGGGGTGGCGAACCTTTATTGATCTACGTGCCATTTTTTATAAAGAAATAGTTAATGAGACTATGACGTGCCATCAAATAATTCCAGGTAGAAATAGGCTAAAAATACATATTCCTAGGTACATAACCGAGCTAAACGGCGGAAGCTGAAGAAGACTAACCTGGAGGTGGCGGACGGCCTGGAGTGCCGTGCAAACAACAAAAGTGGGCCCCAAAATTCCGCAAGAGCGTAGTGAAAGTAACGATTGCAACCATAAACAATTGTCCTAACGTTCAGTGGGCTTTCGTTGCTTCCAAATTCTCCCTCAAGCCGAGGGGCAACCAACTTATTCAAGCGAAGGCTGGGATGGAAAAGGTCGAGAAATACTACCACAATCAATTCAACTTAGGTCATCAAAATCTCCCAAAAATTGGAAAAGGACCACCAGAAAAACTATTGGAATGCAGAGTGGTCTAAATTGATAGCAACATAGGTGTAATTTGCTGAAACATATTATCACAAGATGAAAATAGAGTTGCCTAGCTACGCAGGGGAAAATTTATTCAATATTTAAAAATAAATGTGAATAGGGCTGCCTAAAGATCCAGGGGAGAACTTACAAAATAAATGCTTAAAGTAATATCCAACTAGTTATTTCAAATACTGCATGCGAACTACAAACTAAGCGTAACAGCGCCCCTCTCGCCGTCCCTCCGCGTCGCCCGCGCTAGCTCACTCCGTAGCTCACTCCCATCCGTTCGGTCAGAAATTCGCGCGAAATCTACCTATCTCTGTCGCGCAATCTGTTGCCGTTCCGGCACCGGTAGCCTTGTTCACAATGAACTTTGTTGCTATGACCTCAAATGTAGACGAAAAAATAAATTGTTTCGATGAGGTACCTAAATTCCTTAATTAAAGCCGTGCCCAAATTATTTTGCCACGTGCCATCAATGGCACGCGTGCCATTGGTTCGCCACCCCTGGTATAGTATATAGAATCAGGTGAAGTAGATGCTATGATATTGATATTCCAGTCCCCAAAACAAATAAGATTATCAGTAGCGAGAGATAACTGAGTGCATGACTGCTCAAATGTATCGCAGAACACTTTATAATTTTGATTGGGTGGTTTATATACAACCCCCACAGCAAGTACTAATTTATTAATTTTAAGCGTTAACCATAGTTGTTTGATAAATGAATTGTTTATATCAACTACAAAATAACTAAGATGATTTTTTCAATAAATGCATACACCACCGTCTCTTTCAGCACGATCATGTAGTATTACATTATAACCATAGATATTAATAAAACCGTCACTTGCTTATCTAGCCAGGTTTCGCTAACAGCTAGAACATCATAATTAGTTCCACTTAAAAAAAGTTTCACATCGTGCAATTTCGGTATTAAAGATCTCACATTAATATGTGCAAGACGTAAAGGGATTGCGTATATTAAGGATACAAATAAAATTTATATATAAATAATTAAAAATGCATATTGACAAATGTCAATTCCCACAACAAACAAACAAAAAAAGCAATGTGAAATCTATAATATAATTTTCCTTAATGTGTGTTTGTCTGTCTGTGGCACCACATAAAATCTCACGTTCCGGCTTCACAGATGTTTATATTTGTTTAGGTTTTGTTTTTCTTATCTTAGCGCTCGGCTCGGAGGTTGACCCTTCGCGTATCCTATTTCATGTGCGCGTAGCGCGCAATTTGCTTGTGTTAAATAATATTGTAACTGTAATTGTTAACAATGTTATACGTATAATTACTAAACTGAAGTAAGAATTTAAAGTTTATTAGATGGCTGGTATTCACTATCACGCTCGTAAGCTGCTCTGTAAAATACTAGATAAGCAGCTCGTCGAGACCATTGCATGTACTGATAATGTGAACATTCCTCTTTATTTTAACAAAAACTTTTCCATTATTAGTCCATACTGAGTTATATCCTAAGTTATTTGCAGCGCATTTTAATAACTCCAACCGTTTTCGAGTAAGATCCTCCCGGATAACCAACTTAGTAGCTTTTAATTTGCGTTTGCTTTGGAAAACGCCCTGTTTTACACTACGCTGCACGAATTTAACAATAATTGGTTTACAGTTACCTTCTTTACTTTTTAACCGATGGCACACATCAATTGCATGGTTATGTAAATCGATATTAAGCTTTTCCTTACAAAATTTAGTAACCACTTGCTCGGTGTCTTTGTTTGGAGTTTCTGGTATCCCAAAGATCCGCAGACTGTTTTTTCAGGTATATTGCTGATATTCATCGAACAGGACTTCAGAAGAAGATTTGGCGGCACCCAATTGTTCTTCTAAATTGGTAATTTTCTCCTCCAAATCCATAATGGTAGCTGTTAAGGATTCATCAATCACAGCCTTAAGCTCAGCTCTAAGTTTAACCATAAACACGTCACTTTCTATCAACTTATCAGCGATTTTTTGAGCTAGAGCATCGGTATTATCTTCGCTTTCGTTTTTAGAACGGTTTCTTGTCTCCATTTTAATACAATTAAATTTCTCGAACTGCACAAACGTATAATTTTATATAGGCAGACAGAGCGCTTGTATGCGTGTTGCTAGCTCCGCGATCACATTCCAACTTTTCATGGCAAAATTTCATAAACGTGCAAATGCCATTGTTATAACAAGAAATTGTCTTACCTGCGTACTAAACTAACAGTACTAGCTACATTCCATAGTAGATTATTTTCTTAAAGGGTCATTTACTACCTGCCTACATAATACAAGTTTACTGAGTCATAGGAAATTCAAATAGTCGGAGGTCTGAGCAGGGTTGAGCAGATTTAATTTTTTTGATAAAAATAATGAATTTAATGGAGTAATTTAATTATCAAAACCATTGATTTAAATAATATTTTTATAGCTTGCCAAATCAACAAAACAAATACACAAAAGAAGTGCCCTTCAAATATTGCCAATTAAACAAAACCACCATGAACAGTAACAATATAACAAAATGCTGAAACCGTTTTAACTTTTAAAATACATCTTGAAACAGTTAAAATATAAATAAGGGGCACTAGAAAAGTTAGAAATTAGACGTAATATGAATAATAGTAATAATACGTACTATGCTTGTTTTATTGTTAATCAAATAAAACAGTTATTTCTAAGATATAAAAACCGTTTATTACGCTGTACAAGGACAAAGTCGGCATTTTTAAAATAGTTTGGTAGGAATTTTAATTTACAAGCGGTGATCACACTGATTCTAGAACACACTGTGCACACTCGTGGATCTATGAATTAACATATCATAGTGCACGTGCATTTTCATAAACTAACATAAATAAAGAAAAATCGATTTTTATTTATCTTCAAATAGTCAGTACTACAGTCGTTCAAATAGTTTGTTGACCTTTGGTGTTTTCATTTAAAAACAAAAATTGTAAAGTGTGAGTCGGAGTCGGGTATTTTATACGGACTCCGACTCCACCAAAACGTTCCGACTCCTCGACTCCAACTTCCGACTCCGACTCCGACTCTACAGCCCTGGATTAAAGGGTGGATTAATATGCACAGAAAAAGTCAAATATATGCGCATATATATGCAGTAAAAATGTAAAAGATATGCAGTCAGTTTGTTAAAATATGCAACATTATATGCAAAATATGCATACCAAGAAATAATACAACTCAAAAACTTTTATTATGTGAAAAACTAATGAAGTATTAGTTTAATATTAGCTACAAATAATTTTACGATCAATTGGTAAATTAAATACAATACATTTCATTCTGATTCGTTGCTTTTCTGCCTATAACAACTTACAATAAGGTGTTTCTCCAAATTGTTTATATTAAATCTTTGTCGCCTATCAGATAAAATATATTTTTAAATGAAAAGCTCCGTTCGACATCAACAGATGTAATTGGAGCGTTTTTCAACACATACAATGTTTGGATCGATTTCCAATTCTACTGATTCTCCAGAAATAATTTTAGATACAATTACAAGAACGTGGATACCCTTTGTTTTTTTTGAAATGCGGAAAGTCTTCTGCCTCTAATTTTAAAATCGTTTCGGACACAAAGTGCTAATTAGCGCTTTTAAATACTGATTGTTGCAGCAAGTCTGTTTTATTTAGAATACCTTTTGCTTCCGTAATTGAATGAGATGCATCGGAAAATTCTAAAATTTGTTTAATTTTTTTTAAATTTTCAAAGTAAAACAGGGCGGCTTGTAGCCACGTACTGTACCTAGTTATTGCTGGTTGAGGGAGAAGGGGAGTATTTGGAAGCTTTTCTCTGTATACCTAAATTCTAAGGGATGTCTTAATAAATACTTTTTTACATTGTTAATCAAACTGTTTATTAATGGGAACTGAGATCTAATCTCTTCCGCTACTCTATTTAATCCATGTGCTAAGCAAGTGTTCCGAATAAAATTTTTATAAAATATTTTTAAATTTAAATTTAAGTAAACCTACATATGGTTAAATGGTTCGTTTTTTTCAAGTTGTTTGCAACTTATCAAACATGATTTACTCTTATAATCAGGATGCAAAACACCTATCAATAAATTCACGATATAACGACCACAATTATCTGTTGTTTCATCCACTATAAAATACAAATAATTATTTCCTATTTGTTGATGTATCTCACGCATTGTATCCACAAAGACAGAATTCACATAGTTTTTTCGCAAGTTACTTGCTTTTGTCAGGTGTATCCTGCTTACAGTATTTGATCAAAAACGATTTTAAATTAGGATCATTTAGTTTTTTAAGCGGTATATTAGAACTAACAAATGCTTTGCATAAAGCATAGTTGAAGAACTCTGTTTTGTTCCGTCTTGAACTCCCTGCTAAACATTCTTGTAGGGACGACTGCGGCTTGTTTGTTGACTTTAATTTTTCACATTTTCGTTTGTGCAAAGGTGTACCGACGTATTGGTCAGTTAAATATTTATTTGTACACGAAACCTACAATTATAAAACAGATAGGTACCTAAGAAAAATAAATTTTATACACATTTTATTTATAATCAATTAAAAATCAAATCAATTTTGCAATATTCAAAAATTCTGAAAATGTATCTATTTAACAGAAAAGCGTTGGCATTAAAAATTTTACTGAAATTTTAAAATTTAAAATAGTAAATGCAATAATTAAACTTACTGTTTTACTGCAAGCTTTGCAGAATACACCATCGCCATCCACTACAAGCTCGGGATAACCTTTTATCTACAATATTACGTTTGACATTTTGTCTATTATTTCACAAAAATTGGAGGTTTATCACAATATTTTAAATGCTAAAACAGGGTGTCTAGCGACCGGGAATTCCTGGAAAACCGGGAATTATACGGGAATTTGAAAGTGCCCTTGAAAATTCGGGAAATATGCGGGAATTTCTTAGGCAACCGGGAATTTTTTTATCAACGGGAATTTGCAGTAATTTTTGCCATTACGGAAATATTAAGCGAAATTTCCGTAAAAATTTTCGGATTATCCGGAATAATTACAAAAATTTACGGGACGCGCGAAGACAGGCCGTTGTGTGTTTTTTTTTTAAATGAATACCCGAAAAAGTCAGACCGGAAGACCAGAAAGTATCCGGGAATCCTAATAAAATGACCGGGAAAATACGGGAATTATACGGGAATTTTGAATCACATATCTGGTAGACACCTTGTAAAAGAGCGATTGTTGTTACGCAGTAAACTAATGCACAATGACTGACGAAAGGTTCAGATTTTAGTTAAAATTTATCTTTTGCCCTGCTCAGTCCATAGTTCAACACTCCTAACCCCTTCAAGCACTTAATATATTTTTCTAAGAATATTGTTAACAGTCAACTAACAAATAGCATTCTTGACAATATTGTTACTCAGTGAATGGCCATTTACATAAGCTTCTCATTTTAAGCAGGTAGTTTCATTTATTGTGTTCCCTTGAGGAAATGGGAGAAAAAAATGTTTGAGTAAAATATAAGATTTATTTAGAAATGCACATATGCAATAATATGCACATTTTACAAAAATATGAACATAACTGCAAATATATACAAAATATTCAAAATTAAATTGTTTATTTTTTTATTTATTTATTTATTTATTGTATATACACCAGCCAAACCAACAGATAGGCTGCCGAGGCAGCCATCCAATAATAGGTTTGGACATATAAACTATATAAAAAAGAACGTACAATCTATGAGAAAACTGACTAATTAAACAAAAGTGCATTCTGAATCTAGGTAAAAAATATATAACACGTAAGTAAAAGAAACATTACAATATTACGAGTAATATTATTTAACTAAAAAATATCAGACCAAAACTGTATAAGACGGTAGGACCCGTGGTTACGCAAAGCTTAACCACCAGAGGGTTTGCGTTTTGTTTTTCTGTAAAGTATGCAACCAAATATGCTAAGTAAAAGATGGTTTATTGCTACCACCGATTGCTACACAGCAGCAGGTGAACCTTTCTCTTAATCCTTTGGTTTACCTGCTTGGGGTTGTAGATTGTAGTAAAGATTATTTATTTGTAATTTTAATAATCTAACCAAGGTTTTGGGCTTTTGGCACATAATGTTTATTCTATCAAACAAATAATGAGCAGTTTAGCAAAATACAAAATTTCTTAAAATTATAGAAATAAATAAACAAAAACAATTAAATCAAACAAATATATTCAAAAAAATATTCAGTTAGCGAAAATACAAAACTTTTAAAATCGTAGAAATAAATAAAAAGGTTAATTAAATTTACAGTTAAAACAATTACGATACAACTCTTAACTCTGGGATTTTGACACACTACACCTATTCTGTCAAATAAATAATGGGCAGTTAGCGAAACACAAAACTCTTTAAAATCATAAAAATAAATTAAAAAAACAAAACAAAATTACAATTTGTTTTTTGTATGACTAACTTGAAAAGAGGCTTCCACGAATGGGGCCCCCAGTTAATCCGCTGCGAATTCCGGCTCAATGGGATTGCCGGGAACTGCCACTTAATAACCATTGACTTGGGTTCAGTTATTTGTTGGAGTGAAACAAGACTTAACAAACACGAGTATATTGAGTAACAACGATTACAAACGTCACTGATGGACCGATGGTTTTTTACAATAGCTTCAACTGTTGTGACACGCTTGGATTGGCCACGCGAAAATAGCGAATTGCGCGTAACCGTCACACAAAACAACCTGGAAACGTCTTTACCAGGGAGCTAGACCGACCGCAAACCAGCACAAAGCTTAGCTGAACTTGCTTACTCGAAATTCTGAATCTAACTGAAGCTGAATTGACAATGAGCTGAACTCGCAAATTCAACAAGGAAGGGAAGGCTCAAACACTATTGGCTGAGGCGATCCTGCGTAGCCAATCGGAGCGTCGCACGTTGTTTAGGAATAAATGCTTATTTTAAGAAATCTTAATGCTAAGCTCTCTCAATGAGGCATTGTATTGAACGAAATCCATAAACACATGAGTCCCAAATACGCTAAGTCGGCTTAAGTCCTATTAGAAAGTGTATCAATCCGCTTAAAAGCCATTAAGGGAAGCTTACAAATTCCATTCCAATATTAACAGAGGCAAACAAATACGGCAAGATGCAAATTTGACTTTACCACGACCTTTGAATGAGATAGAACAGTTATGACTTGAATTACATGAATAATGATAAGCAAAAAGGTTTTGATGCACGCATCTGTGTGAATCAAACATGCCGCCCCCGAAGTGCCGACTATGGCACGACGTGATTAAATCCCAAAATTAAACTGAAATCTAAAACTACCAAATAATCAAATGCATAACAAGAACTAATGACAGATGATAATCCAAGAGCCTTACAGATAACCTACAACTAGCATGAATACAAGCAAAGAAACAACTAAACCTAGCAAAATGTTCAATCAACGAAAACTACCAACTAGGAGCAAAGTCAATGTTTATTGCCCTTGATCGCAATGATCGTCTTTGGGTAGGACGTACACTTTACGCACCGAGCGTTTCAGGAGGTTTCCTCGGGAATCGCGCACCTGCACCACACGCACAACACCATCCGCTCCTGGATATGTGGCCGAGATGATTGCCAGTGGCCAACGGTAGCTTGGAGATGCCTCGTCATGGACGAGTACCACGTCGCCCACCTGGGGGGCTAGAGACGTGCTGGAGGACTTCCACTTAGGCCGGCGCTGCAGGAGGTGGAGGTAGTCCCGGGACCAACGATCCCAAAACTGCTGGGACAGCCGCTGGACCAGCCCATAGCGGCTGAGACGATTTTTCGGTATATCCTGGAGTTGGGCTTCCGGAAACGAAGTCAGCTTCCGACCGATCAAGAAGTGGGCAGGAGTAAGGACTTCGGGGAATGAGGCGTCGGTAGGGAGAACACAGCGTGGGCGGGAATTTAGTATCGCCCCCACTTGAGTCAGCATGGTGTAATACTCAACGAAAGTTAACTTTGCATTGCAAGATATTCGCCTTAAATAATATTTCAATGACTTTACCCCCGCTTCCCAGATGCCGCCAAAGTGCGGAGAGCGTGCCGGAATAAAATTTCACTTAATGCTATGTTTCGACAATTCCTCCCTTATGCATTGCTCACTAGAGCCTGACAGGATATTTTTTAATTCCGATAGCTGATTTCTGGCACCGGTGAAACAGGTAGCATTGTCAGAAAATATGTTGGAGGGTAAACCGCGTCTGGAGATGAATCTCCTCAACGATGCGATGAAAGCCTCCGTCGTGAGGTCTTCCACGAGTTCAAGATGAATAGCCTTCGTGGCCAAACACACAAATAGGGCTACGTAAGCCTTTACTTCTTTCGCGCCTCGCCCGGATTTGTTTTTTATAAACACGGGACCCGCGTAGTCTATCCCGCAATTGCTGAAAGGAGGAGAGGGTGTGACACGAGCTTCGGGTAGTGATCCCATCAAGTGTTCATTCATCTTAGGCTTGGCCCGGAAGCATATCACGCAATTGTGTATTACTTTACGTATCAGGTCTTTGGCCCTCACGATCCAAAACTTATCCCGCAATGAGGCCAGTACCACCGAGTGTCCACAATGCAAGAGCCGCAAATGCTCTTGCTTCACGATTAGCAACGACAAAGGGTGACTAGCTGGTAACAAAAGGGGATGTTTCTGATCAAAGCTTAGATTGGAATCTTCTAGACGGCCGCCCACACGCAGTAGGCCCTGATCGTCCAGAAATGGGTTTAGAGAAAGCAGCGCACTATTTTTCGGCAATGGCGCTTTCTGAGAAAAAACTGCTATTTCTCCGGAAAAGACTTCCGCCTGGGCAATTTTGATCAGACGGCGAGTCGCGTCCTCCAATTCGTCATTGGCTGGAGGTCCTGACCAGCGCGTTTCGGTATTTCTGTTTCTCGCGAGACGCAGGCAGTACGCGACTACGCGCTGTAATTTTGTGAAACTGGAATAGCGCCTGAAAAGTTCAAATTCTGGGACGCGATGGTGAAGAGTGGCCACTACTGGGCGCGACTCTTGGGCTGCTAGCTCACCCGAATCAATTTTAACGGGCTGGGGTTTTAAGTCCGCCTGTGACAAAAACTCTGGCCCATGCCACCACAAGCGTGAGTTGAGTAACTCCTGGGATAACATTCCCCTGCTAATTATATCGGACGGGTTGCAATTTGTACGCACGTGAAACCATTCTTCCCTATTGCTTAGTTCGTGAATCTCGGACACCCGGTTCGCGACGAACGTCTTCCAATTACTCGCATCCTTATTTATCCAGTGCAGAGTTATGGTGGAGTCCGACCAATAGTACACGCGGTCAAATTTAAATGCGGAGGAATCGAGTATAGTTTTAATCAAACGAGCCAACAGTAAGGCTGCGCAAAGCTCCAGACGAGGCAAGGATATTGTTTTTAATGGAGCGACCCTTGACTTAGCACAAAGCAAATTGGTGTTGACATTACCGCGCGCGTCAACGCAACGTATATACACGGCGCACCCATAGGCTACAGAACTCGCGTCCGCAAATCCGTGGAGATCTATCGAATTTAAGTCATCGCAAATTACCCGTCTCGGAATTGCCAATGAGCCCAAAGCGTGTAATGAAGAATGGAGTTTGTCGTATCTGGAGCGCATCTCCATGGGCACCGTTTCGTCCCATGACAACTTCAACTGCCAAACCCGTTGCACGAGAAGTTTCAAAGTTAGAACGCTTGGACCAAGTAGTCCCAAGGGATCGAATACTTGAGCCATACTAGAGAGTATAGCCCGCTTGGTAACTGATTTGCAACAGCTAGGGTTCACTCTGTAACTTAGCACGTCCCGCCGAGTATCCCAAAAAATGCCGAGAGTTTTCTCCGTGGCGTCTTCCGTCAAAGAAATGGGCTCTACGCTGCCGCGATCCACACCAATGGCGCTAGCTACTTCACTGTCGTTGGATGCCCACTTTCGCAATTCAAACCCGTACCCCGACAAAGCGCTACTAATTTCGAATTGCGTTCTTATGGCTTCCGCCCTATTTTCAAAACCAGTCAGTAGGTCATCTACATAAAAATCCCGGCTAATTCTTAATAAGGCCTCTGGAAGCGATGCTTCGATTTCCTGGGCGATTTGTATCAAGCACCTAGTTGCTAGGTACGAGGCTGATTTAGTACCGTAGGTGACCGTTAATAATTTGAAGCATTTTACCGCTGAGGTTTTGTCGTCATGCCATAAAATTAATTGGTATTGCGTCTGCGAGGGGTCCACGAGGATTTGCATGTACATTTTGGCGCAATCTGCTTTCAGCACGTACTTGAATTGCCTAAAGCGACAAAGAATTGCAAACAACGACTGCTGGACCACTGGGCCCTTATGTTGAAGGTCGTTAAGCGATACTCCGGAGGAGGACGCACAACTGCCGTCAAAAACAACGCGATGTTTGGTCGTTGAACTGTCCTCCTTTATGACTGGCAAATGTGGCAAATAAAACCGAGGATGAGGAAGGCTCGCTTCGTCGTCCACCTTGCTCAAGTGACCAAGCGACTTGTATTCTTTGAGAAATGCGGAATACGCGGTTTTCAACTCGGGATTTTTTGACAATTTGCTTTCTAATGAATAGAAACGCTTTAACGCTATATCGCGCGAGTCTCCCAGCGATGGAGCATTTTTCCTGAAAGGTATGCTCACGATGAACCTACGCGGCTCCGACGACGCCCGTTTCGTAGTCGATTGAAAATGGTCTTCGCAAAATTTGTCATCAGCAGAGAGTCGGCCTGATGAACCGTACGCCCCCTCGATTTCCCAAAATCTCTGAATGCTGTGCTCGATGCCGGCTACACTTAAATGAACTCTATTTGAAAGAATGAGCGCTCGATTTTCGACATTCATGTTTCCGCCTAAAACCCAACCAAAAAGAGTTTTTGTTAAGAATGGCTTCTCTCTCAAGTCAGAGGTATGTCTGGAAAGCTTTGGATCTGTAGGAAGAAACCATAGAGGTGCAACGTTACTAGAATTTCTATTACAACATAAACTTTACCAAATGAATAGTTTCTTCTATAAAAAGCCTCATAGAAGGTGGACTTGGGAAAGCCCAGATGGAAGAACCCGAAACGAAATAGATTATATCATAACAGATAAGCCAGAAATTGTGAAAAATGTAACAGTGCTCAATAAGTTCACAATAGGTAGTGACCACCGGCTAGTGAGAGCGAAAGTTCAGATAAATCTAGGCAAAGAAAGATACAGAATGGTAAGAAAGAAAACTAGGAACGCTTGGGCGAACCCTCTAGATACTGCGAAATTCCAAAGAAATATCACAAACTTTTTAGAGACTACAAATTGTTGTGAAGAGAATATAGACAGCCTAAACGACGCAATAGTTGAGACCATACAGAAAACCCAAGATATCCATTGTCCTAAAACCAAAAAAGATGAACGAATTAGCGTAAACACGAAAATGTTGATGAAAGAAAGAAATGCCATTATGAACGATAATAATCGCAGGGAAAATCTGAGAGAAATAAATAAACAAATATCCAAAGCTGTAAGACGTGACATCAGAAACTACAACAACAATCAGATAAAACAAACAATCGAGAAGAACAAATCCATGAAGGTACTGCGTAGAAAAATTGGAAATGGGAAACCTGAAGTAATCAACCTGAAAAATAAAAAGGGAATTCTAACATCAAATCGTGAAGAAATACTGAATATAGTAAAAGAATTCTACTCTAAATTATACTAAAGCCAAGTGAATGAAAACCTAGACCCGCAGTCACTATCATCCAGCAAAGGCATTGTCAATCAGGGATCCGAGGAATTACCAGAGATCACCGTCGATGAAATACGGTTAGCATTGCAAAAGTCCAAAAACAACAAGGCACCCGGTGAAGACAACGTTGTTACAGATGCAATAAAAATAGGAGGCCCACTTTTATTGGAGAAAATAAAAGTATTATTCAATCTTTGCTTAAACATCATCAATATACGGAGTAAATGGAACAACGCGGTAACCATATTACTGTTTAAAAAGGGAGATAAAACCGATCTAGAGAATTATAGACCAATAAGTCTACTGAACCATCTCTATAAATTATTCACTGGAATAATAACCTCAAGGCTAGAAAGGAAGCTTGACTTCTATCAGCCAGAAGAACAGGCTGGTTTCCGATTTGGTTTCGGAACTAACGATCATCTGCAAACTATTAAAACTCTAATTGAGAAGTCTATAGAATATAATAGACCACTAGCCCTCGTATTTGTTGATTTCCACAAGGCTTTTGATACTGTCGAGTTAAATGCTGTTATAAAAGCCCTACAGGAATGCCGCGTTGATTATAGGTACGCAGAACTAATATATAATATATATAGTAATGCAACTATGACTGTGAAATTGCACGATAGTAGCGACTATATTCAAATTAGAAGAGGTGTAAGACAAGGTGACACCATGTCACCTAAGCTATTTATCACAGTTTTAGAGTACGCATTCAAGAAACTCGACTGGGAAATGAGAGGCATTACTATAGACGGAAAACAACTAACAAATCTTAGGTTTACAGACGATATAATACTAATATCTGATGATCTTGGGGAAGCAGGATTGATGCTGCAAGAATTGCAGACTGTCTGTTCTAGTGTCGGTTTGAATATCAACTTCCATAAAACCAAACTAATGACCAACTTGATACCCAATGGCCACATCAAGGTCAGTAACAATGTTGTCGAACAAGTGGAAAAATATACATATTTGGGACATCAAATTAGAATCTCAAGAGATAATCAAACATGCGAGTTAACCAGAAGAATATCTCTCGCCTGGGCAGCGTTTGGTAGACTCCGTGATGTTTTCAAAAGCAACCTTCCAACATGCCTAAAAAGAAAAGTTTATGACCAATGTATTTTACCTGTTCTGACTTACGGTGCAGAAACTCTAACTTTAACATCTGGAACAGCTCGAAAAATAAAAATTGCACAACGTAGGATGGAAAGGTCAATGCTGGGCATATCTTTGAGAGACCATGTTACAAACGAAGACCTACGCCAGAGAACAGGAATAACTGATGTTGTAAAGCGGATATGTCAGCTTAAGTGGAACTGGGCAGGTCACATAGCCAGAATGAGTGGCGATAGATGGACGAAGAGACTTCTTGAATGGCGCCCAAAAGCTGACAAACGTAGTATAGGGAGACCACCTACCCGATGGACCGACGACATCAAAAGAGTTGCAAATAATTGGGTTCAGACTGCCCAAGACCGAGGAAAATGGCAATCAATGAGGGAGGCCTATGTCCAGCAGTGGACTTTAAGGGCTGGATGATGATGATGATGATAAGTTTATGAGTAACGAATATCGACAATTTCCGCTACGCTTTCAAGTTAATGTCTGTGACGCTCTGAAGGAAGATGCATTTGGCATTGGCCAAGCTTCAAAATGTGGAAACTTCAAGGGATGTCCACTTAAAAAGGTATTTTCACCAAAAATTTCATACTCTCGCAACCAAGCAGCTGCTTTAGGTTTTGTTTGTCTATATTATAAAAGTATACTGAGGTAGCTTTGTTATTGCCATATAGTTTACATTTCGAAAAAAAAATTCGTTTTCCCTATTAAACGAATTTAAATAACCGAGTTTATGCATATTCTGTTAGCTTTTTACTTACATTTAGGTCGGCGTTCTATATTTATAACTCAACAATTGATCACCATAAAAGCAAAGATAATATGTATTTATTATCTTTGATAAAAGTGTACTTTAGGCCCGTTTCTAGCAACAGTGAAAACGTCGCGAATTCTTTGATTAAGATGTTAAAGGGAGCGCTAACAAGTTATACTCAGGTACACTGATATAGGTCAAGAAACTTGTAACTTCACTTTATATCTAATGAAACAATTATCGAACTCAATGAGTGAAATTAAAATGAAAGAAAGTAATACCTTTAACTAGCTTTATTGTTACTCAAACGTTGACCATTATTTAATTCGGCTCTACTATTTGAAAGGGGTACCCCACTTAACTTAAACCACTAATATGTTTAATGTTTACACAGCGTTTTTATATTCAAAATATCATCAGAAATCACTTATCTGTTTGTGGTTACACTTGTAGACGTTTAATGCCTCCAATGACTCCTATTAAATGTCAGCCTGACAGCCTCAAATCGTCAGCCGTCACATGCGGCAAGTAGGTCCCAAAACTGCCTGATGACTATCAGCAGACTAAACTTTCTGTAGGTTTTCCCGCCCAATACTAGTTGCTATAATTCGAATTTCAAGATAAAATGATGTAGACGGCAAAATAACTATACGTACCCTGTTAACAGGCAATAACTATGCAAACGTTAATTTGTGGTTTCCTAAATCGGTTCCAAGCTCGAATTTATATTCGTCGGAAAAGTGATACTCGCTTCTAAAATCTCCTACCAGGACGGTTGGCCAGTAATATTCCCTACTATAACCAAACCATTTGAAATGGCGAGATTATCACCAAATAACCCACGAAACTTCTTCCACGTTCAAATGCTGTCACGTGTTTTTTTCAAAACAAAACCCGTTGTTTATTTTCCTCCTCTAGTAACGACCATTGCCAATCTGATATTAATTTTTATGAGCTTTTAACGCATTAATCCCACTTGATCTTTTATTCTCTAATTATATAACGTAAACTACTAGTATAGTGCCAAAATGCTTTTAGCACGTAACAATTCTCTCCTAAATCGTAACAAATAATTTAGGAAATTGAGTTCATACAAATTACCGCACAAAGAGCGATTACAGATATTAACGATACAAGTTCGATTATGAGCATCTTAACGAGTCTCGTTAAGTGTCATGAGCAAATGTGTAGTGTTCAATATTTTTATCTTCATCAACGAATATTTATTTCTTTTTAATGTTTTAAGGTCTTTCGAGATTTTTGGCCATATAGCCTCTTATTTAACCACTCCTATCAATGGGATTCAACAATTTTTTTGTAGCTAACTATATTTTTATTTTGGAGTTAACAATAAACTGCATAAGAATCTTTTACACTTCAAAACTGTTACTGGATAACAGGGTGATAAGATTTCAGATATAATGACGTCCAATTGCAGCTGCGGGCCGCACCTCAACTGTTGCCACGAAATACTAAAAGGACCTACTGGGAAACCACACGAAGGGGCACTATTCGAGCGGACATTGCATCCCCAAGACGAGGGTTAACTTGAATAAAGCCCCTACAGCACAAGCAGAGTCGAAACGGTATTCGGAATTTCACTTCACAGACAGGCTTAGCACATGGTTGAGATTTCCGCTTAAAATCCGCTAAGACAGCGTTAAAGAAGATGATTTGCTTTATGATACGGAAAACTCGGCTAAACGTTGACAAAACGACCACTACTACACTGGGCTCCATGACAGCGACAATGTAGCTTCACAAATTTCGACATTTCAACTTTAAACTTTTTACGCGGCGGAAGACCGACAAAGTCGTGGTCGGCGAAACCAACGAGCGACACCAGTGGACGGGCTGAGCGTCGGAAGAGTATTGAAAAGACCAGGCCAAATTTCTCTAGCCAAATGAAATGTGCAGCCGCTACTTAGCTTAGCACCGTATTCCACTAATGGAATACGGTTGCCACGAGCCGAAGTACGCCGTTAAGATGATGAAATATCTTAGCTCAGCACTGAAAACTTCGGGGAAGCACTGAACGTTTCACTACGACTTCTTGCCGCCACAGAAGCAATAAAAAATACGATAAGCAAACTACGTCATTTTATCCGCTACTGAAAACATTTTTAAATTTAGAACACGCCTATCTGAACTTGAATTGATGATCCGAAATAAACTGCGAGACGCTAATATACGAAATAAGCGGAATAAAGTATCGAATGAAATAAAGTTTTAACTACACCACTATACTATGAACTTAGGCTTAAATTATGCGAGAAAAATACAGAAAAGTACTAATTTCAAAAATTGTGCTTACAAACTTAAATAATGTGGACTCTCGTCTCCAATATTTACCGAAGCTTATTTCACTCTTTTGGACTTAAGTCTTTTAAATGTTGGTTTTGATTTGTTTCTAAACTAATCGAAGATGTACTAGATGACGGGGCTGGTCTTTTGTTATCGTATTCGGGATTATCGTTTTCGGATATTTTGCTTTGTTCGGAGTTCTTGTTTTTGGATATCGGTAATTTCTCTGGAATATTACTTTGCGATTCTTTTTGGGAATCACTTAGCTGTTCCATGTTTGGTTCGCTTTGTACTGTTATTGCAATTGATTAGTGATTGCGATAGTGGACATTTGCTAACTACGTAACCCAACGGTTTGCAGGCGTTTTATCGGAGTTCATCAGTTGACAAAAAACTCTGAATAGATTCCCACTCTAATTAACAAAGTTATCTTCCTTAGTATGTGTCATATTGATGAATTTAGTTGCTTGTCAGTTTGACATTTTAAATAAATGGTAAATTTCTAGTTATTTACAAGTGAGGAACAAATAAAATATTCAACAATACACGCAAGGCAACAGGTTTTACTGGCTCAAGAAGGTGATTGGCTCGCCAGTCATATCCTTCTATTCGCCAGTAAAAACCCTCTTACCAAGCTAGTAATGTTTAATGCTATTAGCGTTCTCCAATATTTAATTACTTTGCATTGCCTTATCACAAACCCCAAAGTACGAAGCGCTTCCGAAACTACATGATCAATATGAAGTTCGTAATTTAGTTTTCAATCATATGTAATACCCACGTCTTTAATAGATTCAACGCGCTTTAAAACTTATTTATTCATTTTGTAGTCAAATACGATTGGCGACTGCTTACGAGTAAATGGCATTATGCAACATTTAGAAATATTAAAATTCAATTTATTTTTAATATTTCATTTATGTATATTATTAATATCGTTTTGTATTTTTAAGCAATCTTCAACTGTTTCAATATTAAGATAAAATTTAGCATCATCGGCGAATAACAAACATTTCATATGAGTCAATACATCGAGCAAATCATTTATAAAAATCAAAAATAAAAGCGGTCCCAAATTTGAACCTTGAGGCACACCAGAATTAGCCTCAAACTTGCCCGATGTATTACCATTGTATTTGACAACAAACTTTCTATTTTGTAAATAAGATGAAAAAAGTTTTAAGGTGGAATCCGATAACCCTAAACAATGCAACTTTCCAATCAACACGTCGTGATCCACTTTATCGAAACCCTGGTAAAAATCCGTATATAGCACGTCAGCCTGATGTTTATTATCTAGGATCTGCACCATATCGTGATTAATTAGCAAAGAATTGGTAACCACAAACTTTTTAGATACAAACCTCTGTTGGTTTTCATTGATAAATTTTTAAAAATAGTGAAACAGTCTTTTATACAATATTTGTTGTTTGATATTTAAGATACATACCCCGCTTGTAGTGTACAATTATATAAGCAGGTTGCCCGTTTTAAAATAGAAGTAAACGTATTATTAGTGATATACATATTTTTATGTGCAGGATATGAACTACTTGGTATGCAATTTTGTGATGGACGGCTCCAAGTTCCCACCATTAATTCCAAATGGCAATTATAAAGGAGAAATCCAGGGTTTTTATCGTGGAACCGAACTGGGAATATTTAATGCCTATATTTCTATACAACCTCCACCACCAAAGATTTCCAATTAAGTTTTGTCTATAAATCACAGACATACTATGTTGTTCGCACTTTTTTATGGTTTAATCAATGCACACGCGCAGGATGGCTAAAAATGCACTCTGTCTTAATAAAATGTAAATAAAGTTAAATGTAACTGTTTTGTATTGTATTTGTTTACAGCAAGAAAACTGTACTAAGGAGATGTAACTTGCTATGATGGCTCTGCATAACTGCGGCCCCAATGCCAGGGATAGCCGTCGCGGCGCTGTCGACAGCGTGTACTATCTTTGGTCATTTTCGTTCGTTTTCGCTGCCGTTCGAGAGTTGGAAGCGATCTAAATTAACCTGTAATCTCGGTTAAAAGTCAGTTTACGGTTGTTAATCAAGTGGAGTGTATTTCAAGTGTTATTAATTGTTAAAACATGGTACGAATTTCTAGTTACACTCAGCAAATATTTGACATTGACAGTTCACGAGTTTTGTGAATGGATAATATTACACGACGACAGCCATATTTGTCAACTTTTAGCGGTCCGCTTCGAAACGCGTGTTATTTCTCCTTAGTACTGTTTTCTTGGTTCTCAGATACTTGGTAATTAAGTATGGAATACAAATTCTGCCAAAATACTGCCTCTAGCTGCAATTCAATGCCGAATTCTTTTCATGACATTTACACCTATATCCACAAATTCACTCCAGCAACGACATCACGAATGTTCTTTAAGCTTCTTAGTGGTTTCCAATTTCATGGCGTAGATCATTATGAAAGCGTATTTCTACACCATTGATAGTTTTTACTGTAATTTCGAGAGAATTATCAAATAATTACTTAGTAACGTGGCATTATGTGATGATCCGAGATTATAAATTAGTTGTAGCTAGAAGCCAGTGGCACCAGAAACCAATATTAGGGAAAGTACAGTGGAAAATTTATTCGCAAAATCAATGCATGAAATATTGTTTACTCACAATCGGTTAATAATAGGTGCGTTTCTGCACTTCACAACGGTAGAAAAGCAAGTAATTGTTCACTTTACTTTTCCAGCTAGCCCTGAAAGATTTTCCCGGCTAGCTAAACGTCACTGTCTATGAACTTGTCATGTTACATAGCAACAGCGTCGCAATTTCCTTTGTTAAAGTGACTTATTAAACTGCGATTGACATACGTATTACTTGATACCTACTTAATTAAATAAATAATGACAAAAACCGATTGTGAGTACTATTACTTACTTACTTACTTACTTATTTACTTACTTACTTATCCCTGTACCTAATGTACCATCTCCGAGTGATTGTGGGTAACGAGTGGACGTAGTTTTTTGTCTCTGTGGCGGGTAACTATTTCACTGTTTACAACAAACGCAAGTACATACACCTTTTCGATACCTACCCAACAATTCCTTCCCAAATACAGCGACAAGTTAACTACCTATCATTAGGTCGTGGCCTGCAGGTCATGCACCAAAATCAGTATAGACGGGTTTGCAGTTAATGCACCTGCAACCGATATGAACAAATTTATCGAACAAAGCGAGGTTCCTAGCCACAGAAACCCCGTTACTTCTCAAATATTTATTAACCCCAACATGTCTCACCTTCAGCCAAACGGGATGCAAAATTTTGCAAAAGCTGTTAAAGATGTAACCCCATTTAGATACCCAAAAAAGGACCAGGCGGTAGTTATAAATGCAGTTGATGGAATTAGCATAAAATATTATATTTACGCTGTTAGTAAACTCGTCAATCCAAAAAATATACTTGCCGCTTCTACTCTATCAAATAACAGAACCTGCATATAAATTACGAACAAGGACATAGTTGATAATATTATAAACAACAACCTAGGAATAAAAATAAATGACGGAAATGCAGAGATACGTCGGCTTAAAACTCAGCAAAAGAGTCATAATATCAAACGTGAGTCTAATTATTTTCAATGAAATTGTAGAACAAACTGTTAAGCCATTTTGTAACCTTCAGCAACAAAGCTGACTATTTAAGCTTTCTGTACAGCCTATCTGTACCTCAAATCTGATTCCAACATTTTTAACTTTTATCACAAAAACTCACAGGCGCAAGATCACTTCTTGTTCATTTGAATCCGAATACCCTGCATATCGACGCGGCTGCCCCGCTTCGATCATCTTGGGCGACCCTTTATCACCGTTTGCGAGTGTAAATCCAGTTATTTCCGCCGAAGCTTACGCCTCTTGATTGGCTAAAGCTCCGCGTGTCGGCTGAAAGCTATCGAGTGCGACGCACGTGGTTGTGGAGTGTCTTTTTCCTTGGGTTTTCCAAGGGCCGCGTCCAGCGATGTCGTTATGAAGTGTTTTTTCATTCCCCACTGGTCTTGGGGGATTTATTAGCAGGACGCGCAGAGTGCCCGTAATTCTCTCGTTGTACCCGGTCGCACGTGTGTGACCAATTCAAAATAAACGCCGTCGTCCGGCGGAATCGTTACCAAAGGAAATGCTCTCGTACCGCCCCCGCAGTTAACCTTAGGCGCTGCTAGCCTGCCGTACTGTACCGCACCGCTCAGGAGACGTCAAACAAACACAGGTGCCATTTTAAGATATTGTGTAACCAAGTAGCTATTTTGCTTACAATCTGAACTTACTACCGTGTGTATGTTAATGATTCTGTGTCTAACTTTTCGCTCGCAGAGTGACTGAATTGTCACGCATGTAGCAACCTTTGAAATTACCATACTTTCGGCCGCCATTGTTGTAAATCGAAACGCTTCGGCCGTTTGTGATTCATAGCTTTGGGCGCGGCAAAATCAAGTAAGTTTGTCGTTGTGGCCTGCGCCGTGTCGCAGGCTCACTTGCGCGAGCAATCAGCTGTGCAGTGCGTGACCCAATTACGCGAGTTTGTCGTTGTGGGCGATAGACTTTGATCGCTCTTACCTGCAAATCAATCGTTGTTTGTATCTGCACTAAAAGTAACCATTATTGTGTTGTAAATTTATGTGTTTCTTTTAACATTGAACCTTTGCTATGTGTACGTCCAGTTAAGCGATGCAATTACTGTCAATTTATGTGCTCCGGGCACCTTCACCGATAATTAACTGTTTGTTCTGCGTTTGGCTTCACCCCGCGACACGGTCGCTGTTAAGTAGTGAGCTTCGGCCTTATTTATTATTCATATTTAACCAATAACGTTCGGTAGTTCGCTTAACCGGTCGACCAAGGTCTGTTGTTTTGGTATTGAACGTTTGATGGATTTGTGTGTTCTAGTATTAGCGCGCGAACTTCAGCTGGGGGCACTAATTTAAGCCCTACGTTTATTTAAGGCGACATATTCGTTGCCCCTTTGATTCTTTGTTGTACCGTCAGTCAATAGATACCTATGTGATTAAGAGATTTATTATTGTATACGACCTCTGCATGTTCTTTCCAGATTAAACAACTAGTGTCAAGATCGATCTACAACGGACCTTGAACGTTGGAGTGTGCAGGTAAGTCTAACAACGCCCCCCGCAGTGGCATTACTTACCTTAATTAGTAACTCAAGCACCTATTTCTCGAATTTGTAATCTGAGCTGAAGCGCTCAGGGAGTTGGGCGTGGTTCAAACGGTACGTCATTGGGCAAACGTACCGTTTGAACCACGCCCAACTCCCTGAGCGCTTCAGCCGATGCCTTTAGCCTGTTTCAACGAATCTCAGGGCTAGCGTGCCATCCTTTCACGGACTTAACCGGTCGTGCGATACTCACCTCGCGTGGGTGTCGCTAAGTCATTTTAAAACCGTAACAGAACCCCTACCGATATAAAAGTATAATTAGTATCCCCAATATATTTTATCAGAGGTGGATTAGGAGACAGTAAATGTGCTCATATTGGAAGCTTTCGCAGATATTTTTGCCATGTTTTTATTGCACCAAATGAAAATCAGACTCTACCGAATTCTTTAATTTGAACACGATCGGTATAGAATATATTCAAGAGGACGAGAACAAACGTTACAAATGTCACCAGGCTGGACACAAACACTGACTTGTCTGACGCACCATCAGAGTATAATAATTTAGAATTATCTAACTAAATGTTTACACTAGTTCAGTTTAATTGCAACGGTTTTAACACAAGACTCAACGACATCCAACTTCTCCTATAGAACAATCCTGATGGTCTATGTCTACAGGAATCGCATTTTAAAAACAATCAAAATCCATATCTTAAGAGATATCAAAGTTTTCATTATTATAGTCAACGAAATCACGCAAGCGGCGGAGTTAAGTAGTATTTTTATTAAGACAAACCTTCAAGCTGTACAATAATAATTAAATACAGAACTGAAATCAATTGCCAAAGAAATGTGTACTGCATAGCAACTAACAATCAGTAACATACGTTCCTCCTAATTATGAACTAACAACAGACAATCTATCAACCGTAATAAATAATCTCCCAACACCTTATATAATTGCAGTGCGATTTCAATACGACTATTTGTGGGAAAGTTACAAAACAAATTCCAATAGAAAGAAGATCAAGAAAATTTTGTAAGCTGACCACTTAACACCTTCAAACTATGGTTCCTTTACTCACATTGATGAAAGAACACAAACTTTTTCGGCAATTGATCTAACAATCTCAGGAGCGTAAGTAGGGGGATACTGGCTCCAAATGTGTTACTGGGCAGGTTTTCTGCGCAAGTTCCTGCGCAGGTTTGCGGGAAATTCAAATTCTGCCCAGGTTTTGGAGGTTCTGCGCATCGTTTTGGTAGTAAATTTAAATTCTCCGCAGTTTAGATTTGACGGTAAATTTTGCGCAGGTGTTAACAGAAGCTATATTTGCGCGTCGCCAGCTGTCAGACCTGTGCAGACTTGTTTAAACGGATTTGGACGTCTGGCCAGATGTTATTGTCTGCGCATTTGCTGAATGCAGCTAAAAATAATTATATGAAGTCATTGTTTGAGAAATTGCACGGGATGGGAGTCATTGTCTGTGAAGGCAGATGTCAAACCTGTCCAGACTTGCTTAGGCGGATATGGCCGTCTAGTCGGATGTGATTTTTTGAAAATATGAACGGAATGCAGCTAAAAATTATTGTATGGAGGCATTGTTTGAGAAACTGCACTGTGCGGGGATTGACTGTCACATATGGATGAACTCGAATTAAGATATATAACAAATTTATTTGCCAAATTACAAGTCTATTATCGACTTCATCAATTGGCTGGGATACCTGTTTAATGGAAACATTTTCGTGAATTTCCGCTAAGGAACATAGAATCAGAAGATTGGAGGCAACAATAGATAATTATACTAAGGAAATTCAAATTCTGCGCATCATTTTAGGAGTAAATTCTGCGCAGGTTTTTGGAGAGAAATTCAAATTCTTCGCATTGTTTTGCCGGTAAATTCAAATTATGCTTAGGTTTTTGGTGGGAAATTCAAATTCTGCGCATCATTTTGGCGGTAAATTCAAATTTTGCGCAAGTCAAATAAACCAATTTAGATTTGGAACTTGTTAATAGGGGCTACATTTGCGCGTTGCCAGATGTCAGACTTCTTGAGACTTGTTTAGGCAAATGTGGGCGTCTGGGAAAAATTTACACCGGATATTATTGTCTGGAGATGCCACTGTCTGAAAATGTGCACCAGATGTGTTTAATAAGGGAGTGAATGGCCTCTATCAGTGTCTAAGAAATTACGCCGACGAATAAATGTACCACAAGCGCCGTAGATCACTCGGCCAACCTGATATGTTTCGGTAACGGTTTTAAACAATTGTAAATATAATTTTATTTATCCGCAAACGTCACAAAAATGACAACTTATTTGTCTTTATTGACAAGGTAAAAGTGTCACTTTATCTGCCTAAGCAGACAAAATAGCGACTTTTGCGTACTTTATCTGCCTAAGCACACAAAATGATTGCTCTCTTTCTTTCTTTCTATGTTTGTTCGCCATCTCCTCCGAAGATACTGGACCGATTAAATTGTATGATGGCTTAAAATTTTGCAAATTTTTAGAATTAGTTCGTAGGCCGGTTTTTATTTTCAAAAAAGTACGAAAAAGTTTTAATTTAAATAAACCTTTAAGCAGCGGATCGGAGCATCTGTCGCCGTGGGTTATGGTGTGACAGCTGCTGTGGCCGTGTGCTATTAGCACGGGTGATTCAGTACGTTCATATATTATTACAGTTGCGCGTTATCTGAACAACAGAGGTTGGCGCAGGGGTACAGTGCTAGCCTGAAATTTACCTGAATACGTTTGCGGATAAAATAGTATATGTTATTCGGAGTAAAAGTGACTTTATGTGGCTTAGCTGAATTATTTGCCTCACTAACGTTCGGCTAAATAAACTTCAGCTTCGCCACATAAAGTATCACTTTTACTCCTAATAATATAATCTACTATTTGTTGTCTAAATCGTACATGAATAAAATTATTATAGATATATTATGCTTCAAGCAATTATTGTGCTAGGAAAATCCATTAGAATTGTTAGCTATTGATTATACGTATAAGCAATTTAGTAACAGGTTAATTTGGTTTTAAAACCGTTGAGGTGAGAGGTGATATAATACTTAAGGATTTTAACACATAGTACACACAATGCTTGAGTATGTTACATAAAGCAAGTTGAAGAATTTATAAATGAAACGCCAACTCAGTAACATAAATAAGTCCTATAACATTAACGAAAAGTAAAATTCCAGAAAGACTTTGCTGTTGATCATATTTAACCATCCAGCATCTTTCAGTTTATAAGTTATCCTGTCACAGGAGTTAACAAACAGATTGGTATCAACTTTAGCAATTGACCCGGATACTTGTTTAAAGAAAATTTTTTGTGAATTTCCGCTAAGGAACATGGAATGACAAGATTGGAGGTAACAATATATAATTATACTATTGGAGATTATAATAATGCACACAATGTATTTGACCGATTAAGAGATTGTTTAAAAAATATTAGAACCTAGTAAAATGTGCTTCCAAGATGCTCCAATATATTCTGTCCCAATTGCTAAAATGTGGTCTAAATTGACTAATACTCTGCAGAATAGTTTTTTTGTTGTATTTAATAATGTTTTGCAATATGTTTATCGGGAAAATAGAAACACAAGGATTAGAAATTAAATTACCCGATAATCTAGAAAACCGAAATAGGATGATAAATTATGCACTTTCTGCTTTTAGTTTTAATTATTTGTCAGTTAATTATGTAGAAATTGTAGAAAATGATGTGAACACAGACATAAATATTTGCCAAAAATGTTACATTAAAGCTGGAGAATTTTAACACATAATAAACACAATCCTTAGATACGTTACGTAAAGCAAGTTGAGTCGAATAACTAAGATTATTGCAATTACATACTAAAGACTGCGCACAAAACGTAAGACTAAAATCAAACATTTTAAAATAAGGCCCTGAGAATAAGAATTAAATTAAATAAAGCCAAATAAAAGCTATTAGACTACAGCAATATATTAGTACAAATACTCTAATGAATAAGAATGCTAAATATGATATCGAACGGTAAGAAACAGTTTAATTTTTGCTGGATAAAAAACTTATCCAACTTGGTTAAAAATCAAATACATAAGAGAGTCTCAAACTTTTTAAATTATTTTGTAACTAAACAATCACATTAGAAACTGTAATATTGTAAATAAATCTAAAATTAGAATGTTTGAAGGAGGTACAGAATTTGCAGAGTATAGAAAATACCTGTCTAGACTTGTTTAAACGGATGTGAGGGTCTGGGAGTGTGCAAGGTTGCTGAAAATAAATGTATGAAGTCTTTGTCTGAAAAATGTGCACCGAATGTAGTTAATGAGGGTCAATGACTCCCATTATCAGTGTCTAGGGTCAAACCTGCACAAACCTGTTCTCAATGAAAGAGCCGTAGCCCTATTAAAAAAATCGCAAGGAAATATGAAAATCCAGTTGCTATCCGGTACAAACTAGAGCTGGCGGATGTTAAAGTGGAAACTAGAATATTAAAACAGCTCCAAGTTGATGACTTTAACCTTAACACAAGACTTTGCTGGCATTTGCACGGATATGCGAAATTACTACTTTCGAAAAAGTCAAGGAGCTAACAAGGAAATGGGAAACCATATTGTTGCCGCACAAGTAAAAGGAAACATGTACGTCTTCTTTGGCTAGAGAGCACGGAATTACAAGATAAGTAATGTGCACGAACATCTGGGCGACTGCTTAAGTGTACTGGTAGGCAGTATTTAACACAATACTAAAGTGTTTGGGCTGGAGAGACATTGGAAAACTCCACAACACTCAAATAAACTGAAACTATTATAGTCTCTGATCGCTTATTAAACATCGGTAGATGTTGTAAAATAACAGATTTTACACAGTTCTTAGTGCTAAGCGATTTTCAGTTTAACATTCCATTCCAATAATTTACCATTAATAACATTATAATCAGGTTTGGAGAAATTACGAAAATTTTGAGCAGCTGCAATAAGCGTGTTTGTAAACTTATATCGGAAGATAATTTTGATCTACAGCAGTAAGAGGGCGGCTTTTTTCACTTATGAACTCTTGAGATATAGCATCACAAATCAGACCTTGTATAGATACCATGATGACGATACTGGGACATATTTGGTTGAATTTTGATATATACTATTAGACCACAATGACTCCATACAATTATTTTTACAGCCATGCAATTTCCCAAACAATGATTTCATACAATTATATTTAGCTGCATTAAGCAGATGCTCAGACAATAACATTCGGTCAGACACCCACATCCATTAAAATGTCTCAACAAGTCTGATATCGGGCAACGCGTAAATATAGCCTTTATTAACACCTGTCAAATCTAAATTGGTTTATTTGTACGGCGCAAAATTTGAACTTACCGCCCAAAAACCTGCACAGAATTTAAATTTACCGCCGAAATGATGCGCAGAATTTGAATTTACCGCCAAAACCAGCGCAGAATTTTTAATTTTCCACTAAAACCCTGCGCATAATTTGAATTTACAGCCGAAACCTACGCAGAATTTAAATTTACCGCCAAAATAAAGCGCAAAATTTTGAATTTTTTTACCAAAACCCAGACCTGCACAAAAACTTCCCCGCACATACCCGTGCAGAAACCCCGCTCAGACCTGGGCAGAAACCCAAGACAATCATATCCGGTTTATTTTTAGCAACATTAACTTTATACAATTATTCTTAGCTGCATTCGACAAATGCCCAGACAATAACAATCGGCCAGACGTCCAGATCAGCAGGTCTAGACATGTTTGACATCTGGCGACACCCAAATACAGCCTCTATTAACACCTGTGATACTGATAAAGGAGATGACAGGATAACTTATAAACTGAAAGATGCTGGGAGGTTAAATATCATCAACAAACGATTCTTTCATCGTTCCGTTTTGTATTATAAAATTCTGCTATTTAAGACTCTACCGCACTTATACTATGTGTTAGCTTCCTACCAGTTTAGGATTGCCTTGCGGATGTCTTATACTGCAAAAACCAACTTTTAAGCCTTGCTGTATTATTGTGTTTATAAACCTCGGGTTTGTAAAATAAGTTGTATTATCTGCTAATATTTTCTTTGGTTTTCCAAATTCTATAAAATATTCATTTACATTTTTTCAAAAACCATTTGAGTGTTGCATCTTTTAGCTCGAAATAATCTCACATATTTCGTATATACATCTAGTATTACCATAACGGTTTTAAAACCAAGGTGCTAACACAAGAAGTAAATAAACGATTAACGAAAGTGGGATTAGTCTTACAGGCAATGCGCCTCCGGTAATATATCAAATCGAGATTTTTTTAAATTGAAATAAAGTATCTTAAAGAATTATTATCGCAAAGAAATTTGACCATTATTAACCGGCAAATAGCAATCGATTTCTTAAAAACTCATGTAAATTTGTTCAATCAAAGTTGCGTTTCACAAAATTTGCGCTCGCTCCGTTCGAGGTAGATTCGCTATATACATTACCTAAACGACAAAGTGAAACGAAAAGTTTTAAATTCTTCAAATAAAAATAATTCAATTGTTTTGGTGACTAATCAGAATAAAAATGTTGTTAGAACATATAGTGCCGTGGCTAAAACTCAAACGCTGCTACAATCTAGTCGCAAACAAATAAAGCAGAAAATCCTGCCAAAAGCACGATTACGAGACCCAAACGTTCTGTACCAGTGGCGGTTGGCGCAAATATGATCTCTAAACTTAAATGTCTACAGAGGAAATCACATGTAGTTGTATCTAGAATGTATTCGCAAACTACTGACTATGAAATAAGAAGCTTAATAAAACACACAACTTCTGAAGTGGAATGTCACAATCAACGATCAAAATGTAGATTCAATACTTGATCCAAGAATCTGGCCCGTAAGAGCTTTAGTTTTTTTCGTGAAACCTTGACACAGTCAACCCAACAACTTAAAGGTTTTTAAAATTCTTCATGTCAATATTCAATGCAGTACAAACAAGTTAACTGCATTCGAGGAACAGTCATTAGCAACCGCGCATTTTTCTCAAACAATGACACCCTACAATTATTTTCAGCAACCGCGCACATTTTCAAACAATCACATCCGTTTTAAACAAGTCTGGACAGATTTGAAGTCTAGACAATAACATCCAGTTTATTTTTAATAACCTTGCACATTTCTCAAACAATGACTCCATACAATTATTTTAGGCGCATTCAGCAAATGTCCAGACAATAACATCCAGTCAGACGCCCACATCCGCAGGTTTCGACAAGTCTGACATTCCCAGACAATGACTCACATCCGGTTGAGCCTGGGAAAATTTTGATAAGCTTGTAAAACTTTAAAAATTAGACCTTTAGCTTTAAAATTCATCGTGGAAATCTTGTGAAAATTGAAAGTTAGACTTTTGCCCTAAAATTCATCGTGGGAATCTTCTTTTTCCGTATTTTTGAAAAAAAATATTCAAAATTAGACTTTTAGCCCCAAAATTCATCGGAGCTTCAACCCCAGATGGCACGCCACATGACCTTGACCTCGCCACGTGACCTTGAGATCAATGACCTCGCCACGTGACCTTAACTTCGCCACCTCTTCCTGACCTTGATAACACTTCAAGGTCAAAAATGTCCCAAAACACCCCTAGCTACACTACTTGTCTCCCATGCTAAAATAAAAACTGCAATCAATTGGTTACTTCATACCCGTATGGTAGTGATCATTTAGCTATATTAACAGTAATTAAGTGTAATACAAGAAGTCAATCTCAGCCAACATATGAAAATAATGGGATTTTAAAAAAACAAACTGAAAATTATAATCAGTCAAATATTTGAAGCTGTTGAAAAATTAATACCAACCAAAGAATCAAGAGTCAACAAATATACAATTCCATGGTGGAACCAGCAATGCAAATACATGTTAAAGAAAGGAAGAAGTCCTTCAACTTGTACCTCAGAAACATATCGCTAGACAATTTGATAGTTTTCAAAAAAGCTAGAGCGAAAGCTAGAAGAACTATTAAAGAAAACAAAAGCAACAACTTGGACTAATTACTTAAGCTCAATTAATCATCTAACTACCAATAAAGAATTATGAAACAAAAGCACCAGGTGATAATCAGACCAAAACCATGCATCTATCTCCTTTACTTAGGAATGAATTTGAATGAAATTTGACACACGGATACTAGACATAATCTACGATTGAGAAACTATTGTAATCAAAATGGTCAACTTTCGGTATTACCGGAAGTGACAGCAACTGTTGTTTTTTAAATGAAACACGCTGTATTACTCAAATTACATACAACAGTGTTGCTAAATTTGCTTAGGTATTATTAATTATTACAAAAAAATATTAAAATAAGTTAATTAATTAATTAATTTTCAGTTTCAGATAAAGATAAGGTAGTGCATGATGCATATCATTAGATTGGTAATTACATTTTTTATGTAATGGCAAGATGCCCCTCAGTAAGTGCCATTTAAAAAAAGTTACTTTTTCTTAAAAAATGAGTGTAGCAAATTATATTCTTTTATTGAAGGTTTGTTATTGACCTTATTCATAGAACAGCTATTATTAAAAGCTTCTAGAGTCAATTAGAATAGAGAAGTCAAGACCTTCTATGGTAAAAAATATAAATTGAAAAATAAAATCTTTAAAGAAATTCAAATTTGGCAGGACTATGTAATATCTGTCTTACAAGTTGTGATGTAAATTATCTTAACGTACCTCATAAACGTCAATATTTGACATACAAATTTTGTCAAGTTATTACTTTGCTAATTATTTTAATATTGCTCCGTCTAGTTAAGTAGAACTGATTTGAAAACTTCTTACCCCCAGCTGAATGGTGCTCTTTAATAACAAGTATAGATAATTACTGAGATTATCAATTGCTATAAAGTGATTATTATAGTTTATTTTCAGGTCCCTTACTGATACTCTACATATATCAATGACAATTATATATGTACACTGACGTTTCTTTGACGTAAGGATAGTCTTGTTTGTTTCAGATAACTTTTAATAACTTTTTAAACCCAAAATCCCTAATTTACAAACCCAATATTAAAATTAAACCAAAAAGGTACAATTTCTAAATATAATAACCTAAACTCGCCGAGTACTCAGAACACTATTAAATTTTGATAGTTAATAGTAATTCTTGCCATCTTCTGCGATATACAAAAGACATATGATAGGTGTGGAAATATCAAATCATAAAAACATTGATTCATTGGCGATTTAAAGGTTATATGTTATATTTTATTAAGAATTTTCCAACACATAAAACTGTCTGTCAAAATTAATGAAGTTATTTCTCAAGTTAAAAGTCAAGACAATGGAATTCTACAAGGGTCGGTTTTAAGTGTAAGCCTTTTCTTGATAGCCATCAATAGTATAACCGAAGGAATGAACGACTATATAAAAACAATTTTATATGCTGATGACTTATCATTTATTGTTCAAATTCAAACCTAGAACAAAGTAGAAACTTTCTCCAAACGGTCTGAAGGTAAGCACGGAAAAACTAAATGTCTACTTATTATATTAGACGAAAGATTGACATGGATTCCTCACATAAACTAATATATAAAGAATGTGTCAAAAATCCATTGACCTATTTCGCACCAATAATGGAGAGGAAATCAAAGCATGTTAGATGTCAGAATCTTTAACGCTACCATAGAATCTATACTAAACTAAGCAAGTTTTTTGTACTCAAATGCAGCATACTGAAAAGTCTGGATGCTGTTTACAGTAATGGATAGAGACTAGTCATTGGAGCTCACATAACCAGTCCACTGCTTAGTTTATACAGTACCACAAGAGAATTACCACCAGCTTATAAAGTAAATCTACAACTATTAAATTACACAGCAGCAGTAAAAGGTAACCCACAGCACATAAATCATAATGGTGTTCTACATCCACATTACCAAAACCTGTACAGTCTTAACTGCCAAAAAACTCCTCCCTATACTATACGTGCTAAACTTTTACTTGAACCATTTAAATCCCATCAATTATCGTCTCTCTCATGAGAAACTACCTACATCTACAAAGCAACATTACATTCTATCATCTTCTATCTTATCTTCAAATATACACTGATGGTTAAAAAACAGGCAGTGGTACAGGATGTGCATTTATGTGTAAAGACATCAGTGAAAGTTATCGACTAAACGACAAATGTTTAGTGTTTGTAGCTAAATTATTTGTTCTTAATAAATCATTGGACTGCATCCAACAAAATAAAGGTTTTAATAAATACATCATTATGAGTGACTCTGTAAGTGCTTTATCTGCCATAATAGATCCCTATATTAAAAATCTCTAGGTGATAATATTTCGTGAAAAACTAGCAAGTGCATACAAAAGTGGGAAAATTTTGCTCGTCATGTGGATACCAGCCAATGTAGGAATACAGAATAACGAATTGGTAGACTGGAAAGTGAAGCTGGCAACTCAGAAAATGGACATTGATAACCATTATTTATCCGTAAATGACATTAGAATATACCAAAAAGAATTAATATGCGATAAATGGCAACAACAATGGATCATGTAACAACGAATAAACTACAAAAAATAAAAAGCACCGTATCAGAATGGACCAATACAGTTATAAACACTAGACGGGAAGAAGTACTGTTAAATAGACTTAGAATTGCACACATAAAAGCAGCTCATAATTACCATTTCAACAAAGAAGATCCACTCATATGTAACCACTGCGAACAACCCCTTAGTGTGCAGCATCTTATAACGGAATGTGAACAACACCTCAACCAAAGAAGACACCACCAAATCAACAAGGAAATGAAAATCGCTTTGAGCAATAGTGCAACAGAAATGAAGGAACTATTATTATACCTAAAGGATGTAAAACTTATTAAATGTATTTCATGTTCTCATAGTGCCAAGAACCAATGTAGTTACGGCACTATAATACTGTTAATAAAACAAAAGCTTAACTACATTAAAATAACCAAGATGGAAAAAATTTATTGATTTCGTATTATACAGATAGCAACATTTTTGAGATTATGGGCATAGTTAATACATCTAGAGAAAACAAAATTTAGATCCTACGAGGGATGTAGAGTATTTGTTCTCCCTCGCATAGATGGCTTTGGAATATGTTGCCCCTAGTAACCGCACTTGTTTTGTTATTTTATTGACAAACAAACTGCCAAATTTTATTAGTCGATCTTTAATAGTTTCAAAGTTTTACAAGTTGAAAGTAGTGGTTGCACGAAAATTTTAGGAAATGAAAAAAAGTGAGTTTTATGCTGTCATCAAGTACCTACGAAAGAACGGTTTAACACCTAAAGAAATTCATACACACATGGTTGGCGTGCTTAGAGATTTTACTCCTTCCTATCAAGTAGTAAAAAAAATGTCTCGAGCTTTCAAATGTGGCAGAACAACCTGCGAACATGCTAAAGGTGCTGGTCGGACGCATTCTGCGTGTACTCAAGAAATTATTGATCTTGTGAATGACATGATCAGAGAAGAACGTTGATTGACAACAAGACATGTAGCGGAGATAACAGGCCTTGCAAATGGTAAGATTGGAACCATAATAAATGACTATTTAGGTGTTCATAAGATGTCAGCAAGATGGATACCCCGAATGTTGACGCCCGAACAGAAGCGTATGAGAGTCACTTCTTCAATAGCCAATTTAGTCTTGTTTAACCGTAATCCTAAACGTCTCCTCGATCGGTTTGTTACGGCTGATGAAACTTGGTTTCATCACTTTGATTCCGAGTGCAAACAACAAAGTATGGAGTGGCGTCATTCAGGATCTCTCCCTCCACGCAAATTTCGTGTACAGGCTTCAGCGGGCAAGATAATGGCTACAGTTTTTTGGAATGCCGAAGGAATTTTACCGGTAGATTTTTTGGAACGTGGCCACACAATCACTGGTCAATAGTATGCAGCATTAGTTACATAACGTCGTGATTGCATTAAATAGAAAAGAACAGGAAAACTGTCACACGGAATTCTCTTTCATTAGGACAACGCCCCAGTTCATATGAGCCTTATTTCCATGAATGCAATTTATAACGCTGGGTTTGAAGTTATGGAGCATCCACCCTACTCCCTGACTAAGCTATCACTGATTTTTATTTATTTCCAAAGCTGAAAGAGAGTTCTCGGGGAACAAAACTTGAGAGCGATGACGCTGTTAGGGTACGTTTATGCTGCAGCCTCGCTGCTTGCACATCTCCGAGCTGTATACATGGATGCCTAGCGATGGTGAAACAAAACTAGCATTCTTTATTGTGGCAATTATTCTACAGCAGCGCTGCTCACCTCGCTGCACGCTGCTACCTTCGCAGCGATGATGACAAACTAGTTTGCTTTTCGAGCCTGGACCATCGCTAGGCATCCCTAAACTAGCGCTGTGATTGGTTCCTTCGAAGCTCCTCACCCCAGCCGCAATCAACCCTAATACTTATTCCTTTCTTGTTGCATTACAAACCGTACGGTGTTAATAAGCAATATAGTGTTTATATAAGTATGAGTGACGATTTCAAGCAGACACTTATATCAGCTGTTTTCGAACGCAATGCTATTTGGAACCAACGGCATGCAGAACACCACAATATATTAAAATTGGATAAATTATGGAACGACGTTGCAAACCACATTTTTGTCGAAAATGAATCGCCTCTCATTCTAGCATGACACAGTAGTGAGCAGCTGCAGGGTAAATGGTCCCGGCGATCATCACAGCTATATGCCACCAGCGAGGTGCTTGGGCGAGCATCCATGTGTCAGCAGCGATGCTGCAGCATAAACGTACCCTTATGGTAGCAGTGCAGTACTTCTTCTGTGATCAAATTTCCGAATGTTTCAAAAAAGGTGTTGCCAGAGCTGGGCGGTAATTAATAACTTTTTAATAAAATTACTAATTAAATTCCTTTTTGTTTATTTGCCTTGGAATTGAATTACTTTTCGAAATGCGGTAATTGTAATTGGGAATTGCCATTTTTGTTAAAAAGTACTTGAAAACCACTTTTTGAAAGGAATTAATTACTACATTCCATTACTCAATTACTTTTGTGTAATTAAATTACTCTAAAGTATTGAAATTATTTTACAAGTATTTGAATTACCTGTGGTAATTGAAATTACTCCAGGTAATTGAATTACTGTATGGTATTTCAATTACTGAATTACTGACCTCGATTGGGTGCCAAATCTCCAGAATGCCATAAAATATGATAAGGTCTTATTAAGTTGCATATTAAGCAAATCGCAATAGGGTCTTTCCCGATCAATATAAGCCTCATTTATTATTTCCTCTGACGAGTCGAATAACAGCAACTTTTGCATTTTGTACGACGCGTCACGAGCATTGGTGGGCTTATGTAGATGCGATCTGTAGCTTGCAATAGTAACACTAATATTTATTGTGAGGGACGCTAAGTGTAAGACGCTAAAACTATATTTGTGGAAAGTACATTACAGATTACAATACCTACGATAAAAATATAACTTAAATATAGCTTCATTAGACGATATTGGTTCATAATAATAAATTATGTATTGATTTAAATTTGCTTATTTTAAACTATGTACTAACATAGAGCTATACTGCCGTGCAAGTGTAACAGGCATTAAGTTCAGAAAATTACGTTTTTAAGTGAGGAACTGAACTCAACGGCGAAAATCTGATAACAACATTTAAACAGCCTAAAACAGATAAACATGTACCTAATTAATTGCAAAATTCCATGCTTGGTTCACTCAAAAATGAAGTATGGGGTTGGCACTAATTCAATTTAAAAAAGCCGTATAAGTTTACCGCATTCTTGCATTGAACATTTTGCAAATTATCCATTCTTTGTCGCTTGCTTGCCTTGTAATGCTCATATGTTGCTTTGTATACTGGCACATAGTGCATAAAATTTAAGGACTGCTGCAATATGTTAGCTTCGATTATTATTACAAATTTGGAATAGTGTCTTATAAAAATCATGACTTTCTTATAATTCCGCTCACCTCATCTAACATTACTTCTTTACGTTATACAGGTTGCTGCGTTGACGGACGAAGCATACAAAACCCTCATACTAATTACAAGGCATTCAAATATTGGCTTCTTAATGATTTTACACAAAATTTAGTTGTTTTAAAAGAACAGTGCATAGTGACCAAATTTACATAATTTCAGATATTTTATTGTCCTAAACTAAAATCAATAGGTATTATTAAAGATGTTGATAAGATTTTGAAATTTGAAGTAAAAATATGAAAGCATCCTGAGAAATTTAATTGTCGACCGTTGACAGTAATTTTATGAAATACGTATTTTTTCCCGTTTCTTATATGGTGTGTTCAAAAACGAATTACATAAGGGTTGGCCATGGAATATAAAAGTAATGTCAACAGCAAGCTTTAGAATTCATCACTCTTGCGGCTGTCATAAGTTTATATTATACCCTGATATCGTGATTGAAAATTCTAAAAATTGTTGTCTCTAAAGCTTGCTGTCGACATTAGTTTTATTTATCATGGTCAACCCTTATGTAGTTTATTTTTGAACACATGGTATAAAGGTCTTTTGAATGTAAAAATGACTTCATTGTTACGTACTTGAGCAAATGTCTTTTGTTTTTGTATATATATATATATAATCAAATCCCCTTTTACCATTATGGTGTAGGGTTAGTAAATTACAATTATTTACATACTATATTTAAAACAATAATTAAGTGCTTCTCAATTTTAAAAGTAACAACACTAAAAGTCTCTTTCGGTTCTATAACTATATCAAGTCTAAAAACAAATTATACACTATGCACAAATTTACACCATTCTTTTTTATTTCTTGCCATGATCTTTGCTTCTTGCCAAGTTTTCCCCTTTGCTGTTAGTATTTTTTCGAGTACTTTGTCCCATATCTCTTGCGGTCGCCCTCTGTTTCTTTTACCTGATGCCTTGGATTCCCATACTTGTTTCACTGCTCGGTCATTTTCCATTCTCTGTCCCCACCAACTCAGCTGCCGTTTTTCTATGAAGTCTGTTACTGGTATTACATCTAGGTCTTCTCTAATTTGTACACTTCTCATTCGATCTCTTAGCGTGACTCCTTTGACTTTTCTCAAGTATTTCATCTCGGTGGCTTCTATTTTTTCTTTCATTCGCTTGGTCAGCACCCACGACTCAGATCCATATGTCAATATTGGTCTAAAGATTCTTTTGAACACACTTAATTTTGTCTTTTGTGTTACTTCTCTTTTGCTGATAAAGGTCTTGTTCATAGCGTAGTATAACTTGTTGGTTTTCTCTATTCTTTCTGTGATGTCTGTTTCTTGTCTACCTTGCTCATCAAATGTCACTCCCAAGTAGCTGAACTTTTGTGTTTGTTGAATTTGTCTTCCATTTATTCGTACATCTGTTTTTTGTGGTTCTTTTGCTACTACTAATATTTTTGTCTTTTCCGTGTTTATTTCCATTCCGTTTTCTGTCAATGTATTGTTCCATATATTTAAATTTGTTTTTAAGTTCTCTTCACTGCTTGCTATAATTACTACATCGTCCGCGAAAGCGCATTCAGTCAAGTATACTGGTAATAAATTTCTGTATCCTATATGCAGTTTTCTAGATTCTACTTGACATTTTCTTATTATTTCGTCCATGAATAATACAAATAACACAGGGCTCATTACACCACCTTGTCTCAAACCTTCTTTTGTTTTGAATTCTTCAGATCTGTTGTTATTACTGATGACGTAGTTTCTAGCCTGCTGTCAAAGGATTTAATATTGATATTATCAGAGGCTCTCATTTTATCATTGTTTGATTACTGTGATGTAGTCTATGGTCCCTGTATTGATGTTGAAACTAAAAAGAGAATACAAATTTTACAAAATAGTTGTGTTCGTTTTGCGTTAAAAATAAACAGACGTCAACACATTACTCCTTATTACAATAATATCAAATGGCTCAAAATGGAACAGAGACGATTGTATCACCTTGTATGTCTAACACATTCCATATTACTAAAACAAAATCATAGTTATCTGTTTGATAAACTAATAACAAGAACACATTTGCATGGGTTAAACTTACGTTGTTCAGGTTTAAACATTCCACAACACTCCACAGCTATGTTTCGGCGATCCTTTGTGTACAATGCTGTAACCGCCTACAATGGCATTCCACATGAAATTAAACAATACTCAATGGTACAATTCAAAAAACATTTACATACATACCTATTGAATCATTAACTATAGCCTGATCAAAACAATTATTTTTTCTTTAACTGCTTTTTTTTTAATATATCATACGTGCCTTGAGTATTTACATGACATATGGATTATTGGTTATTGTTTACTCTAATTTTGAATTTTAGTTTATATGTTTATATCCTTGTGCGATACATGTTAAAATTATTTTGTGTAATATCATTATATTATTAGTTGGTTAAGTGGAAGAACGGCCTTAGCCGAACTTCGCCAACTTTAAAAATAAAGAGAATTTATTATTATTATTATTATTATTATTATTTATATAAACTTTTTATTACCATACTTAATTTTGGACTTACTCCTCTATTATTCAGGCTTTCCCATACTTTCATTCTTGGTACCTTGTCAAATGCTTTCTTTAGGTCTAGAAAGGCCAAGAAAGTGTTTTTGTTGTGTTGGAGCCTCTTGTGAAATATTTCTTTTAAAGTGAATATATGGTCTTGAACACTTCTTCCTTTGCGAAATCCACTTTGTGCATCTACCAGTGTTGGTTCTATTATTTTTCGCAGTTTTGTTTCGATTATTTGTTCATATACTTTAAGCGGTATGCTTAGCAGTGTTATACCCCTGTAATTGCTGCACTGTTTTTTATCGCCCTTTTTATGAATTGGTACTATTTGTCCTATTTCCCAGTCGCTTGGAATTTTTTCTTCTTTCCACGCTTTGTTGTAGATTTCTAGCAGTAATTTATTTCCTTCTGCTCCCATTTTCTTAATCATTTCTGGCGTAATCTTATCGTGTCCTGGCGATTTTCCGTTCTTAATCTTTTTTATTGCCATATCAAGTTCATCTTTAGTTATTTCATCTTGTTGGTCTTTTCTTTTATTTTGATCTTCTTCCTCTATATGTGTATTGTCATTTCCTGTTTCAGCCTCTAACAATTCTTCAAAGTACTCTTTCCATCTGTTCATTGTTTCGGTATTGTTTGTTGTTAGATCCCCTTGCTTGGTTTTTATTTTTGTGACTCGTGTGGCTTTCCCTTTCCTTAGAGTTTTCAATACTTTGTAAAATAGTTTTTGGTTTTTTCTGCTGTCTTCCTCCATTTTCTCTCCAAATTCTTGCCATGCTTTATTTTTAGCTTCTGTTACCATGTTCTTCACTTTTGTTCTTTGGTATTTATATATGTTATATGTGTTTTCTGATTTATTTGCTAAATATTCTCTCCAGAGCTTCTTTTTTAATTTTATCTGTGTTTTTAATTCTCCGCTCCACCACCTCGTTCTTTTCTGTTGGTTGTTTACTTTGGTACTCACTCCACATGAGTCTCTAGCTGCTTGAGTAATTATTTCTTTAAACCTTTGCCATGTTTCTTCCAATGTCATTTGTTTTAAGTTTGTTGTTTCATTATGTATTAGTGTGCTTACTATTTGTTCGTACTTGTCTGCCACTTCTTTTTCTTCTAATTTATATGTCCTTATTGTGTCTTGTTTTATTATTTGTTTATCTTGCTCGTCTTCTATGTCCTCGTTGTTTAGCCTTTTTATTTTTGCTTCGACAAGATAATGGTCGCTGTATATTTCTGGCCCTCTTTTTACTCGAACGTCTTTAATAAGTTTTTTGTTGTGCGTTTCTACTAATACATAGTCTATGATAGATCTGTTTCTTGTGTTTGGTGCTTGTCGAGTAAATTTGTGGATATCCTTGTGTTTAAAAAATGTATTGGTTACTATTAAGTTATATATCGTACAATAGTCTATTAACCTATCTCCATTGTTATTTCTTTTATTCTCGCCATATCTTCCTATTACATTTTCTGACCCATTTCTCTTTACTCCTACTCTTCCATTAAAATCACCTGCTACAAATAATTCTCCTTTGCTACTTTCTGTAATTCTTGCCAATTCTTCCCAGAATTTATCTTTTATTTCTTTTGTGTCGTCGTCGTTGGGTCCGTAAACACCTATTATTGTTATTTTCTCTTCTTTAGTGAACTGGATGTCAAGTGTTATTATTCTTTCTGACCATCCTTTCCAATTTGTAATTTTATTTACCAGTTCTTTCTTGATCATACATCCTATTCCAGCTGCTGCCCTGTCATCTTCTGGCACTCCACTATAGAATAATACTTGCCCGCCTTCTAATTCTATTTCACCACTTCCTTTTTTCTTAGTCTCTGGTAGTATTAATATATCTAATTCAGCCCGCTTGAATTCGAAATTTACCTCTTCTTCTTTCCCGTTCAGACTTCTTGTGTTCCATGTGCCTATTTTCCATATTTTCTTTTTGTTTGACATTTTATTTCTAGTTTTATTATCTCTTTTTATTCGTGACTCATTGCGTATTGGTTCTTTTCCATGCTTCAAAATCATTTCCTTTTCATGTGCCTTGTTCGTCTCCGTTTTCCTATCTCCCTTATGCTGTTCTAGTTTTTTGTTTTTTCTAGTTTTTCTGTAATTTTATTCCATCGCCATTCTATCCCATCTATTATTACTTTATTGTATCCAATTCTTACAACTTTTCCTTTTGCTGCCTCGTCTTGTGCCCTTAGTCTGAT